>CP092087.1:41705286-41707786 GCA_029203775.1 Neoneuromus ignobilis
ACTTTGAATGGCTGAAACCTAGAGACACGATAACGGCAGAAGTTTACTATCAGCAGTTAAAAAAATTACGCCGGAAGTTCTTAGAAAATTGATCTGTGTTGTTCAACACCAAGGGTGATATCTTACAGCACGAAACTACATGCAGCAAAAAATTCACAGAAGAAAATCAATTCGTTGGGGTAATAAGTGTTACCGTATCCTCCCCACTCACTAAAGATAGCTCCATTTGATTATTACCTCTGTTCAAGTCGTTGAAACATTCACTTGCTGGGAAAAATTACCCAAATGTTCGTAAAATCAAAAATTACCTTGACTTTTCTTCTCTTCGAAAGAATTAGAATTCTTTAAGTGAATCATTGAATCTGAATAAAAGATGGAAAAATTTTATATATAATAATAGCGATTATAATATAGATTAAAAAATAATAGCCTTTTCCACAAACGTGCTTTTGTATTTCATTTCAAAAATGAATTCTCTAATTTTTATATTTTGAAACCCTTTTAATTGATGACTATTATTCATTCGTCTACAAAAATCAATTTACATTTCAATCAATACAGTATATAATCCATCCATTTCATTTTTATGCAATAGAACAGTATAATTTTATAAATTATAAGATAATAATTTAATTTAACTAAATGGTAATCTATCAAAAAAATACTCGCATCACTCCCATCATTTCAAAAATATTTCCAACAAAGTCGTATGTAATTAATGACTTTTAAAAATATTTCCATAATTTACTTTATTAATTGATATAAGCACTTAATTATAGCCTATCATATACATTATTTTTTGTTGTCTGGCATTGTTTGAAGAAGCGGAACACGCATCATGAATTTTTATCTAATTTAACAATCAGTAATTACAAAAAATAAACGAATGCACATGCAACTTTACAGCAATATGTTAAATTAGAGCTTAATTTATATGCATGTAACCGCAATAAATGCTCAGGGGAAAATACCAGCTCATATTCTGTATTTAATATAAAAATACACTCTATTTATTAAACAGCATGTAATTGAAGTGCATATCATAGTAATTAAATTCAATATGGAAATGAATATTTTTTTAAATTTCTTTTTGAAATAATTTATTTAGCGTATTTTTATACTGAAACTATTTCAAAGAAAAAACATTAACTCAATATTTCACTTTATCACTGTTTTCATATATTTTAAACAAGTATATAAAAAATACCTATGAAAATACGCGTTTAATTTATTATTTTTTAAAAATTATTAAACAATGAAAATATATTCAACAAACTGTCAATTGCAATAAAAAACAAATCGTCAGAAAAGTACATTTTTATACAAATTGATGACTCACAACCATAACTCACAATTTTATAAAGATATTTAAATATTATTTACTCTTAGATAGATATTTTTTTCTCCAATGAGCATTTTAATAATCATCCTATTAATTTTTGGACGTTGTTTTTTAAAATCTGTTTTTTAAATTTAATTTTTCATTATATATTATAGATTTGTTTCTAAATATTTGTCTTTAACAGATCTTAAACTCTTAATTTTTTCCTTTTAACTTTTTTTATATTTTCACTACCACTACTAATAACGAGTACTATTAATTAATTGTTTATTGAGAGTTATTATTTATTTTATAATGCCCGCACTATATAACATACACTGAATTTATATAAAAAATCTTGTGATTGATTCATTTGTGTAAAAGTGTATTACTATAACGCCAAACAAATAATATATATTTGTACTTTCCAATATTCTTCCTTAATCTTAATGCAAAATATTATTACACACAATGAAAAATATTCTTTGTTTTTAAAACCAAGTAACATTTAAATAGCTTTTTGAACTAATTTCCATTATTTTAATACTTCCTTTAATTTCAACACTATTTAAAATGTTTTAAAAATTTAACAATATAATTCAATAATAAAAATAAAAATTGACATCAATTATAGACTTTAACATGAACAGCATTTTATCGGAACATTTTTACATAAACTGAATTTAACTTCAATATAAACATCATGCACATACATCGATAAAACGATGAACCAAAATAAACTGCACGAATGAAACTCATTGAAATATTCAATTTGAATATAATTGACGGTACAAAGTGTTCTTCCATAATTGTTTTGCTTTTACTTTTCCCATTACTGACTTTTTCCTTATAAATTATCTATCTTGAGTCGTTTTAAACTTTTTATGTGCTCTTTTTAACGTGTTTTTTGTTGTTTTACAGCGCTGTTGATTTAAAGTCTCATTCGTTCTCGATGCAACTAGGTACCAAAAAAGACAAAAAATCGTAATCAACTTTCAAATATATCCCTATTTCATTCTAAATTGAATAAATTCTGTTTATACAATGTACAGAATTTTCAGTTGCAAAATATATAAACATTGTATCATTAAAAATGAATTGGGTATTGAAGCATTTCGATTTATTTTTATGCCAATTTGAAAACAATGTATTAAATACTCTTTATTATATATATTATAT
>CP092087.1:41712786-42140286 GCA_029203775.1 Neoneuromus ignobilis
CTTTTAATAATATGTACACTTATAATTTTATTTTGATATTATGTAATAATTTTTAATATACGTAATTTTAAAGTCAATTTAAACCGATTTTTCTAGTTTACTTATTGATTTTCACCTTTATGTCTAGCTCTCTATATATTTTAAGCCATTTTCTTTCGATAATATACAATTTTTTGTTAAAATTTCTCTCAAAATTGTGATTCACATAAAAATTCTTCCGTATTAATACCAGCTAATTTTTATTTTCCTGTTCACTTCTCCTATTATATTATTGAATTGTTTCAATTTGCGGGTTTTTAACCTCTACTTCTACTCCCTTTCCTTTGATTTCCTCCTCTGAGCTGCAAATTTATTCCACATTACTTTTATCTCACTGGTGTTGATCATAAGACCAAATTTCTTATTTTCTTTACCTAATACCTCTATTGTTTTTCAATTTTTTTGCCTCTCTTCCTCTTTCTCTTCCTCTCTCTCTCTTTCTCTCTCTCTCTCTCTATATATATATATATATATATATATATACAGCAATAACTTATCAACTATTTAACAAATTTATAATTATAATTTTCTTTAAATTTATTTATCTCATAAATTTAATTAATTAATTCTTTTAACATTTTATATTTTTACTTTAGGATTAATTTTTTTGATAAAATATATTTAGTTATCAGTTATTTCAATAGAAGCCCCTAATTAGTACTAAAATATTAATTGTTTTAAAAAAATATGTTTTTCATATTGAAATTTATTACGTTATATTAATTTTGAAAACAAAATTACATTTGAAATTATGAAATAATATACATTCACAAAACTCAATAATTAGTATTCCATTCAAAGTGAATAATTTTTGTATTCTATTTAATTAAAAACATTATTAATTACATATGTTTTGATATACGAGTATATATATATAGCAGTTGGTGTGAGTTTAGGATATTAATTATTAGAGGTATTTCAAAAAAAAAAAATTTCTATATTTAAACAGTTGAAAGAATTTTTATATTTTCAATCAATTTTCAACCAGCTGTTTTAGATACAACAAGTAATCCGGTTTAAAATCCAAACGACACGAAGACAAAATCCAAAATGTTCCAATTCGTCTTTTCGATGCTGAAAACGACCGAGAAACTTATAGTTTTCATTCTTGAAAGTATTTTGTTACTGTCGACGGAGAGAAAAATCTTTGCGGAAATCTTGTATGCATAACAACGCTTGAGAGAATCAGAGGGCACAAAGGCGTCGACGCATGTAGAAACCAATTGCCTATGACGCTTACTGATGTCCCAGCTCGCATTGACACAACATCGCCGCAAATGAAGGTGTTAGATATGCGGTCGTGTATGTGGGTGCGTTTCGGGTCATGCGTGTGCATGTGAGGAACATACATTGTCTGTATGCGTGATTCCGTGGAAACCATCGTAAAGTACAGATAATTATCGTTGAGGTTCAGAGTGAAAGCAACACGCACGTATTGTAATTCGAAACATTCTGAAATCTAGTACTAGTAATCAGTTGAGTATGTTTATATATATATATATATATATATATATATATATATATATATATATATATATATATATATATATACGTATTTGCGTATATATGTATGTATGTATTTATGTGTACGAGTATATGTATGTGTATATAGGTATATAAGTATATGTACGTTTATTTATTATTAATTTAAATTCTCACAATATTTTAAACAGTCTTTTTTTGTAACCAGATATTTTCAAAAACTTCATGCCGGTTCTAAAATAGACGACAATAAAAATACATTAAATTCATAAAATATATTTACCAGCGTAAAAAATGCAATCGTTACATGAAGACATAAAAAATAATAAGAAAATTTACATTTACATATAAATTTCGTTTTTACAAAAGAACAGCTTCCCAAAAAAAAACGTAAAAATTTGTAGTGTTAAAGATAAGATATGTTTGTACAAAATTAATTAATCGAGTATTCTGCACATCCCGTATCAATATTTTGGAAACATTTGTTCCACGTTTATTACTGAACGATATTTAGTGTTCATTTATTAATCACTAATAAATGCAGTACATAAATCGTAAATGTATATACTGCATTTATTACTTATCGATCCATGAAATATTTATTATTATTATCAGCAGGAATCTCTAAATTATTAACAGCGTACAGATTATAAAAATCAATCACAGACCATTGAATTTTAAAGTAGCTCAATACATCTACTTTATGAAACCAGTCCGATTACAACGATTAAAATAAGTTAAAATCCTTTATTATTTTCTCATTCTAATTGTTTAAATACAAATTTATTTCAGAAGTTGTTTGATTTTATTAAAAAAAGCAACATTTTACCATTAAATGTTTTTAAGAAAAATTGAACTTTGTCCGATCTATTTTTTTTATTATTTCTAATTAATTTTTAAACCAGAATCATTTTTTTTGCAAAAAATACTATTAATTAAAATTCTCCTATTCGATTGTAGTTACATCAACTAAAATATATTTTATAAAATTAAATATAAAATGTTGACGAAATAAAAATTTTGACTGAATATAGTATATAATTATTCATTGCTCAAACACTAGGGCGAAATTAATAACTTACTAACTGAACAAAAAAATAACGTATACACATATAATGAAATGAAAGTGGCACCTACTATTTACATGAAAATTGAAAAAGTATACACACCTAAAAATATGAAATGACTTCAAAATTCATTCCATTAGAATAAATATTACTCAGAATAATTTATTTGATAAATTTTTTTTATAAATAATTACTTTCTACAAAATCACTAAAAATGGTGATAAATTTAATTCAACAATTTTTTATGATATAATACTAAGTTTCACAAAATGAAATTCATTTAACTCTTATTAATTTACAACATACTGAATTCTAAATTATCTATATACATATTTTTTTCATTTCAATTTATATATATATATATATATATATATATATATATATATATAATGTTTGAAATCTACATTCAATTAGAAAAAAGCAAACCAAACAAAATTTTCAAGAACGACTGATTATTTCTTTTTAAATACGCTTCAAAATATATAGACCTAGTGAAATAATTGAGTATCTCGGGCGGAACAATTTGGAAAGTAGACGGAACACCTCATAACTTTAATTTGCATGTTTAAAGCTTTTATGGAAAATCTAACATAGGGAGATTTTAATCAAAGAATTTTTCCATAGTGGAAATAATCACACACTAAAATTTAAACTGAGAAATTACAAACAACAAGTTGAGAAAAATTTAATATTTCACAGAGGTACTCTGGCTTAAAATGATTTTCATTCCAATGTTTTCGAAATAATTCTTTTCGCAGTTCAGACATTTAGACATCAAATTAACACCAATGAAATGAGTTAATGTAAAAATTTGTTTAAAAATTATTATCCATAATCTCTTAGTTACTATCCTAAGAAAACAAAATCATTATTGTTACTATTATTACTTTCCAACGCCACAAGATTTATAAAACTGTTTATTTATCAATAATTATATATATATATATATATATATATATATATTGTTAATACATATCAAATAGCAAATTTTGGGGTATAACGAAGTTACAATTTTCAAAATAAAACCCCCTAGCAAGGGGCATGTGTTATGTTTGATATTACAGTACAATTGTCATTTCATAGAACTATGGAATAATTTCTAACCTGAATTTTAGTTTAAGCAAACAGTAAAAAATGTTTAAAAAAATGAAATTAGTCAAAAATGTATATTTCTTCTTTATTAATTTAAACTTGGACATAACTCAGCAGAAGCTACTATCAATATCAACAGAGTATTTGGAGCTGTAACAAATAAGCGAAATTTTAAGACAGTAAGCGAGTAAACTACACAGCAAAGGTTCAAAAAAATTTGATCAGGAGATATGAACCTTGAAAGTTAGTTCCACGGACGTCCAAAACCAGACATCGACAGCAAGGAACCGCTTACTTTAAAATCGTAAAATCCTATAATCACCAATCAATAAAGAATATTACAGAAAAATTGAAAGTACACTATTAGACAGTTTCTTGTCACTTGCAAGCTCTTAGTTAAGTCAAAAATATTGAATTAATGGGTTTCTTATGAGCTCACTAAAAAATACATGACGCAACGATTGAAACTTTACAATTCTCTATTTACACAGTATAAACGCGAACCGTTTTTAAACAAAAAATTAACATGCAATGAAAAATTAATTCTATACAACAATCGTCGTCGATCTGAAAAATAACTGGATATTGATAAAATCCGAAATATATTCAAAACCTAGCTTTCATTTAAAGAAAATAATGTTGAATATTTGGTGGTCTATAGATATCATTATTCACAATTCGTTCTCGAAATCATTAATTCCAAGAAATACTATTATTCCAAACTGGAGGAAATGTATCAGTAAGTACGTGTTAAGCAATCTGCATTTGTAAAAAGATAAAGAGTTAAATGTCAACGCTTGACCACATGTTTTTAGAACAACTGTCTATAAATTTCAGAAATTACAATATGACATTTTTCCTAATTTATCATATCTTCAATGGATTACCACTTTGAAAACATTTAGATATTTTTTTTGATAAAGAAAAAAAATCAACAGTGAAGGAGTAGTCAAAAACACATTCAAAGAATTTCTTAAATATAAAAATTCGGATTTGTACAGAACTGGAATAAATTTTCTTTGAAACTCAAAAACTCTTCTATATTTGAAAAAAGTGTTTAATCAATGCATCATACTTGTTTTACTTATGGTAGTGAAATGGGTCTTAAATGCTGAAATAATTCAACGACTCCTTATAATACAAAGAAACATAAATATTATCATTATTTTCAAATAACTATTAATGCGAAAAACAAAGAAAAGACAATATTTCTCTGGATCAAAAATACTAATTTTATTCATATACTTATACTTTGAAATTTTAAAAGTGACTAACCCATAAAATCAAAAATAATATTCAAGAAATATCTATAGGAACAAAAATGACTTATCGTCAAAATAATTTACTTTGCCTTGAACAAATCAAAATAAATAAAAAAGTAAAAGTAACTCATTAATCTTATTTAAAGAAAAGTGAAAATGTATAAATGTCTAATAAGTATGATCAAATCTATTTATACCATATTGATTTAATCAAATTAAGTAATGATAATTTTTAAAATTATATTAATTACAAAAAGTGTTATAACTACACCTATTCCCCGATTTACACGGAAGATCGGTTCCTCAGAAAACCGTGTAAATCGAAATCGTGGATTTTTATACGCAAAACCGTGTAAATTGAAAACAAACTAAAATGTGCATAATTCAGTCATTTATTTCAACATAAAATAAAAGTAAGATACCTTGAAAAACATACAAATAACAGTCCATTGATAAAATGACAAATAAATAAAGGTATAAGTATGTAATTTATTTTATGGAAACAAGAAATATAAGATCCTTAAACAAATTTACCCAAAAGTTTAATTACTGTCATCACTTTCATAGACTATTAATCTTTTCTACAAGACTTGGTAATGAAATCTGTAATTAACAATTGTGTTTGATTTTTGGTTAATTCTTTATAAACCTCCTCATATTGCATTATTAATATCTCGCTGGAATCGGAGAGCTCGTTCAACATTCGGGTCATTTTGTAGAAAATGATTACCCAATTTTCGCCCTAATTCAAGTCCTACGCGGATGATTTTTGCTGTGAACGCAACTGGTTCAGACTCCTCTTCATTAGGATCATTGTCATGATAATTAATCATGTTAACTAATTCACCCTCATCTAGTTCTTCGTCCGCCATTAATTCCACAATATCTGCCTCAATTAAGTCCTCGAAACCTTATTTTCCCATTATAAGCGCCAACTCAGTTATCTGAAAATATTCAGGCTCCAATGCTAATCTAGAATTCTCACCTTCAACTACATCTGGCCATACTTTTTTCCAGCAGGAATTAAGCGTTGATTGCTTAATCTCGGTATAAAACACTCCAACATGCTTAACATAATTTAAAATTGTTAATTTTTTCCAAGTATCCATAACTGTAAGAAATCCATTATTTTCCATTTGTTCTAAAATATATCTGAAGGTTCGCTTGATGTACTGTGCCTTAAAAGTCGAAATTATCCCTTGATCTAACGGCTGCAATAAAGAAGTCGTATTCTTGAGTAGAAATACAACTTTCACATTTTCGTGTTGTAAATCTTAACCTTTTTACTGCTAAAAATTTACTGCACTAATTCATATGAATAGACAGTTTTATTGTGCATACAAAATAGGGAATCTCCTTTTTTTGATCTGATACCAGTGTTACCAAAAGAATGAAACTAAAAAATAATTAGAAATATGTGCGCCAGTATTACCAAGTGAACGCAATTAAAAAATAACTAGAAATATGTATGCAGCCAAAATGTTCATTTTTATCAGGTTTTTTTGAAAACCATAGCGAAATCGTGTAAAAAAAGTACCGCATAAATCGAGGAAGTGTATTTTATAATTCATTACATATTCAAGTAAATAAATCAAGAAAATATTACCAGTTATTTTTTTTATTTTCATTATAAAATTGTGTACGTTTACTTACATAAATCGTTTTCTTCACTAATTAACACAATACCTATGTCATAAATAACTAAGCTATTCTGCTACATAATAAAAAAGAACAAATTTCCGTAAAATTTTCATTCGGTCCTTCGTCTAACTATATCTTTTCATCCGAATCATGCAAACATTGAAACGAACTGAATATACCCGACAGACTGTAGCTAATGTGACAACAAAGCACATTCATCAGGTGAGATTATAATAAACTATTTAACAAGGGTGGGACGTCATAGGGACCGGAGGCTCTCGTGCGTTATCGCGGGAGTGATAAAATCTGACAGGGTGGAACGTACTGCCATAATGTCACGCTAATGTTTTGCTTATTCACATGAGGATTTGATGAGCTCTCGATGCGATAATCGATGTTGAACAATGTCAACAAATTGTATGTTGATTGTGACGAATTGTAGATCCTGACCTCGGATCGTAGACTGAAATAACTCTGTCAATGTCCGATTTTATTCGTTTTTTCGTTTTAATTAATTGATCATTTTTTAAATGCATTATGTATACATACATACTTACATAAATACATACATATATATATATATATATATATATATATATATATATATATATATATATGAATTTATATTTATGAATATTTAATTAAAATATAATTTCTCTACTCTGATATCAATTAATAATTAATCGATATAAAATAATTCACATTTGAATACAAACTGTTACAAACGATTACATATGTGCGTATGCATTATTGACCTTTAATGTTTATTTAATACATTAAATGCAGGGAAATTAGTTTTAATCCAATGTATTTCATTTAATACAAGTACTACTTTCATATTAATAAATATTAATGGTAAAACATCATTTTACAATATATACGTAAATAAATTATGTTAAAGTAATTTATTATATACATACATACAAATATATATATATATATATATATATATTCTTTTTTTATATTGAGAATTTGAAAGAAATTGTTAGATTAATAATGGTATATTAAAGAATAGAAATTAAGTTATATGTAAGTCTAAAAACTTATATTTTTATCTAAAATAGTAAGGAAGCATGTACATTTCTTCTAAATTTTAAAAATTACTCATATAATTGTATCCAAAATTTATAAACGTAAGTTATAGAAAAACAAGTCTTTTCAAAAGTTCATTATTGTGAATTTAATTTAATCCATTAATGACCGTTTTATTTTCTAAAGTATATTAATATATATGATAAACATGAAAATTTACAAAACAAAGGTGATACCTTTTTTATTATATGAAGCAGATATAGACGCTCAACAAGCAAATGAAAAAGAACATGTTAACTATTAACAATAGAGTACTAAGAAAAATATTTGAATCTGTTTAGGAAAATTAATAATGTAAAGACTCAAGAACTCTTTAAGGAAGAGAATAAAATAGCCCCTATAAAGACCTAGAGAATATAATGGCTAGGCCATATGCTAAAGATATATATATATATATATATATATGGATAAAAAGAGAGAGAGATTTCCTTAAATGAAAATAAAAAAATCATCCCCAATCCTACCAGTAAAGTCTTCTTACCGTATGTTTCATTTTTTTATTGTTGTAAATGATCAGTCGAGATCCAGCTCCTCTTTTTTATATTTAGATTTATTAAAATATAATCACTTTTCATCACTAGTCACAATTTGATACAAAGAACTTTTTTTATTTATTCAGAAAGAACTAAAATGTAAATATTAAAACAGCACAATATACTCTTTTTTATCTATTAAAATAGATTCATTTTCCTTCCCTGTGTATCCTTCATAAGAATTGTCTACATTAGAAAACAGTACATTCATTGACTCCTAGTAATTTTGCAAGATGATAAAGTTGAGTTTTCATCCAATGAAATATCTACCAAACTGATACCATTTAATTTTTACTCTCCTGTTCACTTCATCCATAAATATTCTCTTAGTGTTAATGAGTTGTGCTAAATATTCATAATTTTCAACTTCTATTTCTCTTTCTTTTAATTCGATTCTTCTTTCAGCTGAAAATTTATTGACCATTACTGTTAAAGCTGAAAATTAATTGTCCATTACTTTTGTTTCTCCTATTAAATTTCGTTATTTAATTCTACTATTCTTTTTTCGAGTTTATCTAGACTTATGAAGAAAATAATGTTATTATCAACAAATCTTAAGTGACTAAGCTTCTCTCCATTTATTTTTATTCTATCAGATTCTCAATTTAGTTTTTTATTTTTTTTTCTAACACAGATGTAAATAATTTGGTTATATCGCGTCGTCCTGTCTCGTTTCATTCCTAATTTCAAATTTCACTGTTTTTTTGTGTACTTTTATAGAGGATGTAGTATTTTTATAAGTATTTTCTAAAAGCTCAACATACACTTCTTTTATTTCTTGATTCTTTAATACATTTAACATCGTTGACCTATTGACTGAGTCGAAGGCTTTTTTATAATCTCTAAATCCAATGCAGAATAGTATTTAATACTCAGCTAATAACTTCCACTTTATCATTTATTATTACCACTTGAATATGATCCATTGTGCTAAATCGACTTTCAAACCATGCTTATACATACATATATTTATATATATATATATATATATATATATATATATATATATATATATATATATAATTATTTTCTGATGTTTGATTTAAAGTATAACTTTATTATTTTGAAAAATATAGAATTAAGTTAAAAAAAAATAAAAAATTAACGACAAAAAATTTTTTTTAACTCAACGATATTATATAATTTATAGGATTATTAATAGTTCTCATTTAATTATCATTTTATTATTAAAATGCAATAATTTCTTAAAAAGTGCATGTCGTATGTATTATTGTGCTCGTAATTTTTTATGTACGTTATTTTTAATTTTTATTGAAATATCAAGCATCATTTAAGCTCAAAACTAAAATTATATTACAATGTTGAACAAATCATTTGATTATTTCGTACGTGTACATATATGAGTTCTATTTTATTGTTTCGATGATGACGTTTTATTATCTGTGCGGTATAAAACAATGGTACTGATGTATTTTTCATTTGGATAAATACATCTCTCGCGAAAATTGTTCGACAATTAAAAAATTCAAGTTCTACCGTGAACAAAATACATACAGCCCGAATGATAAATTCATTCGCGCTGTCGCTTGAAAATTACCATCCATTCATAACAAAATTTTTATATTTTTCTATATTCAGATGAAACATAATTTTCTCTGGTGACAAAGTACAAAATTGCTATCATTATCTTGACATCCCAATTGTCATCCTTGTCATTTTCCGCACCAATTTCACGACACATTTTCATTTGTATTGATTAATAACGTTCGCCAAAAACTGTCGCGTCTTTTTATCGTCGCCGTCGACATTTTTCGAAATTTTGAAACTCGTCAGATTTGCAGCTGGTCTCAATACACCGAAACATAAAATCTATTACCACAATGACCCTAATGGCGAATTATCAACTCATGGCTCGATAGGCAATGATAATTCATCTTCTGTAGATATCTCCGTCCTTCTTTTACACATCAACGTTCGTTTCATCCTCATCGCACACCGCATACCGCATCGCGAAAGAATGAGCAAGCGCTTGATACGAAAGGGAAGTAGGTCAATAGACAGATGAAAGAGTAAATAAATTACAGGCAGACTTGAAGTGATTTTCCACAGTGCAGTTGTGTGCTGTACTTAATATTTCAATTTATAATAATTATTGTGTTTCAGAAGCGTCTAATTTCAATTACAATGAGATAAAATCTTTCATAAATAAACTTTAAATTGCATTATATGTCTAATTTACAACAGGTCTGTGATATTTTCTGAATTTCGAGTTAATTTCTACATGACAGCTTCATATATTTTATTCAATTTTAAATAATAACCATTTTTCTTAAAAACTTGAAAAGAATTTTTGTGTAATAAATTCACAATATCAATTGTATGTTCCGTTTTACTAAACATTTTTTTTAATTCATAAACTTCACAAATTATATCTCAATAACTCAAGTAAAATAATTTTAAATTTATCTTTCCCATTTATTTTTTTCATTTTGAACGTATTTTCAAACGAATAAATTATTTAACGATTCGGGTAAAATAAAGATAAAGAAAAATTCTTCTTAGTTTGATTTTTTTATGTAGCCATTTCTACAATTTACAACTTTTTATTATCTTTTTAAAACAATAACTTTTCGACTCATTAACATCAAGTATTTTTTCAGTACATACTTAAACATTTGGTGCTTATGCATTGAAAAGAATATTAATATAATATTCACATATCTTGCTAATGTCATGAAGATATATTCATACTGTACACTAGATACCAAAATCTATTTGCTAATTTTTATATTTTTCATTTTAATACGGACTACAATAGAAATTTTAAAGATTTATTATCAAATTCTGCCTGTCTTTCAGAATGAGTAACATGAAAAAAATGAAAATCTCAGCAAAAAAATTGTGAAAAACGTTAACATTTATTAACTTTTAAAATATGTTCATAAATTTTGCAATTTTTTTAATAACTGCTATGGTATTTAAACTACCATAAAAATTAAATAACATTAAATGTTATATAAATTCCTAAATAAATCATCTCTTAATATTTTACCAATTTAGAACAAAAAAAAATAATATTATATACATACGCACATATATGTTAAATGCACTATTTGTTCTACACTAAACCATTGACAAACATTAGCATATATTAATATATTCTTATTTTGAATAACACTGATATAAGACAATCAAAAATATTTAATTACCTCTAGGTAACCCTATCACAAATAATTAACAAAAGTACGCTAAATAATTTATATAATAAATTAAGCAAAATAATATATTTTTGAAAAGACAATTTAATTTATAAAATAAATACTAATATATATATATATATATATATATATATATATATATATATATATATATATATATATAATTTCACCTAACGACTTTATAAACCTTGAAGACGAACTTTTGTATCACTTAAATAGAGCTAATGGTAACGTTCTTGCTATAATTAAATACGATCTACGATAAATACTTTAAAACATTGTACAAATATGTCTACGTATGTTCTTAAACAATTTTCTAGCACCTTTTGAATCGACATAAAAGTTCTGTATTTTTTTCGATTGATGTCCATTTATTACTTTTAGAGGACAAACTTCATTCAATGTTTTATATTTACTTAATTTTAAAAGATGATATTTCTACGTGCATTTTAAAACAAAAATAGTAAAAAGTAAATCAGTGGTAATTATTTTATACCATTTTAAAATAAAAGATAAAATATTTATTTTGATATTGTGAAAATTAATACATGAATCATTTACTCTCAGCGCTGAAAAATCTTATGATAGTATCCAATAATCACTTACTGCTCATTTTATTTCATTTTCTCTAGTTTTCTCTATTAATAATATCTTGACTCAACATCTACAAATTTATAGTCACCAATAATGTGACATTTAAACCGTATTTTAAACGTTATTTTACATTCATCGCATGTAGCCTAGCTTTTAACTTTCAAAACATTTTAAACAAAATACAAACACGATTAATTTATTTTGTTAAATTTTTAAAATTATTTACTTTTATCAAAAAAAAATAATAATTATAACAAAGCAATGTTGTTTTATTAAAAAGAAAAAAATTCGTACGGAAAGTAAAACAAATATATTTTAGCAATGTTGAACAAAATTTAATTAAACTGTTATTTGTTTCTATTTTAAGTTTATCGTGAAATTTAAACTTCTCAAAGTAAATGACAACAGAGCGAGTAATTAAAAACGTGACATACTTTTAATGTTTAAATATAATTTCTCAAAAAGAAAAACTCTAGTGCAAGCTAATGAAATTACTCACTTTATTCGTAATTACCATTCAAGAAACTATTTGAACATATTAGTATTCACTTAATTATTTGTTTTATTCTATTACTTTTTCTTTGTTATATTATATTTTAAAAGAAAAGTCTATCACAACAACAAATTGACTTAACAAAGATGCTATTATACATAATTATTAATATCCATTTGACATTTATTACTATTGTAATATGAACTTTTTAGAGCTTTATATTTATTCCGAATTTTAATTAATAAACCACATTCCGATTTTAAATTATAGTAGTGCCTAATAAAAACTATATACCAATTTTAGTATTTTAACAATTCTCCAATTATACAAACATCATTTTATATTTAGAGAATTATTATATATACATAATGCAAAATTAATTTCAAATAATTTCAACTTTACTTATTTTTAAACGTATTTATTTAATCTAATTAAATATTGTTTATTTTTTTAAAAAAGTATAATTAGACATATAAGTAAATATATGTAGTATATTTACATTTCCATTTAATAAAGATATTTTACTGTTAGAAAGATAATAATTGATTAAAATTTATTATTATATATTAGTAAAAACATTTTGCTACTGATACTTTCTAAACGTAAATAACTTACAAATTCTAATAAAAGACATTTTCATACTAAAATAACTGTTTACAAATTATATATATATATATATATATATGTGTGTGTGTGTGTGTTTGTGTGTGTATGTGAGAGAGAGAAAGAGTGTATATATATATATATATATATATATATATATATATATATATATGTAACAACTGCAGTAAAATCTCTACACTCATTGCTGGATAAAGGCTTCTGACAAAACTGTTCACTTTGAGTAATCCAATGCCTTTTACTTCCTCTCTTTCTGCATCTCTTAAGCCTTTTTATATATCTGGGATCTCGATCAATATTTGAAATCTCTTATTCATCAGTGGTCTTCTCTTTTTATTGCATGATCAACTCATTTTTATTTTAAACTTTTAACTTTTACTATAACATCTATAACTTTAGTTTGATTTCGTTTCTTTACTTTCATTTTTTAGTTTATCTTTCTATCTCTAGATTTTAATTGTAACATGCATCTTTTATGAATCTTTGTATTGTATGGAGCTGCTGAATTATTCTGGCTTTTGAGACCCTATATTTCACTGTCATAAATAATAATTAAAATAAACTAATTATTTTTTTTTAAAAAAAATGAATATTCCAAATATTAAAATATCTTTCAAACTAACATTTTTATTCTCATGTTCACTTGATTTATAAATATTTGTTTAATTTCAATGAATTGTTTTAGATATAGTTTTAATTTTTCCATTTTTACTCCTTTTAATTTTACTTTCCTTTTATTTAAAAATCTGTTGCACTTTACTTTTGTTTTACTGTGAATAATCATAACAATGTTTTGCCTTGCTTTAAGTTCTTTAATAATTCTTCTATTCTTTAATAATATTCATCTGCTTGTTGAGAAAATAATAATTTCGTCAGAATTTTTTTTAATTAATAAGTATCTCACCAATTACTTTTATTCTTTTGATTCACAAATTTAGTGTCTTAAAATTTTCATTTAATGTTGCTGTAAATAGCTTTTATGATATGGCATTGCCCTATCTTATTATTTACATAGTTTTTAACTCTTCTTTATCTTCGTACACTATATATATATACATATATATATATATATATATATATATATATATATATATATATATATATATTTCTATACAATTTTCCTAGTTATGAATTTAAAACACTAAAAATAAAATAAACAATAAAATATATTCATATTAATTTATTCTAATTTAGTCTTAATCCCCTTTAAATTACATTAAATTTTCTTTCTAAACTGATATACAAAATCAATAAATGAACATTAATTCTTCTTGCTAAGAAATAATATTCTAAAAAAATTCTATTTTCAAAAATTTAAATAATAATGATAATACGTTTTTTAAGATTAAAAATCCGGTCGAAAAGTTAACAGTTTAAAATCAAACTTTATTACACTTGACCCATTAATTAGTTTATTTATTCGAAAAATATTTTTTTAAATAAAAAAAAATAATTTCACTATACCTTTTTGAAATTTTATATTTTCTACATCTTCGTATAATTTCATTGATAACGTTTCTTATATATATTTAAATAAATTGCTTCAGTAATGAATGTTCTTTTCAAAACAAAATTATCCAATTCTTGCTTTATTTTCTTGTTTAAACCAGATTCAGAAGATAGTTTTGAATACAAAACCGCAATTCATTCGAAACTTAAAACCTTCAATATATTGAATATCTTTTATCGTAATATCGCTATTATTTTTATTACTAATTTAATTAAAATAAAAGTAGCTTATTCAAATCTATATTCGAATAAACAACACATTTATGTTTATTTTCATTATAAATATATAGAAGCTCTTATTTGATAAAGTTTACATGCCAAATTACAACAATTATGATCATTAAGTTACATAATCCTTATTAAATTTTTTTAACGAATCAATATTAGATTGATTTTAATACATACTTTAAGAATTCGGATTTTTCGCAACTCTTCTAATCTTCACATTTTTATTTTCTTTCCATATTTAAATTAATATAATTCTCCTTCGATAGTTGGATGTATTGTAAAAAATTATCGTGGATTGAAAATATAATCAAACAAAAATATATATATATTTAAAAACAATTACATTGTATTAAAGATCACTTCTAAATTTTCATAAATAAATATATATATATATATATATATATATATATATATAGAAAACATAAAACATGAAATCTATACAATGTAAAAATATTACAAATGTAAGAATGCTGGACCTTATACCATAACGTGTAGAAGATAAGTAACTGTTGCAAAATTATCAAGGCAAGTATAATACTTACACAAGTTCTAGCCAAAACTAAGTTTGCTTTCAAACCGTAACTGACTTTTATTCAACAGATATAACATAAACCCTGTTATCTCCATTATACAACTTTGTATAAATAATTGTCCCACGATTTTCTTAGTCACCCTATTCTATCTACACTTACCTACAATTAAGTACAAAATATATGCACAGATGCCTTCTAAACGACTTCTAAGTGATAATTTTCTAACAATGGTTGTTAGACAGTTAAATGATGTCAAAATCTCATTATACATATTTTATATATATATATATATATATATATATATATATATATTTATGTGTGTGTGTGTGTGTGTGTGTGTGTGTGTGTGTGTGTGTGTGTGTGTGTGTGTGTGTGTATATATAAATTGACATACATAACCATATTTTATATTTATACATATACACCACACATTAATATGTGTGTGTGTGAAAATATATATATATATATATATATATATATGTTTATGTATTTAGTATTATACATTGAACAACAACCAACTGAATTTCAGTAATTCTCAATTAAATTTATGTGAATTGCTCGTTCAGTCTACTATAATTTCAATCTGACCACATCGTTTTATAGCTAAACCAATCCGATATAGCAATTCTTACAAGTAATTAAGTACGTAACTTTCTGCACATTTCGTTTTGTAGTGCTCATAGGCGGCACACAGTTTTCTTTTAAAAATTTTAATATCAATACAATAATGAAAAATCTATTTAACGATATTATGCATACATAAACATATTATATATATATATATATATATATATATATATATATATATATATGCATGCATGTACATATAAATCCGTAGTACAATTTAAAAACTTTATCTACTTTAAATCTGACGATTTTAAAAACATTTTTACATTTAAAAATAAATTGTCAATTTTTACGAACATATTATAATTTATTTACATTGTTATCCCTATAAAATTTTCATTAATAATAAAATCATAATTACATTAAATTGAAATTCATCAAAAAAAAATATCTTAACCAAAAAACTGTTTAGTTTTAACAACTATAAAAAAAATAAAAATATATTATTTCTATTCAATATTTTTTAAATATAAATTTATTTGTAAATTATAAACTATTATACATTATTTAATAATATTAAACTTTTTTATTATGAAATTACTTTTCAATATTCAATAGCATTATTTATTACTACACATTATCAAACTTTTACATCGCAACAAATATATTATCACAAATTAATTTAAAATTTATTTGACTCGTATATGCGTATTTATATTGTATTTTCCGATTTCAATATATAAAACAAAGTGTATTAGATTTTTTCAATGTTCATTATTTTTGTCAGTATGATATTTTATTTTTTATGTTATACATAAATTCGTATTTTTTTATTTCGTCATATAAAATGATTAATAACTTCAGTTTTTAACTAATACAACTTCTAAAATTCAAATATGTAAAATAATTTATTAAAACACATATACTTATCCTTGAAATTAACTCACACTTACTTTCAAGAATAAATTTAATAATTTATTCGAATCTTTTCCTGATTTTTTTAAGCAATACTTCATCCAAAATTCTGGAATAAATCTTTCTTCTAAATTAATGTAATCTAACTACTTTTTTACTTTTGTTTATTCAATAAACATTGATGTATATATTTAATTCCATTACATGAAATTATTAAAGTTATAAATGAGAAATAAATACTTATATTTTCTAAGAACCAAAATTTGCTTTCCTTAATACAATCAATAAATTAGTAATACGAATTCTCTTTTTAAAAAAACCCTTAGTTTTAAAAATATTAAGTTTCTGCTTGTTTCAGAACTATGGCGAATTTAATTTAACACAAATTAATTTTCACTTCCTAACATTACAATATGTTATCAAGTGTTCAATACAATACGTTATTGTTCACTTTGTTGTTTATAACAATAATGAGCTAATGCACATTTTGATGACGATATCATCATTGTAAGAGCCATTTGTTATATTTAAAAAAAAATCATTATTGTTATAAACAACAAAGTGAACAGTAAGTGATTATTAAATACTTTATAATATATTGTGGTATTGGAGGTGAAAATTCACTTGTGTTAAAATATTAAGTTTATCAAAATCTTTAATTAAAGCTACACAATCGCAAAATATTTTATTTTAGAATAGTTACAACTACAAAAAGGAGATAATTTTGATAAAATCTCCTGGAAATAAATGTAATAACCAAAATTTCGTAGATCTAATTTATTAATTATATATATATATATATGAATGTTATCCAATTTTTAACAGCTATTAGTTTTTCTACCTCGGTTTTAAAAATCCAGTTTTCCAGTTTAAAATTTTTATTCCTAATATAGAATTTCTTAGTTAGTAATTTTTACTTTAAGAACTATTTGTAGCCGCCATATCTACATTACATTCCAATTTAAATTCATAGAAGAAAACATGGTGTTTTTTTATTAAAAATTGTATTTTTTCGTAATTCTATAGTAAGAATAAAATATTTAATTGATTATTTCCAAAAAATTAAAATATAGTATTTTTATCGATCTTAAATAAAACAGGCATTTTAACATACAAGAATTGTCCTAATAAAGAACAAACTTTTAATGAACTAAACTCAACTATTACATGTGATGCAAGATACCTAATAATTATAAATTATTGATAATATTTTCTATAATTATATCTTACCAGATATTATTACTCCGCTTCGCCAAGATCAGAATCTCGCTGATTTTCAAAAATCCTACAATAAAAACACTTTTTTAAAAAAAATAGAACAGATTACAAAATTTACTTAAACATTTTAATATATTTTGTAAATAACATTCAACTTTACTTGATTAATGCATAATAATATACATATATTGATTTTTTCTTTTCATATTATAAGATACAAAAAACATTTGCTGATATGTGTAATTTGTTCAATTACCTTATACATATATTCTCTTTGAAAACTAAATTTCCTAACCTATAAAATTTAATAGTTAACCTAAATGTGTACACTTATTTGCTATGATATGCCATTTTTTAAAATTTAGAAACTTAATTTTCATTTAATATTCAGGGAAAAATTATAAGTTTTTTAACTGATGATGAAACAAAATCTCAGCTTTTACAATACAATGTTCTAATGATAATAACATAATCATCGAAAAGCACATTAGCTTATTATTATTATAATCAAACAAAATGAAAATTAAGTAATTATTAAACACTTGTTGATATCTTATGGTGTTAATGGTGATAATTAATTTGTGTGAAAGTGATGATGTAAATCAGAGAAAACCAAACACTAGTATATAATGTTATTTACCGCAATTTAAGAAATTAACTGAAAAAACAATTATTGAGGAGTCCTGCATAGTTCATAGAGACTAAGTCCCTTTATTAGAACTCGTCACAAGTTTGATATAATTTTGATATTATAATTATATACAAACACATATATATATATATATATATATATATATATATATATATATATATATATATATATATATATATAAACATCAATACATTATTATTACATATAAATAAATGTATATTTTTTCAATACTATTAGTACATTAATACTTTTTTCAACCAATTTGATAATAAGAAAACTTTTATATTTCCATGTTAATAATCTTGAAAATTATTTAGGAAAAACGATCAAACTCAAGAACAAAACATACTTCTAAACCATGCAACAACAAGTTTACAAATTGAGTAATAAATCACGATAATTTTTATTGAACTAGACTGGCGGTTAACAAGACTAGTTAACAATTCAGCAGTTTGTTACAGAGGAAAAGAACGAAACTTAATTCAACCCCGTAGTCTATAGAAAATGTTTTAATGAAAACTATCCGCCGTTGATAGACTAGTTAACTTCGGTCCTGTCCGCTACCAACTTACTTGCGAACTTGAACCTTTTGGAAAGGTAACGAGCCGTAGTCGAAATGAGTTAAGTTTGCCGCTCCACACTCCGTTGCTCTAATTATCTAATAAACGTACAATGCATTTTAAGTAAGCGGACGCCCCAGTCGTCGCTGCTGTTGTTGTTGTTGTAAAAGGGCGTTATACGCCACCGCGTTATTCGTGGAAACTTCAGCAAATTTCCAGATGAACATTTTCGCCGCAACAAGCAGGTAATTTTATTATAACTTAAGTAAATATGGATCGTTATGAAGCCCATAAAGAACATTTTTGCAGCATGTCTATTTATTTAAGCCTTGTTTGTCTTGCATAATTAGCTGTGTGTTGCCAGTAGAGTGAAAAATTGTGACCCGTCTGGCTAAAGATCGTATTTAAAACATGTGTAATTATTAATGTATGTTTTTACCATTTTATATATTTACTTTTTCTGATTTGATAAACAATCTGAATATTCTGCTAACAAATTGATCTAATATATATATATATATATATATATATATATATATATATATATATATATATATATATCTTCGAAAAGTACAGAGTTCGCAAATATAAATTATTTTTAATTTCGTACTTTTAATTAAACATATTTTATTTTAAAAAAAGAAATTTAATTTAATTTTAACTATTAATGAATAATTATTTTATTTACAACTGTAAGTAATCTAAAAACTAAATCAAAAATGTTAATAAAAATACTCAAACATGTAAAATTAATATATTAAACGTGTAGTATTGAAATAAAACATTATAAAGATAAATATAAAATCTAGAATATATATTTTTTTACATTTAAATTGAATAATGACAATAAATAGCAAGTTCACTTTTCTTAATGGTACTTAAAAGATCGATCATCATTTTAACACCGTCAATAAAACAAATAATAAATAAATGTTTATGTCAATATTTAAAATATCAGTTTAAAATTTATATAATAAAAATTAATATACGTGTATTAAGTTGACAATAAAATATCCTAAGTACTAAAACGAATAACAATCGTTCGAATACATCAATTGTGTGATATGCTAAAAAATGTAAAATAAAAAATATTCTCTCAAATTCTCTGTGAAATTACCATTATCATCGGTAATTAAAACATGATCAAAGTTAAAATGCAATTTATTGGGATAAATAATTAACTTATTATGTGATATATGTCGATTTCTACAAATAAATTATTTATTAATTTACATTTATAAATGTAATTTATGTTCAGTTGATATTGATTATTTTTTAATATTCTTTTGTAGAAAAAAATGATTAAAATCTTTACATTTATTATAATTAAAATATAATTTACATGTTTCAATATAAAATAATAGAACTTTTTTCTCTAAATATTTCTGGTTATTATTATCAATCACTTTTATAAATCAAATATTTAAAATAGCTACTAATTATATTATTAATATTTTAATATAATGACAATCTAAAGTTTTATCAATATTTGTCTAATAGTTTTATCCCAAATATACGTTATATATTTTAATATTATTCCTTTCCTCTTAAAATCTTCTTAAATCCTGCAATTTTACGTATTGAATTAACACTGTACTTAACTAATTTAGAACAATGTTAATAAATAATGTAGAGTTAATTATTTTAATGTGTTCATTGAAATAATTTCGATTATAAATGCTTCATTTAATTATATAGTTATAAATATTGTATTTATAAACATATTTTGGTATAAATAGTACAAATATTTTTTTAAAAATTTAAATCCAAAAACATAATTAAAAATAAAATTTTTACTTAAAATTCTAAAAAATAAAAACTAAACTAGCAACACATTTCTTTTCATTTTCATTATGTATCAGAAAGGGAAAAATGTTTTATGATAATAAATAAAATTATTATAAAATATTATTATTTCACATGAATTAAAATGTATATTTTGGATATTTAGCTTTATTAATTTTTTATTTATTACCAAATTTCACCATGAAATGAACCTAATAAAAACCTAATATTCCTTGTTTGAAACTAATTGAATTATAATATGCATCAATTAACAGCGGCTAATTTATTCGCCAAATTATAAAACAAAAATCAACAAAAAGGTTTCGAACAAAAAAAGTGTTCCTCTTTAAACACAATTTGGCGCCTGTTTGAATTAACTGTTTATTTTAGGTAGTGTATTCTGTTCAAAACAAACGAGGGTCAATCGATACCCAGGCATATAACTAAAATATTTACTACTCCGTAATGCTGTAGCACTAACAAGTCAAGGGAAGCTTAAAGACTAAAGACAGTAGACATACAGCTAAACAATAGACTCTATTAATTAATCTTCAGTACACCCCAAATTAACTTACTAAAGAAATAAGTACAAAACATCAAACCAGACTGGTTCCAGCTACTATAACTTCTGACAAGAAATTTATGATGCAATAAAAAATGTAATGTCTTTATAGTACTGAAACTAATAAAATAAACATCTGTAAGAAAGTGATATAAACAATTCAATATTTTAAAATATAAATATACTAAAACAAAATTCATACAATAACTTCAAAAACAAAAAATATTATTTTATAAGTCACTATAATAATATATTTTTAAATATACACCGCATACATTTATACATATATATTTATATATATATATATATATATATATATATATATATATATATATATATATATATATATATATATATATACAGGCTGTTTCAAAAAGAATATACCCCTATTATTGATAACGTGCACTTGAACTATTTTGCTTTACAAAAGACACAAATTACATAAAAGAGAAGGGAATTGCACATCATTTTAACTTTACAAAAAGGTATTGAAAATGGTTTCCTCTAGCCTGAATGCAGGTTCGTACCATTTTCAGGACTTTGACAGCGAAATGTTTGTTCACTTATGATTGCAATATCTTTTTCAATATAAGCTTTTAACTCTTCAAGTGTATGAGGATTGTTTCAAAACGCAACACCTTTTAAATTCCCCAGAAAAAAAATCTGGAAGAGTAAGTTCTGGAAATCTGGGAGACCTCGAGTCTTTTGAGATCAATAGATAACCGAAAATGCCTATCATATGGTCATCATTTCATTAACAGTATAGCAAGTCACACCATCTTCTTAAAACCAACACTCGTTCATTCACCTCCAGCAGTGCAATAAACTATTGAATTATTTTACTATAAACTTTATCATTCACATTTATATCAAAAAATATAAACCTTGTAACACAACGATGGAAATTACACACGAAACCCCAATTTTCTGTGCGTGTGATCTTTGGTGATATGCGTATAGCTTTTCATTGCTCCATATTCGACTATTTTGACTATTCACGTAACAAATAAATACTTTTTTAGATCTGATTCTTTCAGTCCATGAAAAATACCTACTCTATAAATACGCAATTTTATCTTTTTTATAGTCCTGAAACAGTAACTAATGACAGTATAATTTAAAAATATAAATTTCTAACAGGTTTTTCGAGTAAACAAGTAAAACTTTAGTTCATATTAAAAAGAACATATGCAGTTAACAGTGATGTCCGATCAGGATCCTTTTATTGTATCTTGCAGACTCACAATCTTACAAAATTTCTAAATCAAACTCAATATTGTTGAATTGATAGGGACTGCAGACTGAGAAAATTTCAAGTAAAACTTATATTTCACACATTTTTAAAATTGACACGTGAAATAATTCTCAATAATAAACACTCATTTATTCTGAAAGAACGACATAGTTAACACAACATAAAGGAATGGAAACTTTAATGAGACTGATGCACATTAAAATCATTTCAACTGTCTACCTTAGGTATCCTTAAATAGAATAGTGCTAACTAACTAAAGACACTGACCTGCCCATAAATTCTACCCTCTTATTTTTAAATTTGCATCCTATTTGGAATCTTTATATATATGACTAATATTAGTAGCCCATTCAACTAGTAAATTGTATATACTCTCTCTCTCTCTCTCTTATATATATATATATATATATATATATATATATAGTTTTATTATATGAATGGGCTACTATTACCACTGAAGTATCTACTAACTTAATTAATTCAATTCCCTAAGACTAAGTCCTCAAATCAAAAAGATCTCTGCTATATATTAAAATAAATTTTGAAAAATTATAATCATTACTTTGTTTTTAATACATTTTCCCATTACTTTTTTGGGGTTGATTTTTTTAAATTTTATGAATGAAATATATTTTATTATATATTCAAATACAGGAATACCTCGCAAAGTCCGGCTAATCGGTTTCACTGATCACCCGGACTATTTGAAACCGGACTAATCGAAACATTAACTAAATACAATAAACATGAATTGGTTCCAAACAATTTTTTTCCTGTTTTTCAGTAAATATAACGAGGGTAATATATTCAAATGTTTGTATGTATCAGCAAAACAAAATCAGAGGTTTATACATTCATTTTAAATACATTTTAATTCATTTTCAAATGGGTTATTAAAATTTAATTATCAAAAAATTTGCTTTATTCTAGAGTTGCGAATCGAAAACTAATAGAAAAAGAAAAAGACCACAAAACTAGAACTGCGCATGCGTTACGCATAATGTGCATATACGATTTCGGTTTTCTTTTTTATTGTTTTCATAATAAAGGGTAAAACTTAAAAATTTGTGTATAAAAATAATTTTATGTATTAATTTGAGATTTTTTTTAAGAAAAACTTTTTAGTAGGATTTTTTCAAGTAAAAAAAATTTTTTTTTTAAATTTCAAACCGGATTAATCGAGGTATTACTATATATTTAAATTTTATTAATTGGCATTTATATTATCAAATTACTTGAACTGCGATATTAGTTTTTTTTATTTTAATTTATTGTTTGTTTTTAATTATTTAAAATAATTTACTGATCTATATATCCAAAACTTTTACAGTAGAAATATTAACATCAAAACAAAAATTGTCTAAATATTTATAAATTAACTTAAAACATAACCAGTTGAAGCGAAATGTCACGTTGAATAAATACCACAAGATTGTAAATAATTATTCAATGGTATATTATAGACTCGTATAAATAAATTAAACACAATTCAAAAAATTGTAAAATAACATAACAAGACTCAATATTGACCGAAAAATTATTATATTTAAATATTATGTGTTATTGTTATTTAAATAAACTAATTATTTGGCAAGAATATTTTTAAGTGATCAGTTTAATAAAATATTCGGTATAAAACACATCCAAAAATAATTCTAAGAAATAATATCACTAACTGGATAAAAATAGAAAAAAATAACAACAAGACAATTTTATAGATTCCATGTAAGATTTATGAAATATTTTCAACCACAAACATGTATAAATTGTACACAACGTATTCGTAGAAATCATATTTATTACTGCTCTGTGCACCATTTCGTAAGATATATTGCAATCCAATACTGTACTTGACATTTATGCACGCACGTAGACGAGAGAAACGAACCCACGGCTTCAGGCGTTGTCGTCGCGACAACCGATGTACATTGCATCTCAGTTCAAGAGCGATAAACGCTCTATCTACTTATTTCAATGACATCTTTCAATATTTCTGGATCAATGTTTCGTCTGAACGTAGAAGAATTCTCTAGATATACTGAATGGTCTTGTGTGAGTAAACATTACAGTGTTAGTTGATTAGTTTTATGTTGATATAAAATTAGACGTTCAATGCATTCTAGATTGTGTGAAGGGCACTGCATATATTTATTTTGTCTAATTTAGTATTTAATTTTCCTAACAATTGTACTTTTTAATTAAAAAATAATTTAAAATAAAAAAATTATATTATTTTCTCATTCCACATTTTATGTTTTATCTATTTAAAAATAAGCTTGTTTAGGATGGCAAATTCGGTGATAACGTTTCAAATTTTAAAATATTTTTTAATTTAATATTTTTAATCCCTTTTAATCTCACTTTTAAAAGGCTTAATTAATGAAAACAGTGTATTAAAAATCCAAAATAAAGGTCATTCTAAGCACGAGCATGTCTATAAAAAATTGAATTTTCCCTAACTTTCTTCGTATTTATTTTATTCAAAATATATTACTTTAGTATCATTTCAACGTTGAGTTCTTTTCTAATAAGTACATTAACTTTTAGTACAATGATTTAGACAGCTTAATTTTTAGAGTCGCTTCAAATAACTTCGTTGCAGCGATTTAGGTATATGTAATTTTATTATATTGATTCGTTTTCATAGCAATTTTAAATTTTTAAAAGAGAAGTAATCGTATGGAGCTAAATCAGGTACATTCTTTTATGAGCTGGTCTATTATCTTATAAAAAAATCCAAGTGACTTTCGGTATTTAGATCTTATTCTGATAATTATCCTCCGTAAACGTACTAAAATGCATAAATAATAATATTTATTGACTGTATGACCCCTCTGCGTTAAATTCTCAAGGAATAATATTTATGGAATCAATACAATAAAAACAAATCAACATTGTTTTTATTCATGTCTCCTGCAAAAGTATTTTTTTAATGGATTTAGCGATTTTCATTGAACACTTTGGATCATAGTTTCAGGGTCATATTTAAAACATCAGCAGCAATTCATATGGATGTTATCGCCAGTTATAATCTACTTTATTAATTTAAGATTTATTTATGAATCTCTTAATCATTGCTGCTATATAAAGAAAAAGAAATTTCTTTATTAAAATTTCTTCCAAGCCGCGTACCAGTTAAAAGCTTTAAACATACAAGCCTTCATCTACTTTCCAAACATTCCCACTCGAGCTGCTCAATAATTTCATTACATTTATCCATCCTTAAATGTCTATAGACTGTCACATAAACCGCTATCACTCAAAAAATACTTGCTGGATACTAACCCTTTTTAAATTAAGTTAATTTATATAGTACATACATTTTCAAATTATTTTCCAGTAAATGGCCTAGTGATATTGGTTATGGAGAAAAATTCGGTTTCTTTTCTGGTAAACCGTATATCTTTTATAATATATAATTTTAAATTTTTTACTTTATTGTTGATAATAAAAAAATATTTGTAATTATTTTTCCTACCCTCTAAATACTAAAAATGCATTAACTAATATGATATAATATTTATTTATATGACGGTGAGAAATATATTCACCCTATAAATAAAAACGAATTTCTATACTTAATATATTATTTAAAAAACACAAATGATTTAATAACAATACACTTGTCGATTAAATTGTATGCAACAATTTACGAACGATGTTTTTACAGGACTTATAAAAATTAGTTTATTTTTCAATTTATCTTCCATCTTAAGAGGAGTTTATTTTCAAACCATCCAAAATATTAGTACTCTACATAAAAGAATATACAATTATAACTATGCTTACACACACACACACACACATACATACATTTATATATATATATATATATATATAATCACTAATGTATACATGAAAAAAAGAAAAATTCGCTGTAATAATTCGATAATAAGTTTTTTCCGTGAGTTCACAAAATTCTTTGAAGTTAATGTAGTCGTCTATCGTCTTGTTATCGCTTTTAGAAAAGTTAGTTTAAATTTTAACTTCAAAGAAATACTATGAGCAGTGAAAATTAAAAATCTATCTACCTGTGTATCATAAACAATATATATATATATATATATATTTATATATATATATATATATATATATATATATATATAAACTATATATATATATATATATAAACTCTTCTAGAAACTTCTATTAAAAAAAGTAATAAAAATGTATTGAAAATATTTTCAAACAATTACGATAACGATTAGTAATACAATATTCTTTATTATATATTTATTTATTCTTTCATCTTACAGTTGACTTTTCGATTTGTTCAAAATGAAATTATTGAATTTTAATAACTAAGCAATTAAACTAATTTTATATAGATTTCATAATGAACATTCAATATTTTTTCTTCATATAATTATTCAATGAACGAAATAAATAATAATTTAAAATGATAATATCTGATAAACATGATAGCTTAGATAACAATTTAATGAATGTAATTTTACTTGATTATTACGACAAAAGACCTTACATTGCCTTCTTAAAAAAATATATTAATTTTATTATTACAATTCTAAAAGTATTATTTTGAATTTCTTTATCTAAACCTATTTACGAAATATTAACAACATTTTATATTTCGAACTAATGTCACTTTAAGTGTGAAAATATTATACCAGTTTTGAATAATGACAATCATATTACTAGTTTTTGATAATCGTTTAGAAATTATTATCTTTCCATTAGTTTACATTCATGACTATTTTAAAGAACTGAAAAAACGACTTGAATAAATAATCTGATATTTAATATTATCCAATGTTAGGTGGAAAACTGATGAACAATAAATCATGCATCAAGAGGTTCTGGAATTCAACAAAAAAAAATCAATGTGATAGTTGACCAATTAAAAGAGAAACAATCAGAATTTAATTTATTACATTTTAGAACATTTGTTTCATTACATTTTAGGGAGAACTCAACAAGCATGTAATAATTATTATTTATTTTTATGAAAATGTTCGAATAAATCTGGAAAGTCAGATAAACATAAATTATATATATATATAAATTTCTAAATAAGGATCCTTCAGTTTTTTTAGTGTTTATAGCCGTAAATGATTTAAAATTAACTTTCTAAAAGATAATACCCTTTTTGTTGAACAAATTTTGATCTTTTGATATATGTCTTTATACAATTCGATCAATTGTTTGAAATATCAATTTAAATAAACAGTTTTACCAAATGTTAAAAGTTCAAAATATATATCATATCTCTGAAAGTCCATTAACTCAACAGTAATACTTTATTTTGATATATTTTAAACCGTGTAATCACAAATTGTGTTTGGTTTTTCGATAATAAATGTATTTTTTCAGTTTATTATGAAACATATTTTTCATTTTCTGTCGAAATATATTTCAAAACTGGTTCATTTACTTAACAAAAATGTAAATGTATTTCCATTAATTCGTATGACCCAAATACTAAGTTTTGAAACCATATGAAATTTTTAAATTGATTCAATGAATATTATATGATGACCTTTGAATCTGTCTACTAATAGTCCTACAGTTTATCGTGAATGTTTAACTACCATCTGTTTCATAATATCGTCATCAATATCTTTAAATCATTCAGAATAAGGTTTATCACTTACCTGAAAACCACCAAAACAAAATTTTTGAACCAAAGTTGACAAGTACATTCAGTAATTACATCACTTCTAAACACATTGCAGATATTTTTCCAACAACTTGCTCTAATGACACCTTTTTTAAACTTGTACAGCATTATAAACTGAAAATAAACTTTACATAGGCGCAATATCTGCACTAGCAATAATAATAATAGCGTAAACAAAAAATAAATTAACAACAATAACTTAATAAACAATTCAATTAATATTTTAAAGAAAACTTGCGTGAAAAATTTTTCATAAATTCAAAATTTCATTTAGAAGTAGATATTTTCACTTCATAACATCAACAAAAATTCTAAGAATAATAGTTTTCTCTTTACTTTTACTAAAATATTCAATTTTTTTTATAATTATCGTGAAAAATAAAGTATTTCATTGGCGACATTATTTATTTTTATATATATTAATTTATCAGGAGCCACCATTTAAATTGTCAATTTAATAAATTCATTAATTTAATCTAAAATCAAATCGCAATTGAATTAATAGCCTTGTTGCAATAACATTTGTCACGATACATATTTAGTAAGTGTGGCCATTAGTAAAGTGACTATGTTTAGCAGGATATAAATTTTATTTATTATTAAACAATCAGTTATATGTTACTATAATTGTTTTGTACAACAATTTGCTACATTAGTACATATTAATATAATATATATATATATATATATATATATATATATATATATATATATATATATATATATATATATATATAAATGCATGTGTGTGTATATGTTTATACATATTTTATATATATATATATATATATATATATATATATATATATATATATATCTTCTATATCAAACTTAAAATTTTTACTTAAACTTGAACTGACAAACAATGATTTCAGATTAAACAATGAAAATTATATTTTAGTTTGAATAAACATTTTTTTCAATAATCTAACTGTCTATACATTAGTAAACTTTTTTTATTGTCAAGTAACAATTCGGAATATTTTAACAAACTGCGATTCACATCACTTTACTTAAAATTTATAATTTCTATATTTTTAAAAATATATATACATTGTTTATTTTTATTAACGCACAATCCATTAAAAACTCTTTCAGTTCTTCAACCCTATGCGGTTACATGTTAGGGAAATTCCGTATCAGCGGTTTTTGGTTTTGGTCACATGTTGGAATATATATGTTAAATATTTACCATATATCTAGATAGATATTAAAAAATACATTTTTAAATGAAAGGATTTATATTATCAAAGCATTTAAAACATTGATCTTTTCATTGTTTCAATAAAAAGTATTTTATTGCAAAATGGGAGAATTTCTTATTTTCAATAAATAATATTGTGTATTTTGTAACAGTACATGAAAAGTAAAAAAATAAAAACCTTTTTTAAAGAAGTAAACATCATTTTTTCGTGATTTATTGTATTATATTAAATCTACAATAAATTACACACATATTATTTGTTAATTTTTTTATTAAATATTGAGTTATTATTTAAAATCATTAAAAACAAAATAGTTTTATGTTTAATTTGTATACACATTGCAGTTGTTATTTTTAAAATACATTAATATACGAGTAACTCATACATTATATCTCTCTAAGTCTTCACTTTATTAACACAGTAAAACATTTATGCAAATCATTACTTTTTGAACTGATATTTCATGATGAAAAAGTTTGAATATGCAATGACAAGTAAAACTTGAAACGAGAATTTATTGTTACAACAAATAGAAAATTCTTATTTCCCTAAATGACAGAAAACATTTGAAGATATATAAAAATACAACGTGCATGCGGTAATGAAATTTCGTCTAATAAATTTGTGAAAAATTAATAAATTTTATTCTAATCTATTATTAATTCAATCTAATTTCAAATGAATTTGTGAAAAATGAATAAAACTAATCACTAAATGACATCGACAATAAATTCAGTCATAATACATTCATTAACAAAATTAATTTACATTTGTTGAAATAATCTTTGAGTTATTTAACAATAAAAGTGAAACAAAATAAAATTATGTTCTATAAAACTTTATTAAATTTAATTTAAAAAAATATAATAAAATATAAATTAAATATAACAAAACTTAAGGATAGTTATATTCACAAAATAACGATATAACCATTATTTTAAAAAAATCAGTAATTTGAATTTCAATAATTTTCTATATAAAAAATGAACGATAACAAATGAAACTAACTAATTCGAAACTTTAAATCATTTGATTTTTGTAGAAAGAATATAAAAATTTGTTATTCATTATTTATATTTATTAAACATTTTATAATAACTAAAAGAAATAGAGCAAATCTACAGAAATTTATAACAAAATATCTATTTTTCATATAAATTGTATTTTTTATTTCTTTTTTAAAAAATCGAATAAAAAACAAGTAAATATTGGATTTATATATTTGAAAAGAAATAAAATGAAATGAAAACGATATTATTACTTGCATGTAATCGCAATTCGTCTCAATGCACTTAATTAATTTCTCCATCACATTTTACATGTTTCCAATTTTTTTCTTTTATATCATTTGAATGTCTTGTGCAATATTTCCATTACTTTTTTGTTAATAAATGTTCATTTCTCAAATCAATCTTCATTGGTATAAATAAAAGCAGTCACATAACAACAAATCAATATGACAAGACATACATTTCAATAGTTAAAAAAAATATTTTTGCCGTCTAAGTCATGTTTAACGCTCATTTTCCACATCCTTTTTAATTTTTTTTAATAATTCAATATGCTAATTCATTACTAATAAAAAATTTAAAATAATTTCAGACACTATTAACAATTTTATTTTTTATAACACCATCTACATGTTCTATATTGTTTTCATTCAAAATGAATATTCTTTTATTTTTTTAATTTTTAGCAAATTTGATTTTGAACTCAAAATTTATACTGCTCATATGTAACTAAATAATATAATTTAAAAAAAAATAAAAAAAATGTCTATAATATAAAAATTGTCATCAATTAGAAAATAAAAAAAAATGTTAGTAACAACATGTTTTATTGTCAGTATTTACGCCTTGTAAAAAACAAGGTATTTTATTTCTGCAACAACATTTGGTTATTTGCTGATTCTGAATAAAAGCAAATTTTTAACAATAAAATTTTCTAAACCCGCAAATGCTCCATTAATAATTCATGTTTGAATTAATGTTTAGTTACAAGATTATTAACAAAAGATCACGTTTTTCGTAATAACAAGTTATATAATACAAAAATTAACAATTAATTTAACAATTATAAGTCAATTTTAAATATATAATCCTAATGGTGATAATTCTCAGGTTTTTTAGACTGCGGGTACAGCATAGAGAAATTGTAAACAGCATATTTTGATTAAACATTTATTATCGATAGTTATAAGTGCAGTATTAGAATAATTAGATAATATAACAAATATAACATCTCTTCCAGAACTGAAGCTTGGTTATAAAAAGCTATAAGAGTTGAAAATGTTAAGAATTATAATCAGTTTAGATGCTGAAAGCTTTCGGTTGAAATAAAATAATCGCAGTTCTATAAAAACCTCTTCTACTTCCTTTGTTTTCATAAAAATGCAGAAATATTAGTTTTTTAAAATACAGTTCAGAGAGCTTCCTCCAGAAAAAAATTCTTATAATAATAAAAAATATTTTAATTAAATGTCTGACCAAATACAGTTAAAAACTTTTATAAAATAGCATGTATTATTATCACTATTTATTTTGAAACCGTGGAAAATTTACTTCCACGCAAGAAATTATCACTCCAGCGTCACAAGATATTAAACAAATATTTAATAATTATTTATGATAAATTTCAATGACAGCAGCATCAGAGCACTGTCCTATTTCCTAGATTTTTTAACGCAGAGCTCTGATAATGATATTATCGACGAAATGCAGATAAGCTTATAAATAAAAAAAGAACAATAAATAATTATTGACTCTTTTTCAATTTCTTATTGTGTCAAGGCGATAATTCATTTGTCTGAATGTAGTATTATACGAGTATAACAATATACAAAAATTTTATTTTATTAAATTATTGAATTTTTGAGAATTCCAAGTGTATTTTTAATAAATTTATAAATATTATAATATTAAATCGAACTCAACAAAATAGTAATGCCATGTTATTAACAAATTTTGATTTCTTTTAAATGCAAGTAAGTTAGAAATATAAAAATGAATATAGAACTTTGTCCAATATTAATTTTAAAAAGATTTTAAAAAACTGAAATTTTATAATATACCTCAATAAATTTATATACTGTTCTAAAAAATCGGCATTTTAAGAAAAATACATTTAACTTGAACTGACTACAACCATGTTCGAACTGTTAATAATTTTCATTCAACTGTAAATCAAATTTTCTCAAACGTTCGCATGTACCCCATGCATCGGACGCACGTATATTCCCTCGAAACATTTACACACAATTTCATTCGTTCACATAAAACAAGAACAGAACAGTTCGTAGGCAATAAAATTTTGAATATGAAATGAATTTGTTGGTCGTATCGACGACAGGAAACCGCATAAACAAAATTGACGTCGCAGTGGTTACAGAAAAAATATATACGAGATAAGATAGAATAGTAGAAATCTCTATGTAAATATATATATATATATATATATATATATATATATATATATATTCGTAAGGTAAAACGAAATAGCAAGTGTAATATCTCGAACGCAGACGATGGAATTAAATTTATTTCGGATTCGAAAAGAGTTTCATATTGTATAATGTGTATGTTATTCTATTTCGTGTACTGGAAATGAACCAGCGGTAACTTAAATTGCTCTCTACTTTTAACATTTTTCTTTATTGTACAAGGAACAAATATGATATAAATTCTATACAATGTTACATGGATTACGAAACTGCAATAAGGTCGTTTTCGGCAATATTATAAACGTAAACATGTAAAAATATTCTCCAATTATATATTCATATAAATTTAATTTTAATGAAGAATAATAATGTTCAAAATTAATTAAAATATCATTCAAATTTAAAGTTATTCCGAAAATATTAAACTAATATATACATTTTCTGATAATTTTTTTCTAAATGAAAACAAAGACACTGAATTTCAAAAAACTGTAATATACATACTTATTGATCAAAACATAATTTCTTAACTTCGATTTTGCAATGAAGTAGTTTCAAAAACATAACTTTTATAACATTTTGCATTATGAAAATTAATAAATTTCTCAAAATCCGTAACTACCTTCACCTGATCCCAAAATACTTCATTTTCATGAAACAGCTTTAAATATCGATATCTACGATAATTTAATTAATGAATATTCAGTGAATAGAGTACATGCGGCAAAATTTCTTAATCTAATTTTCTTAATTTTACAACGGTGATTTGTGACATGTAGGATCAAACTTTATCAAGCATTAAAATCGCTTTTCACGTCTTTTTAACAATATTGATTTTTTGAAAATAATTTTTGGTATATAAATTAAATTTGTTTTCAATATAAACTCACTATAATAAAATCATCAGTTTTAAATATTGTAATAATTAATCAATAATAAAGGTAAATTATTTTTTTTAAAAAGCTATATATATAGTCTCTATACTTTATATAACAATTCACTCTATATAAAAATCATATAAATGTTAAAAACTATATAGCACTCCAAATATCCACACGAATATAAACAAAAATAGTTATATACAACACATTATATGATTCTGAATTATTTTATTACAGAGAGTTTATTTATATCAAAAAGCATAGGTATGGAAGATAAAAAAAAATAATCGCATGTTCTAACTATATTTAAAAATTAGCTTTGAAAATAATTTAATTTTAATTCCTTTTTTTAAAAAATAAAAAGTTACTTCGTAAAATCTACTAAAGTTGAGGTGTATGCATTGAAAATAAATAAATTTTTAACTAATTTCAAAACATCTTCATTAATTTTAATCAAATTTCAAAGTTTAATCAAAATATTTTCTTTTTCTGTGTCTTTTACCATCTTTTTGAAAAAAAGGCGAATTCCACATCAAAAGAAAAAAATCTGATTTTAATGAAATAAAATTATCTACCCAATTTCATACTTCTTCCAAATTTACGAAATTTATATTCACAAAACTATATTACATCAATCTGAATAGATGATAATCAGAAAAAGGTGATAATATTGCTAACCTATTGACTGAGTCGAATGATTTCTATAATCCATAAAACTAAAGCAGAGTTGTATTTAATACTTATTGCATCGATTAATAACTTTCCTCACTACTTGAATATATATATATATATATATATATATATATATATATATTTATTTGCGTTTAAGTTAGGGCTATTATTTTCTTGTTTAAATAATATTTTTCATATATTTGTACAGTAAAACCTATTTGAATTTTATTGAATTTTTATCGTTTCTATTATTTAATTATTTCCATAAATAAATTAATTTTATTAAAAATTCTTTATCTACAATGCCAAACGAACATTGAATGTTATATATTTTTATTAAAATTGAAAAGATATTTCTACAAGATTAAAATAAAAGAATAACCAAATAAAATTTATTTACATCACCCAATGATATATTTATTGACTAACAAAAAATATTAAAATCTAAAATACTATCCAATAATATAAAACCTGCTATGAAAAATAAAAGCATTAATTTCACCAATATCTCTCTCCCTCTCTCTCTCTCTCTATATATATATATATATATATATATATATATATATATATATATATATATATATATATTACGTTCATTAAAATATAGAATTTTTTTATTGTGAAAATTGTACAAAAGTTTCAACTTAATGGTTAAACATGATATTGTAATAATTATTATCATTAAAAATGTCTATGTTGAAAATATCGAAATATTGAACTCGATTCGTACATGTACTAATTGTTATATTAAAATTAATAATGAACAAATATCCATACATATCGTAACAAACAGAGGATTAAGACAAGGATAGCGACACGCGACGATTCCTGTTGTACATAAATGATCTGTTGGAATTAATTGGGAATTGGTACAACTCGCTAAATGTGGAATGAGATAAAATAAAAATTATATTGTATATGTAAATGATGGCGTATTTATAACAACTTACATATATATGTGTATGTATATATATCGATTAAAATATTTGATAAGAAATTGGGAAACATATTTGATTTTTATGAAATATAAAAAAAATATGAGAAATTTTATTACAAAAACAATATTCAGTTTTTATTCCTTATAATATAATAAATCTATAGAGAAAAATTCTAGAGAAATTCATTAATAAAACATAGATTTTACACTTGTTATTTTACTGAATAGATATCCTTTTAAAATCATTTATCTCAATTAAAATACATCATTATTACTACTTTTACAAATTGTTGATTCCCTCGTAGTACTTTTTCTAAACATCAATCTGTATATAACACTTATTATTACATCACTTTTTAAAATATTTTCTTTTCGTCAGTACTTCAAATTTTGAGATAAAAACTTAATATACGAGGTCAGACAATTAAGTAATGTGACAAAATTCAAAAATCGAGTATATTTAAAAATTAAGGTACATCGCTGCGATCCCCTTCAAAGTAGTCCCCTCCCGCATCTATACACTTATTCCAGCGAGTTTTCCAGTTTTCGTAACAATTCTGGAACACTTCTTGTGGGACCTCTCCGAGTACCCTCGTCACAGATTCTTGGATATCTTCAACGGAGTCAAAATGTCGACCTTTGACGAATTTTTTCATATGGGGGAATAGGAAAAAGTCGCAGGGTGACATGTCCGGTGAATAGGGCGGTTGTGGTAACGTTGCGATGCCTTTAGACGCCAAAAACTGAGAGACACTGAACGCACTGTGACAGGGAGCATTGTCGTGATGCAGAACCCAAGTCTTAGCGATCTCTGGACGCACTCTGAGCACCCTTTTTCGTAATTTTTCGAGCACATTGCGGTAGAATACTTGATTTACGGTTTGTCCAGGTGGTACGAACTCTTTGTGAACCACCCCTTTGCTGTCGAAGAAGCAAATCAACATGGTTTTCACTTTGGACTTGCTCATTCTCGCCTTCTTTGGCATTGGTGCTCCAGGGGACAGCCACTGTTGGCTTTGTCGTTTAGTTTCGGGGTCATATTGAAAGAACCAACTTTCATCACCAGTAATAACTTTTTTTTTTTTTTTTAGTAATAATTTTCATCACCAGTAATAACCAGTAATAAATTTCTCTGTTCCATTTTCGTGACATGCACTACTCGCGCGTTGTTACAAAACACTAAACAGCTGGCGAAGAAATGATCGTACGAGGGTGGTCAAGGTCTCAATCGAGAGAGTAGGGATCTGCTATTACGGTGGCGGAGTTACAGGTTCGCAGTGTTACCACAGGCCGAGAAAAAAAATCGGTCGAATTACTTAATTATCTGACCTCGTATATTACACCCAAACTCAATATAAGTATTAAATATTATTTGTCAAATAATTCAAAATCATAAAAAATGCAATTTAATAGCAATGTAAATAAATAGTTTGTTTTAAACACACTATAAATATAATAATTCTTTAACCAATAAAAACTAATTAAAAATCAAACCAATTTCACATGTAATAGCCATAACATACTTTAAAGATATATATATATATATATATATATAACCAAATTAATTGAAAACATAAAAAAATCGTCGGAATGGACTGAAAGAGAAAGGCACTGAATTGATCGAAGTCAAAAATTTTGAGAATTCTTCATTCAGTAGTGGCTAGAAAGAAGCTGCTAATGATGATGATGCATTAATATAACAAAATATATTATATAAATATTTATATATTTAAATTACTGCTAAAAAGTATACGATTTCCTAAGTATTGTTATATAAAAATAAAAGAGTGCATTGCTTTCAAACAAATTAGACATTTTATATATACAGAAGAAAAAACGAAATCCTTCAAAAAATATTATATTGCAGTAAATTCACATTAGAAACAGGTAAAATTGATTAAATGTGGAACTCAATCAGCTATAAAAAAACGTAATACGTGCATATAATCAGAAAATCTACTATCGTGAAAACGATATATATCTCAAAAACTCGCAAAAATAAATTATTTATAAGTGAAAAATAAACCCAAATCTACAACATTTATCTTGAAGTAATACAAAAAAATTATTTAAAATAAAACCTTTCAAATTATATTATAAAATAGAAAATTGGTTAAAATAAATTTTCTTTATACAAATACTAACAAAAGGGCAACTATTTTATTTTTTAAAAAAAATAATATATGAAATAAAAATAAATTTAAGAAAAATATTCAAAAAAAGTTTTTCAACATAAAAAATTACTGTCAATAAATTTGTATACTATATACAAATATAAATATAAAAAGCAAATTTTCTTGAAATGTTGATTTTTTTATATGCATATATATATATATATATATATATATATATATATATATATATATATATATATATATGTTTATATGTGAATAAGTAGGAAAGGAAAGGAAACCCATATACTAACATAATGCTTCTTTTATTAATAACATATCATAGAAGTTGTTTTCAAAATCTACTTAGTTTCACTGGTTCCAAATATGTTGAAATTAAAGCATGTTGTCAGAGAGAAAAAAGCGAACTAAGGGTGAACAGGCGAACTATTTGAGATGGGAAACCGTAGATATACCAATTCGAAAGTTTCATAACCTTTGATGCCGGGCACAGTCCGAACGGAATTGAAAAGTTAGTTATAACTGTAGGAACAGATGAAAGCTGATAAATAGGAAGAAAAAGATAGAAGAGACAAACTTACCCTCGAGGCGATCTGTGATACGTCGAGAGACTATTCAAAAATCAAATATGATTCAACGGAGAATAATTCACAGTTAAATTTACTGTAAATAATAAATAAAAAGTACACATCCGTTTTTTAAAAAATAAAATAAAATAAAAACCAAAAGAAAATGTTTATTAACATAATTTGTTATATAGAGAAAATTTAGCAAAACTACTGGAAAAAGAAGAATAATCTTAAAAATCAAAAATCATTTAGTAAATTACATTAGAAATATAAATAAAAAATACCTTGCAAGTAATAAAAAATTAAAAATCATTTATAAAATTATATGTTCAATTACATTATCAAACGTTTTCACAATTAATTTTCTATGTTTATTTTATAGTAAAATATATACAAAAAATGTATTATTACACAAATAAAAATATATGAGGACATAAAGTGAATAGAAACTTCATACAACCCTTTTTATAAAAAATACTGTAATAAATTATGATAAAAACCAAATGAACAAGAAAATAATTATTCTATATTAATCACTCTCATACATACATACATAGACTGACGCACATGAGTTATAGCACACACACATTGGTAACATAAACAATTTATTGATATAATTCAATAAAGTCGTTAAATTAAAAACTTTTTTTCATTTAATTGATAGTAAATATAATATTCCTTAGAAAAAAAAACACAACAAACAATAATTAATTCTATTATATAGTAGAAATTGCTAAAATAATTAAATCCTTACTTCAAAAGGAATGGGCAAATATAACATCAGGAGCAACAAAAAAATTAATTTATTCAATGCCAAATCGTTTAAATGAAGTTATAAAAAGAAAAGGGCAACAAACGAGATATTAAACTCTTTTTTAAAAAAAATTGTTGATATTTTTTGCTCCAGATAAATCTAACATACTGTTTTTATTGTAACAATTTCTACTATATTATAGAATTAATTACTTTTTTCGTATTTTTTCTCTAATGAAGATTATATTTATTATCAATTAAATAAAAAAATCTTATTTAATTTAACGACTTTATTGAATTATATCAATAAATTGCTTATGTTACCCATGTGTGCCATGACTTAAGAAGTCAGTGTATGTATCTATGTGTGTGTATATATATATATATATATATATATATATATATATATATATATATATATAATTCAATAATTTCAAACAACATAAAGACAAATGCATGAACAGATAAATGTTAGAAATAATGCAGAGAAATATATAAAACAAGTAAATTCAACAACAAGCAAAAGAATATAATAAAACCCATAAAACGTATGGGTAGAAAGGATAAAAACAAGAGACATTTTGCCGGTGTAGAATGGAAGAAAAAGATATTATATCGCTTGAAGTGGAAGGCTTTGAGAGAGGCTTTATCCTACAGTAGACAGAAAGAGACTGATAATATAATGTAAACACTAACAAACCGTAGAAATTTATTTACTAATATGAGGTAAGGCCATTATTTGTTTTTAATCTAGCTTAAAATAGACAGATGTCAATTCTCAATAATATGTAATGAAATGTTATAGCATTCCTTTAGTTAACATTACTGAATACACAATAAAACAGAAAATCAATTTCTTGCTTTAAAATTTACTACAGTAATTTAATTATATCTATTGTATTTAAATCTGACGATTGTGCTAATTAAAGAAGATGTAGAAATTATGTTTCATACAATACAGTTTCTAAAAAGTTTAAGCACTATTAACTATATATATATATATATATATATATATATATATATATATATATATATACACTATATAATGAGAGAGAAAGAGAAACATTTTCATCTTAAAATATGAAATGTATTGTTTAAATCAAAGCCTGAATTATAAAATATATATGATTTTCTAAAATTTCTTGTCGTCATTGACAATATTTCGAATATTCGAACTAACAATAGAACCAGTAAAATACCAAAATAATACCATTTAAATCTAACAAAAACACCTTCATTTTTAACTACTAAATCTAAGTAATCAAAATTATATATTTTTTTGAAGTTCTACAAACATAAGCCAAGATGTACAAGACAACATAGATGATTCATGAAACCATTGTATACATTTCTAGTCATTAGGACCTCAAATATTGTAATCACTTAATTTAGTTATACATATAAGCATTTCCTTTAAACTTATCGCTTAAAAGTGGTCAATATTTTGTGTATATTGGATTTGTGAAATTTCCAACGAACAAATTTTGTAAAAACAAAATTTTCATTATTGTGAGTCCTGCTATCTTATCAATTGTCGTAAGTTTATAAATTCTAAATATAAAGTTTAAATGTATATCAATTAATATTGTTTAGTTTCAATACCAGACCACTATTTTTTTAAACAGATGCTGTTTTCTCTGACTTATGTATGCCGTTACAATTTTAAGTGTTTTTACTCTAAACACACCTTTTATAATATAATACTTCTAATCACAGATTCTTCATCTATACACAAATTAAATACCTATTCTCTTTCAGACTTTAATAAGACGCCCTTTTTATAGCACTTACGCGAAAATTTCAGTTAACACAATTTATAATACACTAAAAAAGACACTGCATTACATAAAATAACAAGTTATGATCAATAAAAGTTCATAAAAAATTTTTCACTGTTGCCAATACAAATATTTTTATTACAAAACTGAATAATGTTTCATTAGTTTATTTATTCATTGTATAGAAGCATATGTGTGTATACATATATATATATATATATATATATATATATATATATATATATATATATATATATGTATGTATAAATGTGTGTTAAATATTTTATACAAAACTTATCTTTTCTTCTCGTGTACATTTTTACAAGTTTTCCGCGTAAGAAAAAACATCCATTAATTTAAAATAAATTCAATCTATATAAATATTAAGCATTTTGAAATAGAAAACTAAGTTTGAAAATTAGTATCAGTACAATTTTAAGATTTATAAGTACTGGTAGCAATAATAAAACTAAAAAAGAAACAAAGTCCAGAATCACGGCAAATAACACAATTTTACAACTATTTACTCGAATCTTTCTTACCACTTATAAGTACTTCATTTTTAGATTTGTAAATTTTGATAAAATTACTAAAAAAAATATCCCTCTAATTACAAAAATAATATTTTATCATGTAATTATATAAATTTCTAATATATGAACGCACTTAATAAATATATTATTTTGCTAGATTAAATTTAATTTTTTTTTTATAATTTAATATAAAACTTATTACATATACTAAATATATTATAGTAGTTTCATTGTTTACATCTATATATTTTTTTTGTAAATCAAAAATATTTAAAAATTATTCTATTTTAATGAATAATTTTTGCCCTTATTTTATATTGGTATGTTTCGTTTTAAAATCTCTATCTTATTTAAAATAATTAAAATATTCCAATCTACCAAAATACAAACTATACTAAATTTAAAAATAAAATAAGAAATAAAGATTAATTACCGTCGTCACTGTCATCTTCACTGACATATTCGTTGTCGTAGTAATGATCGATATGTTCTTCCACTTGTTCTACATTGTATTCTTTTCTCGCACATTCTTTTTCTTCCTTTTTTCTACGTGCTCGCAAAAACATACCAATCGTTGATAGTGTAATAAAAATTTCCTCATAAACTTCAAGTGTTCTTTTTCATTAGACGATTATAAATTTGACTAATGAATATTTAAAACTATCTCATATATAAATAAAAAAAATTAAAAATATGCGTATATTATATTTTTTTAAAATCTGACAATTTATTATTTGCATTTCTTTTATTCATAAATATTTTTTGTGATTCACTTATAATGTGTACGAGGGTCGTTTGATAAGTATGGTAAAAATTAAGAAAAACTAAATTAAAAAAATTAAATTAACTAAATTAAACAATAAATAAATTTACCATACTTATCAAACGACCCTCATTTGTATGTGTATATATATATATATATATATATATATAGAGAGAGAGAGAGAGAGAGAGAGAGAGAGAGAGAGATTGTAGATAGTAGATATATTTTTGTGGACAAATTAACAAAAACAAACACAACTTAAAGAGAAGAAATTCTGCAAAAATATTTTGCAAAAATTTAAGAAACTCGGACAACGTTCCAAGCAATAAGACTAAAATATTTAATAATTTGATGAGTTAATTAAATCGGCTAATATTTTAAAAATGTAATTAAATAAAAATAACTTTAAAAGCAAGTAATACTTTCTAACAACACTATCTTAGTATAGATCGTTCTGATAAAAAAAATATAAAAAAATAATGTATACCTACAATCAAAGAATAAATAAAATAAAGCCCTTAGTGAAAAATAAAGATTATATTATATTATAGGACTATATAACCAAAAATAGAGTCAGAAACCCAGCGTCTATTAATGATATGGATCAAATATATTAATAAATTATATGAAAATTTAAAAGAAAATTTTCAAACGAAAAGTAAAAAAATATATAATTTTCTTTATAACAACGACTCTTATTCTACCACCAATGTAATTATCTGTGGCTGCTGTACAAGTCATACAATTTATTAGTCACATATCCTCAAAACCTATAATTTAATTTTAATGAGTCCTAAAGCTGATTAAGACCTGAAAAAAATCAACGCAACAAGTGAAGATATATTAAAAATCAAAATTTTTCCAAAATGGAATAGATCAATTTTGTAATGCCATCGAATTTAGTTAGTAGTACAATCATTTAAAATCTAGAACAGATGCATATAATGGACCAACGAAATATTTTTTGAAAACTATGAAAATATTTTACACTTATTAGAAATAAAAACGGTTTAACAAAATTTGTTTTGTATGTATTTTTTATTAAAATCTTTTATTTTAAGTAAAAATTATTTGATTTTCTCTAAATTTTATATTTAGTTATATACAATTTGTCATTTTGAAAGCATTATATTTCCCCTATAAATTGCTAAAAAGTGGTTTACATCATACAAGTATTTTCTAATTAATGGCAGTAAATATGACGATATGTGTTAGTACCTTTTTATGAAAGTACAATAAAAAAAAAGCAAATACTAAACTTTGTTTTAAACCTGATAAAAAAATACCGAAACATTTAAATTGTTACAAAACGTGAATAATGATAATTATCTATTTCGTACATAAATTTATAGATGATGCAGAATATTTAAATAATGATCCAAAACCGGGTTGTCCAAAAACAAAAACTACTGAAAAAATCATTAAAAACATGCTTAAAATTATTACTATTGATTGAAGAGTTGGTAAAAAAAATTAAAGTTAAAATAATACATTATTCATAGCATTTTAATCAACAATTGAACAAACTAAAGAAAAGTTGCTGTTAGATTTGTCCCGAATTTATTAATATAGAATTAAGAAATATTTTGCATGTATCATTGCAAAGACCTTATTAAATATGTAAAAAAATCTATATCTTAGAACTGATTATAACCGGCAATAAAGCATATTTTTAAAAAATATGATCCTAAAACTAATATTTTTAGAACTCATGAATCAAGACAATGTTGATTTATTTATATGATTCTGAAAGTATAACTCAAATAACATTCCCAGTACGTCATAGAATTAATGAAAATTATTATTTAGGTGTTTTAGAATGTTTATATAAAAGAATTGTTCACATACAAGAACCAAACAGCTGATAATTTTCACGATAATGTACAAACTTGCAAAACCGTCGTAATACATGAATTCATCTGATTTGGCTACATACGATTACTTTCTCTTCCTGAAACTTAAATTTGCTATAAAAGGACATTTCATCATTATCATGATATTTCATACGTTCAAACCTTTGTGACAAACGTATTTGAAACGACTACAAAAACTAAGCTGCTTAAATAGAATTCACTCATTAGTTAAACGTACTCAACGCTATACTAATGTTGAAGGAATATTTCACACAAATTAATTATCGCCCTAACTCCATAGTACATTGTAAAAGTGTTCAATAATTATATATTGTTCACTTTATTTATAAGCTGATTCGCATTTCGATAACAACGCCATGATTATCAAAACAGTCCATTGTAAAATCTATTATAAAGTATACAACAAATAATTATTGAACACTTTCACAATATCTTGTAATGTTTTAGTGATTTTATTCATTTGTGTGAAAGTTAATTTATTACATTTTTAAAACTAATAGTTAATGCGTTTCTCTCTCTCTTTCTCTCTACATATATATATATATATATATATATATATATATATATATATATATATATATATAAAAAAAATAGTTCCATCAAAAAATTAATGTCATTAATCGACTCCGATCGTGAAAGATTACCTCCGAAAATTAACTATTGCTATTGCAGAATAATATGAATGTTGATATTTTCACATTTTGTAATTGCATTGTTAATCTTCGGAAGTAATCATTCACGTTTGAAGTTGAATGAGCATTAATGGTATTAATTTTGCGATGGATCTATTTTATATGTAGAAAAATTTCGTTTACAAACTTCCCGAAGTTTACCGAAAATTATCGAAATACAAATTTTATGACATTAAATTAAAAAAATGGAAAAAATAGTTTTTCAGACAGACTTGTCAAACAAATTAAATTTTAATTGTATTGGTATTAGATTTGAATACACATCAGATCACCTCGATCTATAATAAACATCGTCTATACAGAAACATTAACATAGCTTTTTAAACGTTTTATTTCTCATAATTTATTTACATTGTTGAACTGAAGCGAGTTCCGGGGTAGACAAGCAAAGCGAGTATGGAGTAGAGCCTCTTGGTTTTGAATAAAATAAATAAACTTTTTCAAAAATAAATATTGTTTTCTTTATTTATACCAAAATTTCGGTTTCTTTTCCCTGAGACAACGTATATGTGCATACGTACACAAATAATTATTAAATCACTACCATTTTCAATAAACTTTTTAAGTACTATTAAGGCATACAATAGAAATCATTTTGAACTTTTAATGACCAGACAAAAAAAAAGTAGATGTCCCAAATGAAACTGAAGGATAGTAAAAAAATAATAAGCGAGTATGTACGTCTAAAAACTGTTCAGTATCAATTTAGACCAACTATATAATACGAACAGAAAATAATAACTGTTTTGCCATCTATTACCGAAGTACTTAATGTTACAATAACATCATACAACATTTTATTTGCATCTTTCATACAAATTTCCAATTATAAATTAATTCGCAATTTCAAAAAAAGTCAATATATATTTATTATTATTTAAAAAAGATATGTATATTTAATATTCAAAAGCTCATTAAATTACAAATGACTAAAATATTGTTGGAAAAACTTCTTTATCGATAGTTCTATTACCGAATAAAAGAGGACACTACTAACAATTATTGATTTTGTGTGCAGTGTATTTTCATGAGCATTTTTTATTTTTGAAATAGTTACTGCAATATTTCGTGATGCTTATTTAAGTGGTCACATATTATATACAAATTATATAAATTCATTTACATATATTATAATACTACAAAATGAATTGGTTTTATGATATTTTACCTAACCTTACATGACGCAAAAGATTTAATAAGTGGTGTTTAAAAAATTTGATTAAAATAAAACTCCACCAGAAATGTCTCCATAAATATCATTCACCTTAATCTAATAAACATTAAAATGATGAACAATTTAATAATAATGATTTTACAGGTGTGTATCGTATAATTTATAAACATGTCAATACGCCGTTTTACTATTATTGTTCAAAAATAATGGTTCAATGATCTGACCTTAGACCTAAGTGATTGATGACGTAAATTGACATATGTGCCAGTGGTGGCGTAAATAATTTTTTAATTCTAAAAACAATAATATTAGATATGCACTTCTTAATATTTACCCACTCTTATATAAATACACTCACATCTATATATCTATATATATATATATATATATATATATATATATATATATATATATATATATATATAAAGTGTAACATTTAAAATTAATAATTTTAATAAATTAATATTAACAGCATGAACATTAATGAACATTTTAGATGATTAAAATATATTCCCACCAAGACCGATAAAAAACAATAATGGGTGGATCAGTTAGCCAAGCATTTCAGTCTGTAGGTAACGGACATGGACACAGAGTAACAGAAGCTACACGACAGCGAGTTCAAACTGTGTTTGATGCACTACGTGCAAATCCAAGAGTTACTGCTCAAAGACTAGAAGGACTTTTACAGCAAATACCTAAAGTAAATATAAACACCTACATATTACTTATTTATGACCAATTATTTTAAATTTAAGCATTGAAATTTATGCAATTTTATTAACCTTTCTATATATTACACTTCATTTATACAAACTGCATCCATTTAATAATTTTTTTTGTGAAGATAACAAAATGTTTGTTTTTTTAAAAAAAAATACAATATTACTAAGAATTTTAAGTCTTAAAACTCAATGAAATATTTTCATACGATTTAACATTTCATATTGTAATATATAAAGATAAATGTAATCAAGTTATTCAAAGTAAAGGACAATTAGTAATTTATTCAACATTAAAAAATGTTCAATGAACTCTTTAATCTTACAAGAATTAATTTAATAACAAATGACAATAATTTATACATAACTGTAAAGAATATAATATTAAATATGTTATTTTTAAATAATATTAAGAATTAAACTGCAAACAAGCAATATATACATAATCATATACACCCGCGCACGCACACGCACAAGTGTCCCAAAAAAATGTATACACATATATATATATATATATATATATATATATATATATATATATATATATATATATATATATATATATATATATATATATATATATATAAATATATATATATATATATATATATATATATATATAGATATGTATATATGTTGATTATATATTTGTTATTAATATATTTATTATAATATAGGGTCATCCAAATGCAACACCTAGATTTGTGTTTTATTAAAAAGAAATTATACACGTTTCCCTATACATCACCCTATACACATGTTTCTTTTTAATAAAACACAAATCTAGGAGTCACATTTGGATGAACGCCTAGTATTTTGGATACTTTAACAGTACTAGTGTTTACTTTTATATGTATTATAATATAATTAAATAGTGTTAATGTTTAAGTTCTTTAACACAAATGAATTACTTACCCTAGCACCACAAGATTTTTAAAAGTATCAATAATCATTCATAGTTCAGTTTATTCAATGATGTGCATTTTGATGGCAATGTTGTTATCATCAGAACAGTACATTATAAAATTGTATAATGCAATAAAATTTAATAATATAATTTTCATAATGCATCACTCTAAATATAATGACATATCCACTGTTATGCATATAAGCAAATAAAGTGAACAGTAATTGATTATTGATAAATCTTATAATAATGAAACAAGTAATATACTTGTGTTAAATTGAATTTGCTATAGAATAGAAACCAATACTTTTACTTTTTATTTGAAATTTATATATATATATATATATATATATATATATATATATATATATATATATTCATTTTACAAAAAAATCAATAATATATTTTTTTAAAAAACTCTAAAATTAATACAATTGTTCACAGAATGAAAATATCTTAAGTGTTCATGATGAATCTGGTTATAATCTTCTCCAGAAATGTGTTGGAGCAAATAATGTTGAATTAGTTCGATGGCTTTTATGTAGACATACTGCTGCTGATGTAAACAGATGTGCATGCAGTTTGCCTTTACATATAGCATGTCTTAAAGGGTATGCAATGTCTACTTTATAAATGTCAAATAAATAAAGTAAATATGTAATATTAAATATTCATTATTTTAGTCATGATGAATGTGTAGAATTACTTTTAAAACATGGAGGAAGGATAGATGTAGAAGCGAGAATGTGTTGGCCAGGTCCACATAGTCAAAATTGCGAAGAAAGAGGAAAATTCTGTAAATATTATATTTTCAATAATATATACTAAGATATGTGTAATAAATAATTCTTTACTACAGCTGCCAATCAAGATGAAAGTATGATAGAACGACAAACAACAAAATTGCAATCTGCAATATATTATGCTTTAGATGGTGATCAAGTCAATATATTAACAATGCTTTCACAACGATGTGAAGAACCATGGGTTTAGTAATCATTCTAATAATTAATCAATACAAATAATAAACATTGTTATGTAATAGTTTATACTTTTTTGTTAATAAAATATTTATACTTTTTGAAATGTTGTTTCACATTAAAAAAGTTTATTAATAAAGTGAAAAAATATTCAATACTTTATATAAAATATATAATTTCATTATAATAAAAAAGTTCTCTTTATCAGAAACTCACTAAATAAAACGAAATGAAATATCTTATTATAAAATTAATTTATTTTTTATGTGAAAAAATATTATTTCAATTTTAATAAACATAACAATTGTAACATGTTTACTCAAGTCTTCTTTTGCAGATGCCATTCCGTCAACGTAAACCTCTTTTACACATTGCATGTGAAAGAGCTGCATGGCGATGTGTACAACTCCTGGTAACTGATCGACCAGATGAAATTAACACATTACGTGATGAATATTATCCTATTCATCAAGCTGTATTGCATGACAGCAAATTTTTAGAATTATTAATATCAGCTGGTGCAGAAACTACTGTACGGACTTGTACACAGCAAATGACTTTACTTCATGTTGGTACGGAGAATTTATAAAAATTACCTAATAGTATTTTAAATACACACACACATATATGTGTGTATGGATATTTATTTCATATTTTTAGAACTATTCACAAATAACATTATTGTATACAATTTTTTTCTAGTTATATTAGTAGCTCGAAAATCAGCTGATGATACTCAAGCTACAATAAAAATTTTACTTGAGCATGGATGTAAGGAACTCATAAATGCTCCAGACAGCTTAGGAAACACTCCTCTACATGCATTAGTTGTAAGGTATGCTTTAGAAGAAGCCCGGTATGGTTATGATAAGTGGAACAAATGGGATATTCTGCATTTGGTATAGTATTTCTAATTATTTCTAATTAGGTTCATTTTTAATTTGTTTTAATATATATATTTAAGGTACGATATTTATTACAAAATGGTGCTCGACCTTCGATTAATCAATCTGGAAATTCAGCGTTAGCTTGTGTGTTAAGGCACGTTAGAGATTGGGACGTTTGTTATGAATTATTAAATATGTTATTAACACATGGAGGTTTGGTCAGCTCTTATTAATATATTTAATTTATAAAATAATAATTATTTGATTTTTATTAGGAGAACCAAATATGGTTGGAAGAGATGGATCTGTTCCAATAATGGTATGCCTGGTGCCTCTTATCAATAAAGATCCTTTACATCACTTTACACATAGTATGAAGGTATGTTATATATAAAAAAAAAAAAAATTATTATAAAAGCATTTTTTGTTCTATTAGGTGTGTTACTTAAACTGTATCAGAATTTTACTAAAACATGGAGCAAACCCGAACCGCAGTTATCGTTCAAATTTGACTCCTCTTCATGTTCTTGTATTTACAGTTTCTGAAAATATAACTTTAAATTGTGATGTACAGAAAAAGTTGAATTTTGAATTCATCAAAAATCTACTAATTCTTTTACTAACACATGGTCTAGATCCTAATGTACGAATCTCAAACAGAACTCAACACATATTACAATCATGTATGGATATGGTGTTGAATGTACGTGATTCTAAAGATATAGACTTTGTTTATGATTTAACATTAACATTTATACAATATGGCGCTAACCCTAACATAAGTTTGAACATATCTGAGAACATCCAACCTCAAGGATTTCAGAATTCAATCTTTGTAAAGAAAACAAAAAATTATATTTTATATTACTATATAATGTTGATATTGAAAAAAGAAAAATTATTACTAGATCCAAAGATTACTTTTGCAAAAATTATACAACTTTTTTATATGGCAATGAACCATACTGCTTTATTTAGTTGCTTAAAAATGTTGTATACACAACAACTGAGTCAAGTGCCTGTAAAAACAACAGAAGCACTAACAGGGTTACTTAGAGAATTATATAAAAGACCAAGAAGTCTCAAACAAATCTGCAGAGTTAAAATATATGAAAGTTTAAAAAGGAAACCAGGATTACTGGCTAATAAATTAAATCTGCCAAATTCATTAAAAGACTATTTACTTAATTTTGATCCATAATCAGATTTTATTAATATAAATGAAACAAATTACACTTGTATATATATGTATGTATATATGTGTGCATATGCATATATATATATATATATATATATATATATATATATATATATATATATATATATATATCTACACACATACATATACATAATGTCATTTAGTCACAGTATTCCAGTAAAATTCTAAAATATTTAATTATCAGCAAGGAAATATATATTATTATTTCATGAATAAATAATTGCCTTCTTCCATTTCTTATAAGGGATGATATATTTTATATTTCAATATATCAAATAATGAAACAAAGTGTCAATATTTATAAATATAGATGTTAAACAATTTATAGAAAACTTATATTATCTTAATACATCATATAAATGGTATTACGTATAATTAATGTTTATTATAAACATATGAAATGTATACCAAATCAGTACTTCTGAACTTTAAAAATATATTTATTTGCATTTTTTAAAATATTTGTAGAATTTCAAAGAGGATTAATCATCACAATTTAATAAATATATCTATTAAAATGCATGCAAATCACATCTTTTTTAATCTTTTTAAAAAAAAGTATAAAAAAGTGGTTTATTAATCATTAAAGAAAAAGTATGTTTACAGTAGTTAAAAGTCAGACTTTTAAATTACTTAATTAATGTAATAAAAACATAACTGAGAAAAACAATTACTGCTAAAATTAATTCATCTTATAATAAAGTATATTGGTAACAAAATTAAAGTCACCCGTCCATTACTCTATTACATATGGTCCTGAACAGTATTTATCTAATTAGAAATAAAATCCAATAATATTTTTATATAGTATAAAAGTTTGAAAATACAACGAAAATTAATTAATAAATCTGTAAACATCTTTTATTCATATTTTTAATTGAAATAGAACCAAATTATTAAACATATGTTTATCATTAGAGACAAAAAAAGATTTTGTGAAATTATTTTCATTCTTCTAAAAAAAATAAAAAGTACTAGAGCAGTTTATTATAATTTTATGTTTTATTATATTCAAGTTATTGAAAATCTATTTCATTAAAACATTCTAAATTGGAAAAATATACATATTTATATACATATATGTGTATACACACAGGCCTGCCCTAAGGATATCGGCTGCCCCCATTCCCAAATTGCACTTATTCCATAGTAGACTATTGAATGATATTTATTAACTTAAAGGGAAAGGATAATCGAAATTTTCAGAGAAATGTGTTAGAAATACAATGATATGTGTTTGTATTCAAAAATGATCACTCAGTAATATGTAGTTAAACGTTATAATCAAGTAACGTTGAACAGGTCAAAATATTACATAAGGGATGATGTGGCTAGAAAAACTTAAAAAATGTGTTGTTTCACATATCTAAAAATTAAAGGTAATCGAGTGTTTTTCTTGGAATCAGCTGCCTCTAAAGCTCTGTCACCCATGTGCATTCCACATATGGAAGAGGCAGGCCTGTGTATACATACATATAAATAAATACATGCTGCATACATATATAAATATATATATGTATATATATATAGTATGTATACACAGAGATGTTTGTGTTTGCATGTTAAATAGAAACATTTACTGTGTATATTATATATTATTGTTGTAAAATTCATGAACAATTTACAAAAAATACAAAATTATTTGTAACTGAACCAATTATAAGTAACAATTATTTTATATTTTAATTTATTAAAAAAAATTCATAAAATCAAATCTAAAGATAAGTTATTAACTAATAATTATTCAGAAAGTGAACTTTATTTATTTTGTTGAAATATGGAAATAAAATTCTAAAATATTTACTTTCTTTTAAAATTCATATATTTGTGTGGATTACTGTGACTATATTTTATTGTCCATTGCATTTGTATTTGAATATTTTTTACAGTTCAGAAAGTAATTAGTGTGTTGAAAAATCTTAAAATATGACTGAAAAATAATACATTTCCAATGTCAATTTTTAATGAACCTGTAAGAGTATTTGGCTGCATTCAGATAACGAATTAAAATAACCAAATTTAATAATAAAATTTTTAAACACGTTATAATTCTTCTGATGCCAAATATTTCATGAGCATAAAGTATTCGTATCTATTTTTGAAATCATTTATCATACTAAATATTTGAATCAGAAATGTTACAAATTTAAAAGAACAATATAAAGTTATATCTGTTCACTGAATGCAACAATTATTGAAAGTACTTTTTTAATATAAACAGTTGACAAAAATTTAATAAATATGTAAAAAAATTATTAATATATAGTGTTAATAAAAAAATTCAAACTATACGCTTCTGGTTTCTGCATTAAAACGAAATAACTTGAGAAAAAGTATGTGTAAAAATGTGATTGTATTATTTGTATTGAAAATATAGAATGAGTTTATAGAAACTCGCATAAACTAAAAACTAAGTTATTTTATTTTTATGCATAAACTATTTTAATTATTAAGGAGAATGTTAAGTTAAACATGTTAAAATGTCATATGTGGTAACAGTTAAGAAAAAATTATTGTAAATAATAATTAAAATATTGTATCAGTATATGAAAAAATAAAATTCTGTTATTAAAACTGTAACAAATATAAATTAAATTTAATTTTAAAACCTATCTCTTAACTGTTTTTTTTTATTAATTTATATCAATGGTACAAAGCATAAAAAGCTAGCAGAATATATAAAGTTGTTTTAAAACGCAGTATTAATAAATTATTTGGTATTAAGAAAGAAATTTGTGTCGCACGTGCGTGTGTGTGTGTGTATATATATATACATATATATTAATTGAAATAATTAGCAGATTTAACACACTTATTAATTAAATGATAATTAATATATATTGCTTTTACACAATACTAAACTTGTTTTAAAAGTTCATTATTAATAATATTTTCTACTTTTTATTCAATTACAATGTTTAATATATGCAATAAAAAATATCAACCCTAATCAATGAAAAAATATTTCAATAGGGGCAATATAAAATATGTAATAAAAAAAATATCAACAATCAGAAAACTTCAATGCACCTTAACTAACAAATAAATCACCCATAGAAACACCACAAGGTTTTATATAAATATTCATTAACCACTCAATGCTCATATTATTCGGTGATCAGCATTTTGGTGACAATATCATTTCCAAAAAGCTTCATTATAAAATCAGATTTTATGATAAACATTTAATAACTAATTATTAAACGTTTGTATAAAATCTTGCGGGGTTTCATTTGTGTTAATGTAAATTTACTACAGTACCAAAACAAACAATATCTTAATTAATTTGTGAAGTACACAAATACTTATTAATTCATTTCTAAATAGAATTCTCAAAAAGACTTAAAATATTTCATAAATTCTTTAAGTCTATGTATACAAATCAAAAATTAATCACTATAATAGTGAAATAAAGTATCTATATATTGAATTTAAATTATTTTATTATTCATTGTGCATTTTTTCTTTTAATTATATTTAGTTTTCATTTGAAATATAATAATATCATTACTGTATTTCAATTATTATTTTGAAATGTAGTAATCAAATTGTTATTGAATTATTCAATTTTATGTATCATTTATATTAAATTAGTTACAAAAATTAGTTAAATTTACGGAGAATTAATAATATAAAATATCTATTAAAATATTGAAAACGTTATACAAAATATAAATCAAACTTCTAAATAATACTACCTACCTTTTATGTAGCCTTCTTAAAGATATTGCCTCTTATCACAGACACTCACACGAAAAAAACACAAAAAAATGCACGCTTTTTTATATTTACGCACTTTATTCTTTATTACACATGTACAAACGTTTATATCCAATCATTCTGAACAACTTAAAAGTATATTTTAAAACAGAAATATTTCCATCACTTATATAATTTAAGAATGCATGTAAATGTATTGCTTATGTAACTTATATTTCAGTATAACGTGATCATGTTATATTTTTATTCATACTAAAAGAAGATAGCAACAAGCAACTTCGAGAATATATACGTATTATGTAATACTGTAAATATCACTAATATTTCTTACTATTTTCATATAATTTTTAATATTCATGTAAACAAAATGGTATCATTAATTATTCACATAACTGCTCATTACAAATTTATCTGATATTGTAATCAAACAAGTAAAATTTATAACAAAACATGAGTTGTTTATTAAACTACCTGAATTTACACTGATAGAGAATGATATTTGCCAGTTGAAATATCTTTATATAACTTGTTTATATGGAAATCAAAAAATTATTACATAGATTATTTAAAGAATTATAAAATAAAAATTCAATAAATATTTAAAAAGGAAATCATATCTATTTTAATATCTTTTTTTTATTTTATGACATCTTATAAAAGATTTTGCATGGAGTAAACCAATTTTTGGTTACTCCAAGTAATTGTCAACTGTAATTGTCATTTTTAACTGTAAATCATTTTTCTTGAAGTAATACTTTCAATTTTGACTCAAATAGTATATTCTGTTTTCTTATACGCTTATTTAATAAATTCCATAGATTTGAGTGATAAAAATTGGGAATAATATTCTTAATACAAGAAATGTGTTGTTTTAATAGCTTTAAAAGTGGCGTGGTTTGAGCTACTAAAAATATTTTTCCTACTTTTAATTTTCATTGGACACTTTTTAGATTTTTCTTAAGAATTTTTTAAAACTTACTCATCTATTTTTTATTTACAAAAACAAATTTTTCAACCTAAGACAGCCATACAACCCCCCACATGATAATTTCATTATTCATGTGTTTTTATGTTATTTCAATTTTTTTTTCTTACAAAAATTCAACTATCTAATTGGTACTGCCCATTTTTATCTAAAAATATATTTTTTTTCTTATTTTTGTGCATTTATTTAAAGATTTTTTTAACTACATTAATTGCTTGATTTTTTCTAAATACTCTATTACAGGTGACACTAGTGTTTAAGGATGAATTACAGTTACATGGGTGTAATTTTTCAAATTTTCTGATTTATCTGTGTGATCAGATACACGTGTTTTAAATGGTATTTAAATTATATTAATAATTTTTTTCTTTACTTGCATTGTATATAAGATAATTGACCAGTTTTAGAATGAAGTTTGTAGCTGTTTTTAAAAATGCTTAATTATATTCTGAAAAAATAGACACTTTCAATATCACAATTGCAATTTTATTGCAAAATTTATTTTGGCTGCACTTTTTTAATATTAGTTTCTTTTCCCTCATAGTGTATTTTTGAAATATACACAACTTAGAATATAACATTTCCTATAAAATTAAGAATGCCAAATTATCATAAACAAAAATGTTTGTTTATAGAATTAATAAGTACAATAAAACATTTTAAAATAATTCTATTAAATAAAAAATATTTGTTGTTCTGTAATTTATTTGTAAATGAATTAATATATACAAAATCAATTGTTATTGTATGAAAATTCAATGTAAGATTTTTTATTCTCAATTTTTATGCACATTTTGTGAGAATTTCAAATACTAAATGCTTTTATCAATCCGAGTACATTCAATTTAACATTTTCACTAAATAAAAAAGTTATTCAGGTTTTGTTTTAAAAAATGTCGAAATAAAGAACTTTTATCTTGACATTACTATTGTTTTACTTTATTTTGTTAATTAAAAAAATTATTTGAAAATTATTATTAATATTATTTTTAACTATTAGTCTAAAATACTGAACAAAATATTTTATACTTTGAATTACTCAGTATTAAAAGAAAGCACTTTGTCAGTTTAATAATAAATACAAAACCTAAATTAAATATTTTTAAAATTCTGCACATTTTCTTACATAGTTTAAAAGTGTGCTTTAGATTGTTATCCCACTACAAAACAAAATTATAACCCATTAACTGTAAGTCAGATAGAACAAAATTTGTTTTAATTAGTACACTATTCAATTTTATGAAGATTTGTAAAAAAAAACTTTAAAACTTCAATTTACCTACCTTTTTGCTTTACAGTGTGAGAACATTTTCTTGATATAATCAAAGTCATGAATATTTAAAATCAAACATTTAAACTTGGCCTCATATCTCTTTATAAGATTAACTCAAATTTTAATTATTTATGTGTGATAACCGGTCTACTACCAAGTACTTTTGCTTATTATTATACTAAATAGTATTGCAAAGCTGTGGAATAAAAGGTTTTTTTTAAAAAAAATAGAACTATTAAAAATTAACATTCTTTTATTTGTATACATTTGTAAACACATATTATATTTCAAAATTATATGATAAGCATTATCAAAATAAACATAGCTACCGACTAAATAGTATAAATATTTCGCCATTCCAGATGTTTCGATTATAAAAAAGTATCAACTCGACCACACTTACTAAAATACTCTGTTTCAAAAATAGTGAACTACTTTAAAATTGATCAGCAGTTTATAATTTTAAAAATATATATATATATTTATTACATAACAAGTAAGCGTTTTTACGGCCGAAACTAAGAAGGCAGCTTTTGATTTGTTTTACGAGTAGCTTCACATTAAAAAAAATACGTTAAAGTGCATCTGTTGCGGAATAATCAGCCGCTTTATGTGCGTCTCTCTTTGAATTACTGAGAGACAAGTATTTCATAGTCGGGGAAGCCAAGCTCCTCACCACCATAAGGAATGTAGATCACATTATGGCTGCTCTGAACTTTTCCTGGCACAACACAACCGTTATGTTCGACACGACCAACAAACAGCGGTTCACCATCTTCAGACTGACCACCAGTAACAGCTCCAGCAGGGATTTGACCACCAGATGCTGGTACCCAAGTTGAAGCACAGTCACAAAGGACCTAATAACATAAAAATATCTTATATAAGTATACATATAATTATTAAAGAATTTTTAAATATATTTATAATAAATACTACAAATTGGAATACTTTAAAATAACTATAAAAAAGTTAAAATCATAGATATTCATAATTAAAACTAATAAGTACATTTGACAATTTTCACACAAATGAATTATTACTCCAACACCACAATATATTATAAAATGTTCAATAATTACTTATTGGTTCACTTTGTTTGATATCGATTTCATAATGCAGCACTCTGATAATAATGGCATTGCAATCGAAATGTGCATCAACTAATGTGCATTGTTGTGAACAAACACAAAGAATAATAAGTAATTATTGAATATTTTCTAATATACTATGGTGTTTAGGTGACAATTTATTTGTGTAAAAGTGAATTCACCACAATTTCAAACAAATAAAACATTTTTCTATTTAAAACCTTATATTAATAAATAATGAATTGTAAATTAAAAGTAAATTTAACAAATTTTAAAAAATTATATGTAAAGTTAAACCCTGTAATCTTACTTCGTATTCTTCTTTTCCATGTTCAGCACCACCCCAAGCAATATAAGCAACACCGTGGCTTGCTACAAGTTTTCCAGGAATGAGTGCGCCTTCATGTTCAGCACGTGCAACATAAACAGGTTCTCCATTATCTTGACCAGCTTGAATGGCAGTTGGAGGTACAGATCCTCCGCTAGATGCAACCCAGCAAGCATTACCATAACCAGATGGTGGTGCAGTGTAAGCAGCTGGCGCTGATGGTGGTGCTATAACAGAAATTAAATATTCTATTAGTCACTTAATTCATATTCAAATTTCAAATAACCTTTGACAATTTTCAAAGCAAACAATCTGATCCAAACACGAACATCATATAAATAATACTGTAAATATACAATTATCAAAGGTTGAATATACTTCAGTATTTTCATCCATTAGTACTGTTAGTATTATACACACAACAAAATGTTAGTTTTGATGCAAAGAATAAGTTAGTAAGAACAGACATCAGTGATATATTTTATGTAACATGTTTAGAGTATTGTTTTTAGATGCATGATTTTTATTTTTATATCATAAATTTTTATTGAAAAACTTTCAATTTACATATAAGAAAATACACACATAAAGCTTTTATCCCAAAAGCTACCATTTCCAGAAAAATAACACTATACATCGATATAACAGAAGGCAATACAACAAAAATGCTAAAAATTCTTACAGCAACTTAGCAAATATTTATTAAATTTCTTTTTTATACAGTATATATTCCTCTTACTAAGAACAATTTCAAAATTAATGCCTTTTTCAGCAGATGATTTTCAAGTTAATCTATTAAGAATGGCTAAATTGAAATTAATTACAGACATAAATAGAAAATGGTCTTAGTATGATAATTAAAAATTTCTTTCCACATAAAGCTGAAATAGTAAAAAAAAATGCTGTATAAAAATATATATTATGTAAAAATATATTATGATTCATCTGAATGAGTAAATTTGCAGGTTCTATATTTAAAGGCATTACTATAATACATATAAAATAAAAAAATTAAAAAGTAAATATTATTATGTACAATTTAAATACAAATATAAAATAAAATTACTTAACATTTTTCAATGCACTTCTTTATAAATTTGAAATTGCATTTTTAAAAAATTATGGTCTTTACAATAAAATACAATACTAACTGTGAGCTATACTACCAGGATCTCACTAGTACTCATATTTTAAATTAAAACATTAATAAAAAGATATATTTTAATTGACAAAAACATGTTTTATATAATTTAAATAATTATTATTATTACATCAAAACATAATATTTCAGAAATGAATCATATTTTAAATACAATATGAAAATAAAATAAAAATTTAAAAGAAAACATTTTTCTTCGTTCATAGTACAGTTTTATAATTTCATATATTTTTTTAATTATCTGGAATTAAATTTATGAAAATGAATGTTTAAAATATAAAAAAGATTAATTTTCATTCATCGAATTTAAATTTGATTGGTAATACAAATCGATACTCAATACATTATTTCCACAAAATTTGAAATCGTTAGGATTAGTAAGTATTGAAAATTAAATTCTTTTTTCAGCCCAATAAAAATATTTAAAGTTTTTAAATTCACATCCAACTCATTCAGTTTCAAAAGTAGACAATAATTTTATACGATATTATATTACTGTTATTAATTTTTTTACAGCAAATAACTAAATAATTATTGGAAAAACAGTTTTTTATGAACCAAGAGCATCTAAAATAAGATAATACTGGCAAACTAATCTGTACATTAACAAACTAGTTTGTTTTTAAACTTTCATACAAACGAGTAGATAGATTGAAATATATTTTATTTGAATTTGTGTTTTAAATAAAGCATTGCAAAAGTTGGGTCGATTGGAATTGCTAATCCCTTTCCGAGCGCCATCTTAGGTAGTAAATAGGAGAGAGTTCACCAGATATGGCTAAATACCAAAGAAATAAAATATCCGGGGCGGGCCTGCATGTCGTTACTCATAAAAAAACTCCAATGACAAAATCCTCAAAACAGATCATAAATACTTGCAAAAAAAAAAAAATACGAAACACGACGAAGTGTTATTAAAAATTCACTTTTATTAACATATACGTACGCATGCATGCATACACACAAACCGATGACCTCAAAAAAAAAAGAAAAAGTTTACAGGAATTTCAATTTAGGAAAAATCTAATTTTATACTAAAAATTATATTTTAATAATACTGAACAACGAAAATAAAACGTATGCAAATAAAGAAATAACATTTTACATTTTTCTAGAAAAAAATACATCGATGAAACGAAAGTAGGTAACATATTTTTTTCAATATTTGATTGGAATCATAATTTTTGACAATATATATTCAAATATAAATATTGTAAGTATGATTCATTTTCATTTTTTTTTATTTAATGATGACTTAATTTATTACACATTAACAGAATATTTAATAATAAAAAATACAAATTTTTGGAATAAATTTAGTACTAATGAACCAAATCTAAAACTGGAACCAAATCTTCTGTATTGTGATTACAAATATATAAATAATATTCACGGAAAGAAAGTGTATTGATAATATTGTAAATGACGTAATATATTTTTTTGCTAAAAATATTACATAATTTTAATATAACATTAAATTTACAAAATTCAGTGTATAAGATAAAAAATAATTTACCGAATTTATAAAATAAAAAAGGGAAATTATTTTGTAAATTAAGTTATTGACAACGTTATTTTAATATTTTTTCAGTACTTAAATATTTAAATTAATTCACATTTATTGGTATATAAAAACAAAAAAATTCTAGAAAAAGAAAGATTTAAATTTCTTTACAATTTATATAAAAAATATATAGCTCTTAAAAAAGATCTCTTATTTAGAAACATTTTGTTAACAAAGATGGGTTTTAACTGAAACAGACATACACACACAAACAAACCTAATAGTTACTCAATTTCATCTATCTGCTTAATTATTTGTATAATAATAAATGACTTAAGGACAAACCAAACTGTATATAAAAAAAGACTTCTACATCTGTTTACACAACGAAGTACGAAATAACGTTATTAATAAAACAGAATAAAAATAAATATTTAATTGAAAATAGATACGACTTTCACATTAAAATAAAAAAATTATTGAAAATAAAACAAAAATTAATATCTTAAAAACGAAAATATTAAAATTCTGTATAAATAACGTATTTTAGAACATGATTAGCATTCCAAGAGTATTTGTTAACACAGCATACTGATTGGAACACACTTACTTCATATGTACAACCTTCATATAGAAAATATTTTTTTTTATCAAAAAGCATAATAACTGAAAAAAACATTGATTTTACACATTCATAGTCAAGGCAAATGAGCAGAACACATATCAATATATCTGATGACATCACCTTATCCACTTACGTATAATCAAACAATTCAAAGTATTTATTTCAAATGAACATTAAATATATTAATGAAAATCATTTATATCAGCACTACATTAAATAATAGGAAAATAGTTAACTTATTATTACAAAGAAACATGCAAATAATTACTAATGAATGAATAATTAAACATTATCTGTTCGATGAAACAAATATTTCGATTATCGTGAAATTATCAGTGAATAATGATGTCATTGAGAGATCGTTGATGACGAGTACTGCTAATATGCCTCGACCCCATAACTTAACAATAAAATATTTTTTTTTTAATAATATTCTAACCATATTTTATTTTTAATGAACCAAGTAAACGATCTGAATAACATATAGCTGATTATTTGAAAATGCCACAGTACTACGACACTGCAATCAATTATATCAATGATATGTGCATTTCCATCGTATGTAAAGATTATAAAAAAAAAATGAAAACAGCAGGAGACGTGTCGATATTAATTATCGAATGTCAAAACATTTCGAAATAATTTTATAATGAATAGATAAAAAAAACAACGTTAAAAAATAAATATCAAGACAAAATAGAATTGTTAACATCCAAGCGGGTCTTCGGTTTCAATGCTAACCTCTACGATGATCACAACACCTAACGCGCCATTTTCCAGTTGCACCCCATGCTGTTCGTACACCAAAATGAGAGATGCCGAATGGATTTGGATCCTTCCATTCCAAGATCGGAGCAGCATTACGTGTACCACTGTGCACGCTAATTGTTCCTTTGTGCCATTGAATTACAAAACGGCGTATATCATTTGAGTGTAACAGCTGTGGTGTTTCCTTACGCACCTTTGGAAGTAATTAACGTTAACATTTGATGTGCGGACGGTAAATATAGAACAGTTTTCGTTTTCGACTACCTATCAATATTGTATACATTTTTCATTTTGAACTGAAGAAGTAAGAGGAAAACTAGTTCAATCTGTTTCATTTAAATATATAATAAATTGCATAGTATTATTTCTGAAATTGAAGATTTTTTAATCAAATATTATCATATCTTAATCTTTTATTATAATATCTCGTATTATCATATCTTAATCTTTTATTTCAAAATAAAAGATAAATAAAACAATAAATCACTTGGTGATTTTTTAATATATATATATATATATATATATATATATATATATATATATATATATATATATATATATATACATACATACATATATACTAAGAAATATTTAACTATGGCCTCTCCCCCTTTATGAAAGAAAAATAATTGGAAATAATTTGACTAGTGATGAACCAATGATTTATCAATGATTAACTTCAAAATTAGAGTTACATAAGTGATATTTTAAGATTTTTCATTCTGAAAAGAATTTGAATGATGTATGTTATAATGTTAAACGATATTTAAAATATCATATAAACACATTACATAGTCGAGATTTTTGAAAGTGATTTTATTTCTGTAAAGTTTAATGTAAGATAATATTAACTTTTCAAATTTATGAAATATTTTTTGTATATCTAATTTTGAAAAAATATGAATTACATTTTAATCTTATAAGTCCTCTTACTCCTTTCATCTATTATCTATTATTAATAAAATATATAATGTTGAAAAAATAAATGAAAATTGGTTAAAAAAAGGAAACAACGTAAAAATTAAATTACTCGTAATAAATACATTTTTTCGTGTATTAATTCTAAATGAAAAAATATGAAAGTCATTAAAAAATTAAAACGTTCTTAATTTCCCCTAAATATATGTTTTTTAATTTATTATTTTTATATTTCATATTAAAGAAAATGTAACCAAAACAATACCCAAAACAGTATTTTTTAATTTTAATGTAATACATACACACGTGTGTGTTTAAAATCAATAATAGGACTATAAAATGAAATATTTAATTTTTTTATAAAAAATTAAAAAGCAATATATCAATTGCAATTTTAAGATTTTTTTCAGTTTACACATCTGATCATCCTTTAGTTTATTTCTTCAACATACAATTTAAAGAAATTAGAATTTATTTGTAAAACTCGATCAGAAATTATTAAGAATATTGCATAATCGAAATAAAAACTGTTCAGCCGTTTACACACACCTTGTCCGGTTTCTGCTTGCAGTATCGAATAACCGAGGCAGTATTTTCCCAACCCCCAAGAATGATTTCATACATGGGATCAGTTTCGGCTTTAGCAGTACAGAGAGCAATATGACAGTTTGATGGAGCTCTTACATCAATTTCAAGAGCTCCAGATAACACTGGTTTAAATGTATATTGTAATGTATCTGGAGTGGTTATCTCTGCATCACCTGTTCACCAATAATTACTATAAAAATAGTATTCAAATGATTCTTTTTTTTGTAATAATGTTAAAAAATTCGATTAATTAACAATATACACACACTGTGGATAGTACAAGTCACCTGTTTTTTTAATACCCTTAATACCCACGTTTATTTATCAATGACATATATGAAATAAGATCGATTTTATAACATCAAATAGTGGCCATTTATTTAAACACAAAAAAAACAATTTTTTTCATTCAGTCATTAAAATAATTTAATAATAAAATCTTGAATATAAAAAAATCAGTAATTTCAATTAACATACTAAATAAGTAATTAATCGAAAACAGAAATTAGACAGCCATTATTATTTTTTTATCAAGTCAATGACATAACTAAAGTCTATTTGTCGAAATTCACTATATTCATATATTGTAAATTGGATAAATAAAAACTATAATCATAGTGTTATATATATTTCATTAATAAATAAGAATAAACTGTTTCTTGAATCATTAATATTATTAAGAAAAGATTCACATAAAAATATTCTAATAAAAAAAAATATTAGATCTACGATAATCTAGATTTTATAATAATATATTAGTAGAATAAATATATTTATTAAAATTCGAAAAAGTCAAGCAATTTCTAATTGTTTTTACATTCTGGTTATTGAATTTATTCCATCCAAATTTCTACATTAAGATTTATAAATAATAATTAGAAGGTTATAAAATAATATGAAGTACTAATATTTATACTGTCTATTTTTCTTTTTTTTATATTTGTTTCAATAAAAATATTTCAATAAAATCCATCATTTTATTATACATAATCTATTACGTACGTACATATATATATATATATATATATATATATATATATATATATATATATATATATATATATATATATATATAACTAAAAGGAGTATTATTGTACTTAAATATCATTACCAATAAACTCTGCAAATAAATTTGTAAACTAATACATCGTATTATTTAAAAAACGTAATTATTCATTACATTTCCAACAAAATCAAATAAAATCTTTTATTTCATAAAAAGGACAAAGAATAGAAACAAAACAATAAATATAACCAATATGTGTTTATTTTAATGAATAAAAAAACAATCTCACGAAAATAAGTCCATGATATGTCGTCAATAACTGTTACTGGGAAATTGTTATATTATGTTACCTACTTATATGTAGGTGTAACAATCAATAATTGCTGTTTGATCAAAAATGACGTCATTTTATGATTGAAGATCAAAGATCAATTGTGCGAAATTATTAAAAATTTTAAACATTGTCTAAGTACTTTTTTTTAAAAAAAAACAAACATTGACTTTTGGGAAGTCGTAATAATATATTTAAACGTGCAGTCATTATTTGCAATTGCAAAAAACACTAGTAAATCAAAACAATAATGCAGCGCATAGTGCAAACCTGTTAAAAAACAACTACTATCGAATATTTAAAAAGAATATGTTATAACCGTACTTTACACAGGAAAGAAAAAAGGCAGTAATAAAAATAATTAGTCAGGATTCAATATTTTCTGGTACTACAATTAAACAAAGCTATCGGTGATCATCAAAAAGATATAACTTTTTCTTTCAGAATAACTAAGAACATTTTTTTTATCAGCGATACGAATAAAATTCAAGAAACTAAATTCATACAATTGTTTATTTATGCTTACTTTCATTCTGGAAATCAGATTAAAGTAAAAATAATATTTTTGCTTACGATAGACCCTCAAAAGTATGAAGTAAAATATGGCGAAACAGTCTTAGAATCATCCGATGTATAAGTAAAACAACGGAGGAAGTGTAATAGATCAAGGTATATAATGTGTTAAAGAGTCGAAAATTTAATTTTTATATAAAATACAATGGATAAATGAAATTATATGGACATTTTGAACATAAATTTAAAGCATTTTGTTCAGAAGGTAGAGTTTTCGCAATAAATATAGTCTTAAGTGACCGGAAGTGGTTGCTGTATAACACACATCTTCAAACAATTGAATACATCCTTTTCCATAAAACTGATTTCATCAATATCAAATAGATTAAGGGAAGTTATTAAATTAAAATTAAATTATAATAATTATAAATTGAACAAAAGAAAAATATTCATTTAAAATAACAGGAATATGAACTGTACGATGAATTCACGTTCTATGAAAGTGACACTAATTTTTTTAACTGAAATAAACATTGATTACATTTTATATACACTGTTTCTCTATCTTCGGTTCTTTTTATGAAAAAATGATTTCTTAAAAATACAATGAATTATTTATTTTATTAAAATTATATGATAAATTGATTTTCAAATTATATACACGTAATAAAATAAGTAAAATCTCATATTTCTTATTTAATTGAATATAACTACCGAATTTTTAGAATTAAATTTCATTTTCAATTGCTATAAAACTGATTTAAAAATAAATTACTGAAAATATTATTTCCGGTATATGAAACTGATAAACAAAGTCATTTAAAGTCTATAGAATCTTCATTAAATTAAGAACATAAATAATAAAGCGTTATACTTTAAGGATTATTTTGACTTATTTTTCTACATAAAGATGAATAAGATTTATTATCAAAATGATTCATATTTATTATTGAAGTGAACGACAATGATATTGTTTATAACTATTACTAAATTAACATTTTATGATTGAATAACCGATCTGAAATAATTGTATTCATTCAAAATAATATTTACAATGAAACAAACTGAATAATAAACAGAACATAAAACAATATAAGAAAATAATAAATTGGAATATTTATCATGATTTATGTTTATATTTATAGTACATTATTTATAGTTTTCAATGTAATAATGGTAAAATAGCTGATATGAAATATTCAACACAAACTGTACATAATATAACAAAACTAATAGTGAACAGTTTGCAACTATGTATCGAATAATTCTTTGAATATTTAAACACTTTATTGATGTTATAATATCGATTGAGTTTAAATTAAAAATAGTATGTTATTTGTTGTAATTCAATTATTTATCAATGATATGTAATTTTATTATATACATTTTATATTTGCAATTAATTACAAAAGTAATTAGTTATATGTTATGTAGTTAATTAGAAACTGAAACAAACATATAAAAATTATTTACAAATTAGGATAGTAAACTACTTCAATATTTTATTTAATACAAAACTGTTTAAAAAAGAACATTTTTAAATAATCTATATGTGCATTATTGATGAATGGAACACAAGCATTTCAAGGATAATAAAATTAGTCAGAAAATCAATTCATGATGTAGACGTATCCCATTAGTATATTTTTATATTTGAATAATTGAAAGCAGATTAAAAATTATATTTTCTGAAAAGTAAATGATTATATTTGTAATTTTTATTAATGACATTTTTTGTTAAAATAATAAATGAAACTTTTACATATATGTACAACAGCAAAATAGTTCATTTTTAATATTTTTTAAAATAAATATACATTATCAGCGTTATGAAAATGTCAATGACCATATTAATAATTTTTAAAAAAATTAGTAAAAAATGACATATGCTCAAAGTAGTTAAAAAAATAAAAATCTGTATTTTTTCTTTATGCAATTGTGATACTTGTTTACGTTTGTTTATTTATTGATATTTATGAAATTCCAAAAAATGAGTCACTTAATTTTTCTAACATATATATACTCTATGTAAAAATATATAATCATCTTCAAAGTTTTTAAAGGTGATTCGTGTGAATGAATTTAATTAAATTTTGCCTAAAAATATATTTAAGTAATAAAATTATATGCTTTCCCACTGTTTATTTATTTATATTTTTATGTTAAAAAATTAGTTACTTAAATTTAACAATTGCGTTAGTGTTTTTGAATAGAAACATAAGTAAATTTATGTTTGTAATTATGTGCTCGAAAATGTTTTATTGGAACATTTTTTTACAATATAAAATAATTTTAATAATTTTCATCTAATCACACTAATCATAACCTATAAGTAACTGTCAAAAAGCTGAATAAACTAATATGTATGAATGTTTAAAATAAAGAAAAACACACCCTGCAGGGTGTTAAGTGAAAGTATTCCGCAAGAAATAAAAATATGGTTTTTATTTCACTGGATTAATTTTGAAATATTCTGAACACACTTTAATACGTCTGGCATTTTAGTTAAAATTAATTAAATGTATAATTCGCTTTTAAATAAATACATATTTTATTGTTAAAATTTTTAACTCTACATGCTCAGATAAATAATAATATGCTTGTTCAGAAATCAAAGTCGGGTCATAAGGATTCTAATTTTAGAAGAATCTTGCCAATTTTTAATCACTTTTTAAAGAATATTATCTTTTCTTTTTTTAAAAAAACTACACTAAAGATAACAGAAATTTGAAAAACAATGAAATAAACAACATTCTAATCCCGACCGTGTCTATGAAAGATTAAACTTTCGTTAACTTATTTTTTGTAGTTTCCCAAATTTATTTTTAGTACATCAATTTCTGTCATTAAAAAACTATTCTTTGATTAAAATTCTCCTAAAATTTTAAAGTACGAATTGAAATAATCAATCTGTTATTTACTAAGCTTTTCTACCTACTGCGTTATCAAATAACAAAAGAATCATTAAATATGTCAACTGAATCGCTATTTATTTTTTAAATCAAATTCACGTTTGAGCTATTTAAGTTGAAATTTAATATATTATTTATTACATATTTATTTTTTAGTGAACATTCCACTTTATTACATTCAATCTCAGCAAATAAATCAAGAAATTAAAGCTAACTATAAATTTCAAACATTTTGAAACTATTTGTAGCACACGAAAGTAAACAAAACATTTCAAAGGGAGGAATGTTAAATATTTATACATTATCAGTAAGAACAAAAATAATAAACTGTATATGCAAATTATTCAATGGAAAACTATAAACGTAAACAATTTATTTTCAATGGTAAATTCTATTTAATAAATTTTTAATTAAAAAAAAAATACGATAAAACAAAAACAAGATAGACACAATGAGTTTTACATCTATAAACATGTATTCAAATTGCCCAATGTTTCTAAATGAATATATGTTAAAACATCAAGGTTGATTTGAAAATATTAAATTAAACATCTTTCACGAAAACTGAATCGATCAATTGGCCCAGCCGATTCTCTGCTTCCGCATAACAAATTTTAATAAAACATGCAACATAGACAGAGCAGTGTCATGTCTCCTATAAATCGATCAAATTTTATTAATAAAAAATGGAAATCAAATCAAATAACGCAAGCAGTATTTACAATGTCACTCATATAAAAATTACTAACAATTTCAATTCTTTATGTACGTATACAACACTACTATCAATTTCTAAAGTTAAATATTATTCAACATAACAATTCACCACAAATACACATATAGATTGACATAATAATTATTTTTTTAAATTCTTCGTATCGATCTTCTAATTAAAAAACAATATTTTAATTTAAGTTTGTATTGTAAACGTTTCTGGTGTATTTGTATGTACTAGAATGAGAAAATTGATAAAAAACGAATAGAAATATTCACTTAATTCCCAAAGTAAGAAATACGAAGCGTACAGAGATTTGTCTGCAATTTTTAAGTTTTTAAGCATAATACAGATTAAAAAAAATGCCGAAATATTAACAAGTAAATGTTTTAATTTATCCACATATACACATTTTTATTTATAGAAGATGTATTTCGTTGGCGACTAAAAATTATAAATAACATAACAAGTAAGTATATTCACTGCAAAAAATCATTCGTTAAAAATCACTGTTATTAAAAAAAGTTATTTGAAAGAAACTTATCAACGTACCTTCTATTTTCCAGGTACCACATGCACCCCATCCAGTGCAAACGCCGAAATATCCGATACCGAATGGCTCTGGGTCAGTGAACGACATGAAAGGTTCTTCTTCGCCTTCTCTACCGACTGCAACGAATCCGTGGTGCCAGCGGATCCAAAATGCACGAAATTCATCGCCGTTTAAGATATCAGGTGTTTCAGATTCGGCGACATCTGGTTTGGTACGATTACGACGGATTACAGATTTAGAGTTGCTCCAGCCGCCGATAAAGACCTATTAATTTAAATACAGTTAGTCCTTCTTTAAAGTTATAAAACAGTACAAAAAAATAAGATTGGTAAACATTTTATTTAATAAGATATTTTAAAATCTCTTACTTCCAAACATTGTGATTAAATATGTGTTTTCGAAGAAAACATTTTTGTTTACATTATATCGGCCTCGTATTTTATTTATAACGGAATTTTGTACAATAAAAAATATACTAAAGGAAATATATAACAGTGACAATATGCGATTTTCACTCATTAAAAATAAATGCATATTTAAATGTGAAAATGGTTTACTTACAATATTTGCAGTTTTATTGTTTCATTTATGTTTATTGTAAGATGACCCAAATAAAATTAAATGATAGTAAATAATATTCAGTCCTATTGAGACCACCCTATATTTCTATACAGTATAAACTAAATTATTCTTTTCTATAAAGTGAGTGTTCTTTTTTAAAACTATAATTATTATTTATATGACTAAAAACATTAATAGTAAAAATTATAATTGCTTTGAACAAGCTTGTTGATATTTCAGCATTGAAAATGTGACTTTTTGAAAAAAAAATAGGTTACATATAATGTACTAATTTGCCTAATCATTTATTTCAATGTTTATTTAAAAAATCATTTTTAAATTCGATAAAATTATTTTAATTATTTATACAAAAAAATAATTTTTACATAAATTAGATTAACTGTAGCTAAATTGTAACGTATTTATATCCTACTAAATTATCATGTTCTTTCATTTCATTTTTTATTGCTAGTACATTTGACAAACTAAAAAAAATGAACAAAAATACAAGCACATTTTTATCTGTCTTCTAATATGTTCACTGCCTATCTTTCTCACTGCTTTGTGACAAATCAACAACGATGACTAATTTTAATACACAGCTATAATATTGTCCACAGATTAATAATAAATTCTGGCTATAAAGGGAAAAAAATCAAATGTCAATATGTTAAATGTTATCGTGACCTTTACCAAAAATCTGATAAAACATTTACTCGATAAAGGAAGTTTAAAGCTTTGCATGAAATGCTTTCAGATATAACTTTTAAATAGCGAAATAAATTATTTAATAAGGATAATATTATGTTCAAACATATATTAAATAGTTTTACTAAAGGACATTTGTTTCGTACTTTTTTAAATTGCGTGCAAGTATTTTTAAAACAATTACTAAAACTAATAAATTGAAACTGTTTATTTTGGTAATGTATGTACAATAGCAAATTTGTTTTAACACCAATGAAGTAGTTACTTATAACCACAATAGGACATTATTCGATTAAATTTTTATCAGATTTATTAATTGACTAAAATATTAACCATGACAATTTAGTCGTTTTTTAAATAAAAATTTAGTCGAATGAAAATTTAATCGGATAAAAGATATAAAAAACCAACTAAAATCTCAAGTTAAGTTTATTCCCTTATGTATAACATTCTTCAGAAAGGAATTACGTTGTTAAACAGAATTCATGCCATTTTGCCATCTAAAAGATGGGATAAAAAGTTTGAATGAAACATTTTACTTCTTATTTTAACTATTTTACATACTTCCGCGGAAATAATTTAGCAATTATTATATTACATTAATAATTATTAAAAATTATATTTCATTAAAATTACAAATTTTGTAATTTCTTCAAACAAAATATTTTTTAAAAAAAAATCTGATTTTCAAGTTTTAAATATTTTTTCGCGACGATTTAGTTAATATTGTACTAGTTAATTAATAATAATTTAATTAATATTTAACTAGTATTGTATATAACTAATATTGCACAATTTGGAATATTTAAATCAATCAGTTTTTAGTTACTTAAAACGTCTAATGACTAATATATCAATCATGACTAATGATTAATTTATTAACCATTAGTCACAGATTGATTTAAAAAGACTAATTTCAAATCAATCGTTTTATTAATCACTTGAAACAACTAATAAATTAATCATAACTAACGATTCATTTAAAATGACTAAAATTTTAATCGTTAGTCGTCAATTGGATAATTTTTGCCCTACTCTGCTCATAACACAAAAAATTTTTATAAATGTTCAATAATCATTTGTTGTTCACTTTATTTTCGACATTTATTTATCATTTGTTGTTCACTTTGTTTATAATCTGACAAGCATGTCGACGGTCATGCCATCATCGTCAGACTGTTGCTATAAAATATTTTTATCTCGAATTTTATAATGCAGTTTTCTGAATAATAGTAACGTTGTCCAAATGAGCATTCGTTTTTTAGCAAATAAAGTGAACAATAAATGATTATTGAATACTTTTACAAAATATTATGGTGTTAAGGATGGATGATTTATTTGTATTGAAATATATAATATATAGTCATATTTTACAATAAAATAATCTTATAACGTAACAGAAAAAGAGAAAATAGAAGAAAAAAATTAATTTTAAAAAATATTTTTTGATAAAAAAAATAAACATATACCTATATAGACAATATAAATATAGAATTAAATGTATTCCGCCTCTGTGTTTCATATTTAATCATTTCCTGTCGCATGCTTCTAATGCAACAGCATGAATTATGTTCTCGAGCGCACCACATATCGTCACATATTAAGTTCAATTTACATACGAAATGAAGAAAACAGAAGTGATTTTTTTATATCGTTCTGTCTTTTCTTTCAGTCAGTCGCCGATGTAATTATAATCACTATAAGTTCTATTAATTATTTAGGTCAAATGGTCTCCAGATTATAATTGGTGACACATAAGCTGACAATGTGATATTTTCAATTCGTTCACATTTCATTTTATGGACACAATCGTTTTTCTTGTAATACAAAACAAAAAAAATATTGTAATGATATTAAATAACTCACCTCATACATCGGATCAGATTCCTGTGGACCTGATGTAAGAGCGATGTGGGCATCGTTTGGTGCTCTGATCTTGAAGTTAAGAGAACCGGATGAAATGGGATGGAAAGTGTATTCCAATTTGTCTTCAGTTTCGATGTCTGTAAAAAAATAAGAGTTATACTCGTATACTTATTCATTAAGTACAAATGTATTAAAAATATTCAAACATAAATACTTATTGTACCAACATAGATATTTCTCTGTTTTGTTAATTTATTCTCCGTACAGTTTTTATTTGGAAATTAGTTAAATTGTATACTTAAAAATAATTGTAGGAAAAAAACGTTGAGTTTAATAGTTATTATTGAAGTTAATTGATACAAATATATTAGATTACAACTCTTACTCTATTGACATTAAATTAACCATTAACACGCTAATGTTTCACTCGTTAAATGTATCAACTACCTCTGAATACACCAAATCTTAATTCAAATGTCACTGAAACAGTCTAGACATTTATTAAAGCACGCTATCCTTTATTATTACATGTATTTATATTGTTGTGAATTAATTGGCTGGTTTTCATTAAAAGTTTTGAAATTACTTTGTGACATTCAAACAATTTTACAATTTCTTCCACTTAATATTTTACCTACCAATGCAACTATCTACTATATATATATATATATATATATATCTCTATATATATATATATATATATATATATATATATATATACTCAAATTTCAAATGTTTTAAAAGTAAAGCATTTTTTAATGACAATACAAACTTATTTTCAAATATTTATTTAATTTTTAATTACTTTCAAAAATAAAGAAATACTTCAGAAACATGTATACTGAATTTGGCGCAGTAAAACTGAAACTAAACATTTTATATATGCATATAAACATATGTATATGGATTAACGTCACATGACAAATTATGTTACATGAAAACTGAAATGAAATCAAAGTACCCTATCAAATTTTATACATACGTATTGCATTTCACACTTTCATCTTTGCGTGATCATTTTGACAAAGCTTAAAATAGACCGAAAAACCTATATAGTGAATCTTTATGAAAACTTGAAATTAAATATCATTATTAACTACTTTTAAAAGTTTACATATTTCTGAGAATTTTTAAAACTATCAATAAAACAGAATATTTATTCCTTAATATTGTTTTCAAAATTAAGTATTTCATATAAATTGTTCTTTTCCTTCAAGGAAAACAAATAAAAATGTTAACATATTACAAATATTGTACTTTTCAAAACAAATACAGTAATTTTAATTATATTCAAAATATTTTTAGGGTTTAATAATATTTAGTAATTACTAAAAAAGATCAACAATTACTAATGAACAGTAGAGAACAATATGTTTCAAAGTACATTATAAATAAGAGGATCGGATTGTTTGATTATGTATAAATACACACACACATATTTATATTTATATATATATATATATATATATATATATATATATATGTAATAAATTTACATACGAGACTATAAAACTATAAATTTAACAAAGTGCAAATAAAACTTTCTGGTAACTTATTAAACATGCATCTATATGAAGTAAAAAAGAAGTAGGTAATTTTCAAAAATATATAGTAGAATCGGTAGATGTACATACGTAAATGAAGTAATAAATGGCAGTTTTGCATGTGAATTGCAACCGTTCCCATATGCTTACAAAAAAATGATTTACATGCTAACTGTTGAATTTGGTTTATATATATATATATATGCACATAAACATACCTAACACTTACACACACTCACACGTACATACCTATACATTTATTTACATATATGCAAACATATACATATTATGATAGTGTGGATGTTAGGATTGCAACAGTATTCAAAGGCTTTGTTTTGAAGTCGTAGCAGGATATACGGTTCGATGAGTCCATATTATTCTCCCCTAAGTACATACATAAACGATTCACTGTATTCACTTAATAGCATCAAAATGAGATTTTTCACTAATCTAGTAACACTAATAATTTTATTTAAGTCATATGCTAAAAAAACTTGTTCCGGTTTTAAATTCAACTGCTGTAATAACAATTTTACAAATTAAAAAAATAATGAATTAGTGTGTATATTTACATAAATTATTATTGCAACTATTTAGGGCAGGTTGATAAGGTTTTAATATATATATATATATATATATATATATATATATATATATATATAATTTTAATTATTTATCTACACAATATTCTAAAATTATTTCAAATGTAGAAAGTAATGTTTTAATCCCAAAAAATAATTTAAAAAATGGTAAATAAAAAATTCAACTATTTTCTTATATTTTTGTTATTACATATTCACTCTTACCATAATAATAGAAGTTTTTTTATTAAATTTCTTTCAAACATATGTATATACAAATAATATATATATATATATATATTTTTATATATATATATATATATATATATATATATATATATCACATCACAAAGCCCATATCAATCCACTATTGGACGAAAACCTCAATGAATGCTACCATTCACTGGATATATATATATATATATATATATATATATATATATATAAAATACACATAAAAAATCAATTACATAAAAATATATTTAATAACAATAAAAATAATTATTGAAATGTTATTTATGTATATTCAATCATGATTATCTTGTCATAACAAATTAAAAACTAAATTTAAACAAAACTTTAGTAGCAGTATAAAAAATATAACAGAACCGGACTGTGTAGTCATCCGCAAATCAATATATTTTACAGTACTTTTTTCTTTAAAAATATAACCGGTAACAATCAGTGCATTTCACGTTCCGCGTACGAAGACTTTTCCTGTACCATATTTAGTAAACGTTGAAATGAAACGCAACGCAATGTTATACCGTAACTGATGACTAACATCCTATTTGTACTGTAGGAAAAAATCAAGAAATGACTCTGGATGAGATCAATGAACGCTTGTGACCGCTAAAGAACGAAAGTGGTAATGTTTAGTAGAAAGTAATGGAGATGATAATAACGCGACACAATCAGGTTCATTGAATGTGGGTACTATATATTAAATTAATTCATAATAAAATTAAATAAGTAATACCAGTGTTATTTGTGTGTGTGTGAGTGTATGTATGTGTATACATATACATATATATATATATATATATATATATATATATATATATATATATATATATATATATATATATATATATATAAAATATAGCGTAGCTCAAATTAGACTGTTTGATAATAAAGAATAGTAAATGATAATAAACAAGAAAATGTTAGTCTAAATCCATCAATCTCTCATTTAGGCCTCTCATACTAGACTCAAGTACTAATTTAATTACTATTTTAAAATACGCCGCCTTTTCGCACACTATTAAAAAAATACAACTAAAAAAAATATATTAAATCCGTATTTTGTAAAAATATTGACGAATTTCATAAATCAATCAATACATCAAAAATAAATATGTTTATATCACTAACATCACAAAACATAGCTAATTAGAAGAACTACATAAAAAGATACATAAATTAATAAAAAATTAAGTATGTATATGAACTTTTAAGTAAATAAAAAATTATATTAAGTACAAAAGATTTAATGCGACTTTATAATTAAAATAAGATAATACATATTAAATGAAAAATATTTTATATTAAAAATGTAGTAATTAATTTATATAAATAATATTAACTTCATAAAAGAAAATTATTTGAATACATTGCTTTATAATTTTAAATATTTTGAAATTGTAAATAATAAAAGATTACTGAATATGTTAAGTTCTGATTAATTATAAAATCAGATTTGATAATACAGAAGTCTAGATGTGAAAGCATGGCCATTAAATGTACATCAGCGAGTAATGTGAATAATAAATGATTAATATTATTCAAAAAGATTCTGTTTTCAGATAAAACATATGATTTGTCTTAAAGTAAATTTTCCAGTACATTCCACATAAATACTTTTCGATATTCGCTTGATTTCAAGCATGTAAGATGCAATCGATGAAAGGATTATAAGCTATATAATTATCAATAAAATCAAACTAATAGAATATATTGCGCATGAGTGTAAGAATATAGGGCTAAAATGACAAAAAAGGTTTCATCACTGAAGAGGGCGAAGAAAAAACTTAAAAGAACTGCTACTCGTGATTTTCAACATTCTTTGAATATTTTATATATTAATTTAAAATGTCTCAAATATTCATGAAAAATGTTGAAAAAAACGAAAAATGACAAAAAGAGTAACTTCAATATCCGTATTGAGACTATTTGTGAATATTAGTAAACTCACATCGTACGTGTACTGAACAAGCAATATATATTTTTATTTCAAAAATGTAAGCTGATTTTTTTATTACATATGTTTAGTCACACACATCAGTTAATTATAATAATAAATATGCAGTGCGCGAAGTGAAGAGAATACAATTTAAAACTACAATGTTGTTTTTTCTAAAATAGCAAACGTGTAAATTAATATTAAACGCGTAAATTGTATTTAAATTATTTACACGTACATGCAAAAGTATTTAGAGTGTAAATATTAGATTTGTGAAAAATATTGTACAATTGTGCTAATTTCTTAGAGTAATTTAAATGCTGACTGTTGTTAAAAATACGAGAGCATCCTTTTTTGTTTGATGAAAATATTTGATATTAGCTGAACTATACATACTAAATTAGAAAATAATATAAGTTTTTGTTTATAAACAAAAATTTTGAAATCAATTTCATTTTTGACCATAACGTACTAAATAAATAACTATAATAAATAAATTATGGATAATTTATGAAATAAAATATTACACATCAGTAATTCTTTAACTACAACACTATTGTGTATGTACTCTAAGATATATTTCTCTAATTCAATTTTTTTTATTTTACTTTCAAATTTAGTATTTTGTACTCTACACTTGGAAAAAAAATTTTTTTTTTCAATAAAAACTCTCCGAGGCTAAAGAAAAATGAAATCTTTACTACGTATTATTTGATTAAAATTAAATTTACAATTTTAAATGTATTATCATATTTGTAATTCGATACTAATTATTTCCATACCAAAAATTTCAAAAACTGTCGAAAGATATTTTCTAATAAACAAATTATTGAATTTAACCATTATATGACAACAAGTTTATAATGAAGTATGCTCTGTAAAATTAGTTATTTAAAAAATACAAAATATTTATAAATAATCTTAGATAAAATATTTAAATACCACTAAAATACTTTATTAACTTAAAGTTATTGTTTATTAACTTATTTTTTTTAAATACTATATAAAGTAAATATCCTTTTTCTTTAAAAAAATAAACTTAAAAACAAATTTTCCAAATCCGTAAATTTATTTAACTATGATTAATATGAAAACATGTTATTTTTGTATACATTTTCAGATCTTCAAATTTATAAATGAAACTAATGGTTTTCGGTTGCACTGTGTCCCAATTTGAATTCGTACAAAAAAAAGAGTTCACTCTTGCTCCATTGAAGACATATTTTCGAGGGTTAATAGAAAAACAAATTGTTGAAATACCAAGTAAATACTAACAGCACTGCGAGTGAAGTAGCTACTTTTAAAAGTCATTTTTCAAGTGAAAAATGACAAAATAGGAATAAACATGTTAAAAAATATTTTACATTTGTGGAAAAATTAATAGTCAGAAATCGGACACTTCATGTGATGCAACTTAATATATTCATACTATTTCTAATTTATAAATGAAATAATAATTAGTCGTGTATTTTTGTCTGGGTACAAATTTCGAATTTTAATAAATGAAATTCTGTAAAATATTTTTGTACTCATAATTATTATAATCGAATTTAAATCATGTGCCAGAAAAATATTTATATATTAAAATATTTTCTGTTGTATATTTCAGAACAGAACAAGACTAAAAATTAATGAAAATAACAAATTAAAAGGTAATAAAAATGAAATAAATGTCAACGTTTTATTACCAATGTATTTTTAACTTATAAATCATTAAAAGAATTCTTTAACTACACAGTTATTAAACAACCATTTGCTTGAAGATATCTGCGTTTGTTTCGAAATAATATTTATAAAATGTTTCTTAATACCAAAAAAATAATCATACTATAATATTAAATAACATGACTAAAAAAATAATTTGGATTAAAAAGAGACATTCTTATTTCTTATTTTCATTTTTATTTCAATCAGACAATGTATTTATATATATATATATATATATATATATATATATATATATATATATATATATATATATATATAATATGACAACTCTTACTGATCATTAAAATAAGCCAAATAAAATATGTATAATGGCGTCATCATTAAAAAAATTCAAGGTTATAAAATTAATTATAATTTCGTAAATATCCTTATATACATAGTCCACTCATCACATGTAAACATATATATATATATATATATATATATATATATATATATATAGATAGAATATTTTTAATTTCTAGCAATAACTACAAAATAATATTAATTAAAAAAAAGTTAAGAAGAAAGAAACGATGCTGCAGTTAAGTTTTTCCAATAAAAATATTTCCGAGGGGCTGAAAAAAAAACAATTCCAATCTCGAAAAACGTATAATTCATACATTAATAAATCATTTTGAAATTTATTTTAGTAATTTTTATAAATACAGTTGTTTATTCCGTTCGGGTATTTTTTCTGATATATTTTAGGATGATAAAGATAGTTCATAATATTGATTTTCGGCAACTTAAAATAGACACAAGTAATGACATAATGTAAAATACTTTAAATTTTTTAAAAAATAATAATAGTATAAAGTGTATCTATATAAAATACATATTTTCTAATATTATTTCATTTCGTATATACTTCTATTTCAAATAATTATTTTTAATAAAAAATATTGTTGTTTGTGACAAATAATGATTTTAAAAATTATACAAGACTATTTCTTTGTATAATATTTCATTTTTTATAAATTAAAAACACGCACACACAATATATTTTATACTCAAATTTTGAAAAAAAATACTATTATTTTGCATTAAATTTCGGAACTATCTTTTTAATGTTCTATATAAAAACATTTGATTTTGAAATTAAAAATTATAAAGAAAGTACTATATTTATAAATTATAATTATGGAGATATTACGAACATACTTTTTTATGTAGAAATATGTATATTTAAATAAATTCAATGTAAAATTGTAAATAATTATTTAGAATTGTTTACGTCGTAATAATTCTTAAATTCCAAAACAATTTAACAGCTATAGACAACAAAAAAAAATCTTAGAATGAAACTTGTTAGAAATAACAAAAACAAACAGAGTGAATTCAAGAGAAAATTACAGTTGTGAACATCATAATAACAGTGAAATTTAAAATGGAATAGCCGAATATATAGCAAGAAAAGAAGGCAGATAACAGGAACTATCGACTAGAAATTTAGAAATATAAAGAGATCTAAAAAAAGACCAAAGGATAGATAAAAAATTGTCGATGTGGAATAGATACGAAAGATATTAAATCGCTAGAAGTGGAAATTTTTAGTGCAGGCCTTCATCTAACAATGAATGAAAATGGACCAATGATTACGATGCATGTATACATTTATAATGAACGTAATTTACGAAAACTACAAATATCTTATGATACCAAAAAAAGGAAAATTGTAAATTAAATTTTAAAAATGTCTTATCCATAGTATCACTTTAAAAACTAATTAAAACGGCAATTATATAGAAAGATAAATATTATTTAATTTTATAAATGATTTGAATCTCAAAAAATTTAATTTTTTGTTTGAAATTTAACTCAGTAACTCATATTTGGGAACCACTGATATAATATCCTTGAAATAATAATCTGTTTAATTTCGGAGTCCACAAATCTCAATAAAAATGCAGCTGCTGTTCCGTTTATGCCATTCAAACGAACAACGCATTTATCAGGCGATATAAAAAAAGGATAGTTTGTGGTGCAAAAGTAATACCATATGTTTGTTTATATAAATTCAGTGAAAGATATCTTTAGAATGTTGGTTAAAAATAACGTAAATATTTCTATACTCAATTATTCAATTCTATTTTATTTTATAAAAGATATTACAGTACACAAATAATTCAACTTTAAAATTTATTGCAGGAATAAAAATTATCTATAAAACTATCTCTATAAACGAAACATATATTAATTTTACCACAACGATATATTTATCAATAAGAAATTTTTGTAAAAAAATAACAATATTAAATTAATTTTATTATTTTATTGTATTTATACTTTAATAGTAATTATCATCTGTTGATATAATCTCAAGATTGCTTATATTCCATATATATATATATATATATATATATATATATATATATATATATATATATATATATAAATTAATTACATAACATGGAAATACTTGATAATTTTTATCTGTATCTACAAGAAATACTTTCATAATTTAGTCACATATTTTCTTAATACATTGTGTACAAAAAACTACCTATTTAAAAATATTTTTAACGAAATAAAAATTAAAATCAATTAGTACATTTCAAATTAAATTGAACAACAGTAAATTTAGAACATATCAATTTAAATATATTTGGCGTTTAACCTATTTAACAATTACCCAATTGAATCGATCATTTTAAAAAGTACATAAATCAGGTTTATGTTGATAAACAATTTATATTTATTTTTTCATTTATTATTAAATAACAGAACCGTAACTAATGATCAACAAATAAGTTAAAGGTTTAAAAAAATTGATTAACAAGGGAAGAGTCAAAAATTTGTTATTATTTTTGTTATGCAGTTTTTATTGATTTCTGTAAAATTTAAATTTTAACTTATATAATTTTTGAAATAACAGATTTAATTATATACATATTAGAAATTAGACTTAAAGATAACAAATTTTATGAATCACGGAAATAAACAAGTTTATGACCTTATTTTATTTACAAATTTATAACATTCAAGGCAAATATAAATTTCAATATCACGACTATTATTGATAATGTAAACTACTTTATTCAAAATAACAAATGTTGATAAAGACGCACCAAGTAATTTAAAATAAATCTAGTTTCGGTAGACATTTAAGAAGTTTAAAAAAATAATTTAAATGGATAATTAACCAATAATTTAAAAACAGTGTTTTTAAAATTCACAAAGTGGATGAAAAGTTCAAAATCAAATTAATAAAAATGTAGTAAAATCATAATTTACTTTCAATATTTTTTTGTAAATACTGATGATAAAACGTATGTTTCAGTGTATGTTGGAGACAAATGATAAAATATAACTGTAGAAAAAACGAATCACATACATTTCTTTAAAACACTTTCCTGCGTGCTTAAAATAATTGTGCATTACGCGAACATAACTTTTCGGTAGATCTAATATTTATACAGAATACATTCAAATATCCATATAATACAATAAAAATATAACACTTTACTAGTGTAATGTTATAGTGTAATTTTTATTCAAGGCTCCTAATTTGTATATATTTCAATATTCTAAATAAAAATATTAATTATCAATATCATTATTTTAACTTCAATAATTAAATACTCTAGACATTAGCCATATGATGTTATCTACTTAATTAGGATACCACCTCTTCTAATAAAAAATAAATAGCACGGTTATTTTTGTTAATTAAAATTAATTAATAACTAATGAGAATTTTCATTTTTTATCAAACTATGTAAAATCTGTGTCTTTTAAAAATAAACAATTTTAGTTTGTACAAATAACAGCAATGTAATATACACCATCACTACCTACTTCACACGCCTAGCTATTATCAATTACAAAGTGCAATGAAAGAAAGGAGAAACGAAAATACGAACAATTCGCACAGTCAATTAATTGTGATTACAACAATATGGCGCCTAGTGTTTTATGATTAACTCTCATGTTGCACACGTTCACTCAAGTACACCTTATTTCATACCACATTCTTTGTTCATTATGAATGTAATATAATACAAGCTCGATGATATAATGTAACGAAGATACATCTCAAGAATGTGTACTAATCAGGGCGTAGTTCTACGAGGTCAAACACACCGGTGGTATATGTTACAAGTCTTTATTGTAATTTATATCTTATTAATATGCAGAGATTAAAAGAATTGAAAAGTTGCATATCGTTTAAACATATCGTATTTATACATGTGTATACCTGCATAAATATACGAAGGTCGTTTAGTAAGTATGGTAAAAAAGTAAGAAAAACTAAATTGAAAAATTTAATTAAATTAATTAAACAATAAATAAATTTACCATACTTATCAAACGACCCTCGTATATATGTATGTATATTATATGTATACAATCATTTGCAATATACATTAGATAAATAAAAATTCAGAAACATTCTTATTTTTCACTTTTATTATAAATTATTCAATAACTATAAAAATTAATTTACGCGTGTATTTTAATTGGTTAGACATATAACACAAACCAACAATTATATTGTATTTATAATTCCAAATTTTATAATTATCTTACTATGAATAATTAAATGTACTTTTCAGAGTACTTTTATGAACAAATGTATGAATACTTTATAACTAAAAAAATGTCAAAAATAATATTTTTGGTGACAAACTAGTAACACCTAAAAACGTTATTATAGAAACATTTTTTTACATATATTTTTAATCGGAGGGGTTAGGTGATACATTTTTTTAAAAAATGTCGATTAATCCCGTTTAAATCATTAATTTTTCTTGTACACATAAACACGCAATATAAATTTAAACATTTAAATGGGTACTACACGATGGAAAAAGATTATTTCAAACTGAAGTAAAAGCACTATTAAAAATGAGAAGAAAGGCAAAAATAATATCTTAACATTTAGCAAATTGCAATAATCAATTGAGAAGATTTAAAACGTCGAGAGATTAGAATTATCTTTGATAAATGTTTTAATAGAATTATAAATAACAAACCATCAAAAAATAGAATATAAAATAAAACATGATGTAATCTAAAAAAGAAGGTAAACAATAGCGATGAATTATTCATACCAAAAAAGGAACACAAAATCAAATTAAAATGCTAAAAGACTCTTCAAATAAGTTTAATACTTCAGAAATTGTTATTGTTAAGGAACAAAAAATAAAATGATAGAATCCTCAGGAAAAAAAGTATGTTAATGTAGCAATCAGGAAAAAATATATGAAGTTCACTATAAGATACAGAAATAAGCCTGTTAAGTTCTGGAAGAATGTCATTTTCACAGATAAAAGTGTAATATTTGAAATTGTGATCGCCGCGGTAAAGTTTGGAGAGACATCAAAACAAAGAACTGTATCCAAAGCAATTAGCCCTAATAGTGAAGCATGGAGGCGAAAATGACATGGTATAAGAGAATACATCTGCATCTCTTATGAATTACGAAATGTGTCTATAAATGAATATATATACATATATATGGACAAGAATTTTTAACTAAATATTTTGAATAACAATTTGAAGATAAATGCAACGAAAATATAACTTTAAAAATAAATAATAACAAATATATTTTCTATCAGGACGATTTAAAACATGAAAATTATGTTAAGATTTAATGGCTGCTATAAAACTACCCAAAAATTTTAAAAACAACTCGACAGAAGTAAGTGTTCATATTTTATATTCAAAATTTTAACAACGGTATAATTAATTTTTTTACTAATAAAATACGGTAATATTATACATAAGTATGTACATAAAAAGCAAAATTTAATCATTTTTATTTTTAATAAAAAAAAATTCTCCCGGTAATTATAAAAGAAAATGAGTGATTATATATATATATATATATATATATATATATATATATATATATATATATATATATATATATATATATATGTATAAATATATTGACTTAAATATATGTAATTTTGCAAATAACGTTTTATTATAGCGAAATATTTAATACTCTTTAATGGAAAACTTTCTATAAAACACATTAAATTTACCTATCTACAAAATAAAATTGAATATACGCATTGATCGATTCTACTTTAATGGATCTCTATTATGATTCAAAATAGTGGATTTCGTGACCACCATTGAAAAACAAGTATAGTGATATCAACTATAAAAACATTCTTTAATCATCAATCAGCAAATTGTGTAGTAGTAGTGTAGAGGCCTACTGACAACTTGGCTACCTTCACGCCAGTGACTTCATAACATATTTATAGAACTGACTTCTCGAACACTACATACTCACACCACAACTACATACACACCGCTCGCCCGCCGCTATGGAAGCAGCCGGCGACGTGACCTTAACATTAATGAAACTACATTATGGAATCGCTGTTATTTTATACGAACAAAATATATAATGACTGCAAATATGCGTCAGATAGAAATATGTTGAAGAAAGTGCATCGCAATCACATGATTTTAGGCGTGTCGACGGACATCCGTTCAATGATCCAAAAACGGATTTGCAAAATAATTATACATGATTTTTAATATTGACGCGATAATTATTTCGATTCAATTGTAGTGAAATGCGATAAAGTGTACTATCGATACAAAGCACTATCAAACAGGTGTACATACGATGGATAATTTATAAAAATATATTTACGAAGAACTAACTTCATAATCGATTATTGTCTCAATGTTTACAGAACAAATTCCATTTTTATCGATTGATGCCAAATTAAAGACGAACACTCGGACATCACTTAGATACTGAATACTAAAATATATATTTTATTAAAATATTTTTATGTGCACGAAATTATATAAATATATATATATATATATATATATATATATATATATATATATATATATATATATATATATATTAGGTTGGCAAATATCTCCCTTCCGCCTTCTGGTCTTTTGAATTTCGCAGCTATGTACAAAAAAAAAAAAAAAAAGCGGAAGGGAGATACTTGCCAACCTAATATATATATATATATATATATATATATATATATATATATATATATATATATATATATATATATATGCATTGCCCAATAAACAGCAGAAATATTTACATTCATACTACAAGATATTATTAAACATATTACTCATAAGTATTTCACAATTAAAACTATTTATTTTATTGCACTGATTGTTATTTTTACCTTTGAAGTCAATTATATATATTGTTAAAGAGAAATAATTACTTTTTCATTTTAATATTTAAAATATGTATGATACTAATATTCTATAAAATTGAACTTTTGATTAAAAAAATAATTAAAATATTCTTGACATTAACAATTCATCTTTCTGAAAAAAATTATTACCCAAATCCCATAACATTTTATTAATGTTTAGTATATTATTATTTATATAAATTTATACAAACGCATTAAATACTTAAAATACTGTGATATTGAAATAATCATTAAAGATAATAACATCTTTTCAAACAATTCAAGATTCATGAACGATTTATTATAATTATATATTATAATTATCTCGATTCTTATATTAAAAAATCACTATTTTAAGATTAAACACTTATATCCTAGTTCAAATTATTTGCAAAAATATGGAAATTTGCAATTTTTCAACATGTATCAATGTCGTACGAAAACTACAAATTCATTATACTAAAATCTAATATAATGAAATAAATAACATTTTAAAATTATCAAAAATCATTAATTAACTCTAGGCTTTTATATTTTCATTCTTTCATACAAATATAAACATTTTATCAAAGCAAATACAACAAAAACATATCCTTGATAACACAAGTTTTTTTATTACACAATAAATTTGAATATTTTTATTTTATTACTATTAAAAAAATAAATTCCATAATATATCAACTACGTCGATACGTTGAAAATACAAAAAGATTTAACGTACTATCATTTATTTAAATTGCTATTTTATTCTTAATAATCCATTGCAATGATAAATAAAAAAATCAAATTTGAGTTTTTTCACATTCAATAAAATTTGAAAAAAGTATAAGACTCAAACAAGACTAATAAAACGACTAAAACAGAGTAAATAGTTTGTTTTAGTCATTTTTAAAAAAAAATATTACATTTCATCCATCTCTTCTCTTTCTCTCTCTCTCTCTCTCTCTCTCTCTCTATATATATATATATATATATATATATATATATATATATATATATATATATATATATATATATATATACATATATGTATGTATATATATATATATATATATATATATATATATATATATATATATGTATATGTATATATACATATATATATACACACATATATGTATGTATGTATGTATGTATATATATATATATATATATAAATATATACACACACACACACACACACACTACATTTTTTTAACTTTCCTCAAAATTTGAAAAATAAACTATGTCCAACTTGTATCTTCGCATTTATCACTTTCTAATAATAACAATTATAACATTTTCAAATATAACTAATTTGATACTATGACCAGTTTGATACTATGACCAGTACACTAATATAATGAATCATTTTCTAATATCACAAGATTACTACAAAAGTATTCAATAACTCAAATATAATGAATCATTCTAAACATAAGATTTTATAAAAATATTCAATTATTACGTATTTTCTTGTAAATACAGATTTCGATAATTTTACAATCATTTTCAAATTAACAAACAATTTCATATAATGTTATGGTGTTAAAAAGTAATTTTTTGTGTAAAAGTTATTCTCAAATTCACTCAAATGAATAATAAAGGATTATTGCACACTTTCAATATCCTGTGTTATTGGGGTAATAGTTCATTCGTGTGAAAATAAATTCGTTACAGATTCAAATAAAGTAATGATACCCTCAAATATTTTTTTGTACAATTATATATATATATAACTTAAGCGCTATAAATTTTTATAACATAAAATACAAAATTTGTTTACTTCGTCAATAATTTTATTTACATTTTAATAACTAATATATGCATATGTACATACGCACGCACAGACATACACACACTAATATATATATATATATATATATATATATATATATATATATATATATATATATATATGCCAATTAAGCATTATTTCTTTATCGGTTCGCATCACGAAATACACGCATATCAGTTTGTGATCTGATTTCCTGATTGAAAATAAAAGACACGAAACTATTGAAGACAGGGTCAATAAATTTAAGAAAAATAATAATAAAATGTTTACGTCCTTATTTCTCAGGCTAATTTAATTTATAAATTTATTAAACTTAATAACATAATAAATATTCCATAATTCCAACTAAATATAGATCTATTTACAAAATTTTCTAGCATTACGAGCATTACTTTTTATTTAATTTTTTATGCACTGGTCTAAAATTACAAATTTACTAAATACATATATAAATGTTAGTTTTTATCATAGCTCAAATATTTTAAAGAACTTATTCCATTACATTTTTAGAAACTATTCAATTATTTGAACAAATAGATTCTTAAAGTAGTTTTAGAAACGCTGATAAATAATTGAATATAATTCGTATCAATGTCTAATTATTACTCACATTTATACTAACATGAGTCATAACACTCCAAGTTATAATTTTTGTTGAAACCGCTATTACAAGAGCAGATGTTAATGAAACAGGTGTATTTTTTATCCGAAAGATGTGTTGCACATTTTGTAATTACTTTTTTACTTGTTTAATTTTTAAAAAAATATTATATATTTATTCTTGTTTCGATTAAAGCACTAGTTCATAATACTGTTAAATGCATTTAAAATTTTTATAAAAATAAAATCATAAATACTATTTTATTTAAAAAAGTAAAAAAATACATTTATCAAAAAATTAATAAAACGTAGAAGCACCGCATCAAAAATAACCTTGCAATAAACAGACATTCTTTTCAATGTTCTCCGATGCATAATAATTTATATATAATTGTATGTGTTTTACACGTATTACATGTACGTATATATGATATATGTATGTGTAATGTATGTACGTACGTACATATATATTTTTTATATAGAGAAATACAAAACAGACAATATATTATGAAACTACTAATATAGTGCTGAGAGAGCTACATGTTAAACTATTATACTAAGTGACCAAACCGGTATACTTTTATGTTGCATATACATATATGTAAGTTTGCATGTCAAGTTGCCCACAGAATTTATAACCGAACCTCAAATTCCAACAGTTTTATTTGTGTATAGTTTATGTACAACAAAACTACATTTACAGAATAGGAGATATTTATGTACAATTTTCTATCTACTCTATTTTTTCATCAAATAAAATAGCAAACATTCAATCAGTTGTTGATATTTACATTAAATAATAACTATTCAATTACAGTTAAAGATTCAAATTATACGGTAGTTATACCTTAAACATAGTGATTTCATTGAATAGAATTTATAGGTACATAAATTGTATTACAATCACTGTAATAGTCTGATAATAATTTTAATTTATTAATTGCAAAGCTAACATAAATTCTAAAATCTAAACTAAAAAGTTTCTATCATCTGAAATTTTACACGAACTCTTCTTACTGTCCGAATATATTTCAAATACAAAATATGTACTTTTTAAGTTTAATATCGATAAATAAAATGCAATTTATAATTTCAATAATCTTAACTAATAAAATGGTCAATAATATAATGTATTATGAATTTCCACAAAATTATTTTTTTTATTTTTAAACACAAATATTAATATATATTAATTTATTTCTTTGAAAATTTTAATAATTAATTCGTAATTCCTATAACTGATTGATATTATTACTAAGATGCCTAAATACAAATCATTTCAAATTATTAATTAAATACAAAGAAATAAAAATTCTGTACTACTTTATTTATTAATGTTTCTCGTAACTATAATAATATTATATGACAACTACCACACATTTTTGTATCAGGAATCGTAGTAAATTCAAATTTATCTTTGTCATAACGGCCTTTCAACTGTTTAAAAAAAAAATAGAGAGGAGGAAGAGGTAAATAATATTGGTTGTTCTATTTAAAATAGTATTTGTTTATTATAATGTCAGAGATAATACCATGTACTATTATAAATTTCAACAAAGAATCATTTTACATGCTATTACTGCATTATTATTAGTTGCTGTAATTGTACGTATTATGAGATATGCCTACAAAGTAGTTCAATAATACAGATATGAACTCGGCTGAGTAATTGTACGAAATCACGCAAATTTACTTTATCAATTAATTTTTCAACCTGGTTTGAATTAAATTCTAATCTCACGTAATTTCACGATTGACGTTTGAAGCATTATAAATAGATTAGAGAAACAAATTTGCGACCGAGAGTCAATTCATAGAACTTGTGAAAAAAATTAAATTTATAAATATTCTGATAATGTTTGTGAATCAATTTCTGCAACATCAATACTTGCACAAAGAGTTTGTAGATATATTGCGATAAATTATAAGTAGAACCCAAATTACCACAAAAATGGAACTTAATCAGAAAGAATATCTAACAGGAACTAACCATACACTGCATAATCATATGATGTGAAATTATACAATAAAAACGACCTTCTATAACTTCACACATTACATTAATCGGTGAATCATCACTAGGTACTAATCCTATATCACGTTCATTGGTAGGAGTTCCAGACAAACGTAATACAAGAGCAAAAATACATTAATCCAAGCGAAAAGGTTTATGGGTCAAACTCTGATCCTGGAATCGGTGCATGGCTAAGTTAATTGAAATCTTCTGTGACACCAATCTGTGATGATAATTTTTCTCTATTATTAATACACAATTGCAGAAAAAACATGCCCTACTCTGACCATACGTATCGATACCTGTATGCATATGATTTAAATTTAAAACATCAAAAGTATTGTTAAACAAAGACATTGTAATTTCTTCAATTCATTCATAAATGTTGATAAATTTTCTTTCCATCCAAGCTTTTATATTGTTTGGAAGTTCTTCAAATTTTAAAAACATATCTATCAAACCTCCTTTCTGGACTATATTGATGTACCTTAACAAATGTTTCAACTGCTCCTTTTGCAATATCTAAAATTGATTGTCGACCGCTTAAATTAGTTCTCTAATATATAAAATGCAGAAGTATCAACCAAAAATGCTATGATAGTTATACTAGACAAATTTTCATTAGTTTTAATCAAATCAACTTTTAAACATTTTTCTTAAACTTTTTATTTTGTCACGTAACCTCATTGTTATTGTATAATAGTATTACTATTTTTTACTAATATACTTTACAAATTTCATCTTAAAACTACGTGTAGTAAATTTGTTTTATAGCAAATAAAACGTTTTTTTCCAAAAAAAAATATATATATTTACTACTGTGTCAGTATTTTTTGATAAAGATCAAACACTGGAATACTTTTATTAAATGTAAGATAAAAACTTAACTAAAAAATATGTTAATTTTTTTACTATTAGCATTTATGTACTAATTACACTTTATAATATAATTCATAGTTTTCACATAAATCATAAAAAAGTTTATATATTAAAGTTAAGCTTTATACTTTTATTTGAACGTAATTTTATCTAATAATAAAAATTTGAAAATTTCAAATTTAGTTGTGTATATCGACTAAAAGTCATTAAAACTGTACTTTGCATATATAAAAACCACATTCAATTTTTGATAATTCCTAGAAAGCACCAATTTTCTGTTCAAAAGACACGAAAAAACAACTATTTATGTATCATAAAAAAATGTCACGATAGAATAATAACTTGTATCCCAAGACGTATACATATAATAATAGCACGCGTGCGTCGAAATATACTCCAGCCCCAATTGTCCCAATTACATTAATATCAGGAAACCGAAAAATGAGTAATAAATCAATTACTGTCTTGTACGATTGTCAAATATAACATATATTAAAATGAAATAATCTTTTATCAAATGAAAGACAATATTTCATATTTATGAAAGTTAATCACTAACATAGCTGTGATTCTCAAACAATTTTCATCGACAATATTTAAAATCTAATACTAATAAAAACTATATAAAAATTAAATAAAAAATTTAATATACGCAGTTTTTACATCTCTCAAAAAATAATCATTTTAATGGCAGTTTTTTAAATATATATATAAATTATTATACATTCGTACGATTTTTCAATTCTTTGAATCCTACACAGGTTCTACATATTAAAAAGATCACTCACATGTTGGTTAACAAATTTCGTTCATTTTAAAGAACAAAAATACTACCATTCACTTTATGAACAAAATATACATATATTAGTTTATTCGCATAAAATAGTAAATAATTTAGCAGTTCAAATGAACAAAATAATTTTTAATCTATTTAAATAAATTAAACTGTTCTACTAGGGCATGTAAAACCATTCTTCTGCTGTTTTTATAACTAAACAGAATAAATAGTTTGTGTATTTGAATAACACAATTTTCATTATTCATTTATTTATATTTTCGAGCAAAACTTAATTACGCAAAATAAAAAAGTTTTCTTTTGAGAACTATTATTCAAATAAATAAATTATCCATTTCTTGTTTATTTATAATTATTTAAAAAAAAAGTCTAATATCATTTTATATGAAAAAAAATATCCTTTTGGATATTAAAATTTAAAAAATATAGCTTATTTAATGAAAAATAAGCTCTTACATTCGTGGAAACAACAAACACTAATACACAGTTTGTCTACTAAAACAAAACATTTATCAATTTCAAGTATTTGAAATATTAACACTTGATATTTTACTTAGAAAATATTTTAAATCAATCATTACTTTCGATAGTCCTAAATAAAAGAAACTGAATTCATGACAGTTTATTATTTATTATAAAATTGGTGCTTTTTATGAAATATTCAAATTTAGATATTAACACTGATTTATAAATTAGTTTACATTTGATTTAGAATCCCTGACACAATACAAATTTTTAAAAAAATAAACTTTTATCGTGACTAACTGTACTAAAATATTTCACGAAAGTTTTAAATTGGTTTCTACAGATAAACTATGTATAATGTTATATATATATATATATATATATATATATATATATATATATATTTATATATATAAATATATATATATATATATATTTATAAAAATGATATTCAATTCCATTCAAAATATGCTACCAGATACATGAATTATGAAGTAGATAAAGTGTAGTTGAAAACTACAAAAAATGAACAAAAAAAATTTCAAACAACATATCCATTTCATTGTGACATACTAGTTATTAATTCTGATAAATTAATTCGTACGCATATTTATGTGTAATTTATATATATATATATATATATATATATATATATATATATATATATATATATATGAGGGTCGTTTGATAAGTATGGTAAAAAAGTAAGAAAAACTAAATTGAAAAATTACTTCAAACAATAAATAAATTTACCATACTTATCAAACGGCCCTTGTATATACTGGTTTTACAATTTACTGACTATCTTATTCACTTTAAAATAAGGCTTAAGGGTTCAATCAATCTATTTTCAAATAAAACTTTTGAGTTTTAATAATTTTTAAAAGATATAAAATTTTCAAATTGGTAAGATTTTTCTCACGAATATCTTCACACTGGAAATTAGAAACTCAAATGAAAGATATATTTTCATATAAATAAAACATTACTATTGGAAAAACTATTTTATTATAATTGTAAAATAAAAACAGGATTGATATTCTAAAATTTATCACCCGATTTTAACAAACAACATTTCTAAAGAAATATTCACACTAGCAATTAATAACTCAAATGAAAGATAATTTTTTCACATAATTATAAAAAGAAGTAAGTTTTTTTTATCATTAAAAAAAATTAATTGGTATTTTATTACTTAACACTATGACTCTCTCTCTCGATATAATATGTATGTTAAATATTTATCTTCTAAAAAAAAGAAACTAATATTTTTTATATATATAGAGAATTTTTATAACAAAAATATTTATGAAATTCAATATAAAAACAAAATCATATTTATTTTTGATTATAACAATTTAAGTGTTTTATGTTTAAATAACAATTCTATATCAGAAAATGGTCTAATATGATTTTAAATTAGTATTTAAAACGTGATAATACGGTTTATTAGTGTTATTGCAAAACCAAATATACAAAAATTACCGGAAAAAAATCATTAAAAATATGTACAAATTATCTTTTTATTCAGACTATAACAGCTTTATAAAAATATGATGATGTCTCAAAAAGCTATACAAACATATTTTAAAGGTGTTTATTAAATACTTATCGCAAAAAATATTGAAAAAATAAGTAATTTTTAATTATATACAACTTTAACCCATCCAGTATCTTTACAATAAGAATTTCTTTATTTATGTTCTATATTTATGGAAAACTTTTTCGAAGACATCCTTTTCGAAATAAGATCTCTATAAGAAATAGTCTACTTGTGAATGTTCAAAGAAACTGATAAGAACTATTTTCATAAATTAGCGTGTTTGAAAAGTACTACAGATTGTGTGGAATTTTATTTAAAAATTGCTTATAGTACAATTATAACATGGAATGACAAAGTAACTATTTCTTTAGCACAAACTTTTTACACTACACCTTGGCGTAAACAAATAAATTATTTGGAAATTTATTTAAATAAGCTCTTAACAAAAAAATTAATTTAATGGCAACCTATTCCATCCTTAGTGTGATTCAAAAACATATTTTAAGTAAACAATTCTCGATTTTTAATTACATTTCGTATTTATCAGATTTATATAAGTTACAATATAGTTATTTGCATATTATTAAATAATTTCGACTTTATAAAACAAATAATATAACAAAATTAATATATTGTTACACACACACACACACACACACACACACACACACACATATATATATATATATATATATATATATATATATATATACTCATACACAACTCCATAAAATACATTTAATAGTTTTTTGACCAGTGAAATTAAGATTTGAAACTACTATGTTCATCTTCCAGGCGCCAGAGAGTATACAATAATCTGAAAACGATCAATACACAACTGCGTCTTCTTATGTAATATGACGTATCCAGTTTCCACGTGTTTTCCTCCTCCATTGGCCTATTTAAAAGCACGCATACATACATCAAATGTGCGTATGTACACTTAAAATATATATGTGTTGTATGTAGTGTACATATAGCAGCATGATTGGAATCATACATACCTAAAAATTATTCTTTACGCACTTATTTTTATATGTAGGAACTAAAACGTGGAATTAAATTTTGACTTTTAGAATATTTCCAAATTCCAGTTCACAATATAACATTGTTGATAGAAATATTTTTCTCCACTGTTCATCCACAAAAATAAAAACTGTATTTAAATTGTTATAAAAACATCTTTATTGGATAATTAAAGAAGTCAAAATTCAATCAGAGTGACAGATAAACATAAAAAGCTCTAAAATATTCATATTAAACGGTTTTACAACTTTTTATTAAAAAAAAGAAAAAATATTCATAATTCTATCATCTGAACGTTTCATTAATATAAAGATTACAATTTATATAATAAAATCATATTTTGAATACTGAGAATTTTATTTTACAAAGTAATGTTTTTAAAATCATTTAACATTAATACGAGTATAGATCCTTTTTTTAGAAAAAAATAGTTTTAATCAAAAATGAAACATATTAATTATGACATATACATAATTTTATATATATATATATATATATATATATATATATACATATATATATATATAATATATATATATATATTTTTAAAAAAATATAGTTTTAATCAAATATGAAACATATTAATTATATACATATACATAATTATTATATATATATATATATATATATATATATATATATATATATATATATATATATATGTATGTATAATCAGAGTTATTAACAAAATATCTGATCGAACTAAATGCTACTTTTTTTAGAAAGGTTTAATTTCAAATTTACCAATATTAATAGGGCATATTTTTTTAAGAAACAATGGACATCATTACCAAACCAATCAAAAAGTGTTTAAACCTATCTTATAAGAAATTACTTAATCTCTAAAAATATCAGTTTTACATTATGACGTTGACCAGAAGCGCAAATATACTTCAGTATTTTTTAATATTTAATTTTATTAACCAATTAAGTTTAATAATAAATCAAACCTATTAAATAGAAATTTCTAGAAAATAACTAAATATCAAAATAAACATAAATTTCGAACAAATATTACTTATATTTTATTTTTAAAAATGATGGGAGTTGTGTACATAAAAATAATTATGGCAATTCGACGGATAATTAATTATTAAGCGTAATTAAATAATTGTGTAGGTATAGATACATACCTACATACAAATTATGAGTATACGTGTAAGTATATATTATATATACATATATATATATATATATATATTTATTTATATATATATATATATATATATATATATGCAGTTGGTGAAAACAAAATGCATTAATATACAATCATACAAAATTTTTTTTCTATTTAATGCGTTATTTATCGTGAACAATAAGTATTTAAAATATTTTACTTAATACTAAATCTAGGTAAAAAAAGAAAACTAACAGAGTTTCATACATTTACTCTTAAAAATTCCATTTGTAAAACTGTCGTAAATCTTTTAAACGTGAATAAATTACATACATACTTTAAAAATAGATACCACACCCTGGCTAACTTGTGAATACATTCTTGAGCGAAAATAGAAGACCGGCAAGTTGACACTTCAACATACTTTTAATTTTAATAAAAATAGTTTTTCTAACTTTACTATTACTGCTTCTAATATTTCTACATATTAAAGGTAATATTTTTTGAAAGAATTTTTTTCTCAAAAATATTTTTTTCAGAAATAATATGTTGATACAACAATCGAAAGTAAATTTACTTCTTTAAGTATAACGAAACTCTAATTCCTCAACTAATAATTATTAGTAATAAATATTAGAAATGAAAATGTTACTTTTTAAAATAATATATTTTTTAAAAAAAAGAATACTTACCAATCATGATGACTGATAAATTATGTGTAACGAGAGCACAACAGACACAACAACCACAACAGATTCTAAATTAAAACTGGCAGCGTTACTTCAACCAATCTTCAAAATATAGTTGGAGGAAAGTTTGTGCGCATACTCCGTCAACGCGACACATTTTGTGGATTACGTGTCAAGTTATGTAGCGATTACAGTATATGTACATCGACATGTCTGATTCAACAATACAGCATTATGACAGATTGAAGTAATCTTTAAAATAAAACCATACTTAAAATAATGAAACTGGTACTCTTATTGAAATGAAACAACGTTGTACTTTAATATTCGACTCTTATTACTTAGTTCTATTTAATAAACTACATGTTCATTTATAATTGATGAGATTTTTAATAAATCGTATGAATTTTAAATTTTCGCACATTTATTAATTATTTGTATTTTATTTCTTATTTCATTAAATCCTGACAGTATATTGTATGTTACTTATTTAACATAAATAAATTATCCACTTTAACACTACTCAATTTTATGAAAATGTTCAATAATTACTTATCGTTCATTTATTTAGAGTTTGATGGGTATTTCGATGACATGTCATAAAATGTGTATTAGTTTCTAAGCAAATAAAGTGAACAATATATTTTATTGTACACTTTTATAAAATCTTATTTTATGAGAATGTATTTGCCGCAGTATCAAAATAAATAATTGCAGATTTTTATATTTATTAACTTGTTAATTTCCAAGTCGACCACTGGTGGTCGACACTGTCAATTCCAATAGCAACGCAAATACCACCAGTATCCGGCACCACCAAACTCAATAAAAATGCATAATGTTAATAAACAATAGTGTTCATAATTTTGGAAATATAGTGTTCAGATAATGATATAAAATAATAACTATGTACACTCGCTCGAAAAAGTTTGAGTACACCTATCAATACGGATATATTTCTCAATAAAACAAACTTATAAATGTAAATTTGAAAACAAACATATTTTTTATTAATTCTATAAAGTACTAATTCTTTATACGTGGCGATTCAAAACATTTTAAATTTATAAGAAATAAACTAAAAAATAAAAAACACAAAAATTCATACAAATTGAGCAGAAAATCTTTGCGTACAAAAAATGAAAATCGAAAATAATATAAAGTAAAATAAACTTTTCAAGTGAATTAGTAACTGGTTGGATACCCTCTTTTTTTAAGTACCTCCTATAATAGGGTTTTTCATGGAATATACATTTTTTGTAGTTTCTTTAGTACTAATCTTATTCCACTCTTCTTCTATAACTTTCTTCAACATTTTCTTTGAAATTATGTCATGTTGGCGAATTCTACGTTTAAGAAAATCACAAATATGCTGTATAGAATTTAGGTCTAGAACTTGGGGAGGTGCACGCAACTGTTTTGGAACGTTATATAATATTTATAACTCAACAACTTCTACCGTGTGCTTCGGATTATTGTCATGCAAAAAATTATAATTGGAATCTAGACTTAATTTTTCAGCACTTTGCTTTATATTTCGTTTTAAAATATTTAAGTAAGCATATTTATCCATCGTGGATTCTAAAAACTCCATTTATCCTACGCCCTTACTTGTTATTCACCCCTATGACATTATTCTATCACCACCACATTTTTTTATTCAGTAATGTACATACAATTTTGAGTTCTTTTATTCCAAAAATGCAATATTAACTATCGTCTGAGAAAATAATGTTTTCCCAAAACCGGATTAGTGTATTAATGTGTTCATTTTCATATGCAATCCGTTTTTATCTATTTATACGTGAAATAAATGATTTCTTATGCGCAACACTTTCATGATAACCCACCCTTTTTATTATTTTTCGCACAATATCAGCACAGATTTGTTTTTTAAATAGTAATTTAATATTTTTTGCAATTTGGGGTGCAGTTATTCCGGGATTTTCTTTCATTGAAGCTACAATATTACGCCTTTATCTAAATGTTAACTTCGAAGGTTGGCCAGAAAGCGTTTTCAAATGTGGATTTAAAACTGATTACTACCCTTTGAATGAAAGAATGTTGTCTTCCAACACCTTTTTCTATTTCACGAAAACTTTTTCCTTCTTTTTCTAACTTTATAATAATTTTACATTCACTACAGAAATTTCCTTTTTTTGTATTCCATCTTATTTATTTTTTGCAAAAAACTTTACTATTAGTTACTAAAAATAATATTTTAGTGTTTCAATTGCAACATACGAACTATGACATAAAACTGTGATAATTTTAAAACAACAATAAGTACAAATATTGCAAAAAAAAATTGATGATTTACCATTTAATAAAATGTGTGCGCAGACTTTTTCTGCTCAATTTGTATGAACTCTTGTGTTATTTATTTTTTAGTTTATTTGTTATAAATTTAAAATGTTTTGATCTGTCATATATAAATAATTAGTAGTTTATAGAATTGATAAAAAATATATGTTTTCAAATTTACATTAATGAGTTTGTTTTATTGTGAAATATATCGGTATTAATAGGTGTACTCAAACTTTTTTGCGCGAGTGTATGTGAATACGAAATTATATTCATTTTTAATCATATAAAATCAATGAACAGTATAGTTCATTAAAGCACGGCAAGCAAAGGTGTGGATTATCATCGTTAGTATCAACGTTCAAGGATTAATTTCTGGCAAAATTTTTCACAACAAATTGTAGTATCAACCATTTGATCTAATAAATCAATGGAGGCATTCCATGCATTGTAATTTACAGTAACTGAATACAAACCATTTCTGTCAAATGTTTGACGAAAACCAATACAAAATCCTTCATTTTTCCATTTTGAAACAGCCGTACTGGTTTTCATCTGTTTTGCTATAAACTCACCCCAAATTAACTTTTTCAATTTTACTTTTTCTGTAGTCTACAACGAATCTTTTCTAAGCTTTTCTACTAAATAAGGTTTGACCTCTAGTAGTTTTTCAGCCAAATAGATGCTCTTATACCATTTGTTCATACATATTACATGGTCTTTTCTCAAAATATATTTGTTTATAATGATATTCGTTGGTGTATTTTTCCCGTCTACATTTCTTACGGTATATATAAGAACATTGTATGTATAGCTCAGTCCACAGCATAACTTGAATATTTTTACTTCGTATTTATGTACTTACTACTGAAGATTTCGTTCTAAATACTGAGAAAAAAGTATTATCGACTGATGATATCTTCCTACATTTTCTACAGAAGCCACCAGTGCCCAACAGTGAGATAAAAGTATTACGCAGAGTATTATAGCACATTTTAATCATATCGTGTAAAATTTTATCATTATATGCTCTTAACACTAAAAATGTAAGAAAAAAGAGAAAGAATAGGAAATGGAGTTAGATCACATGATCTTGGTGGCCAATTGATGGGTCCATTTCGTGAAATAATGAACTCATTAAACTTTTGTTCCAATAAGTTTATTATAGTTTTTACAATTTTTAAGTGTTAAACGTTCTATGGTAATTTATCAAACTATACTGAGTTGAAATGTCAAAATGAACTTAAAAAAAATTCAAGCATGGCTACCACTAGCTGTCAAAGTTCCGACATTCTTATTGGAAAACCCTATATATATATATATATATATATATATATATATATATATAAATCATCGGTCTTTTTTGTATCTACTATTGGATGAAGACTCGTTCTAATTTTTTTACATCGAGCTTTTTAATCCCTTTCTATTCCAATCTTCTCCGACTACTTTTCCATCTGTTCTTAGGTATCTTCTTTTTTTATTTTTCTTAATTCTCAATTAATAATTTTTCTTGTTCATCTATGTACAGTTGGCATGTGTTCAGCCAATTTCCATTCTAAACTTTTTATCCTTATTAAAATGTTCATAACTTTAATATTCTCCCTAATCCACTCATTTCTCTTTCAATCTCTACATGTTATTCATAACATGCATATTTTCGTGTTTTTGTGTATTATTTGAAGTCACTGAATTATTCTGCACTTAAAATCCATATATCACTACCATAAACGATATAAGTAGAACGCATTGAACAAAAACTTTTTTCTTCAAATATAGAGAAGTATTGTAATTCGTAATATTAGAATTTCTTCTGAATTAAAAATATTCCATTTTTACTTCTTTTGAAAATGTTCATTTTGTGTTGTTTGGTTTTCCTAAATATACATATTTCGGAAATTCTCCTAATCATTTTAATTCGATTTTTCTATATTCCACAAATTCATTGCACATTACTTTTTTTTGTTTTAGTTTATCATAAGATCAATTTTTTGATTTGATTTGTCAAATTCTTTTAATATTTTTTCGAATTCATCTGGGCTTGTTGAGAAAATAATAATGTCGTAAGCAAATCTGTAATGACTTGGTATCTCACTATTTAGATTTATTCCTTCAGATTTACAGTTAATTGTATTCAATATTTCTATTTCTGCTTTAAATAGCTTTTGTCACATCGTATCGCCCTTCACTCCTTTATTAATTTTGAACTTCTTTGTGTACTAGTAGTTGATATTCATTAAATTGACTGATTACATCTCTTACTACTTGAATGTGATTCATTATTCTTAATTCACATCAAAATTCTGATTATTTTTATGGATATCATCAAATACTACTATTTTCTCTTAAATGTTTTCTCACTGCAATTCCACTTTTTCCTGTCCGCATTTAATCTTATTCAAGGCTCACTTCCGTTATGCCTCACAATTTCATTTTTCCAACTTTAATTTATATATATACGAGGATCGTTTGATAAGTATGGTAAAAAAGTAAGAAAAACTAAATTGAAAAATTAAATTTAATTAATTAATTAATAAAATTAAACAATAAATAAATTTACCATACTTATCAAACGACTCTCGTATATGTGTGTGTGTATGCTATATATACGTATGTATGTGCATATATTTGTTCTGTTGTCAATATAAAGAAAACAATGATTGCACAATTCCTTGCAGTTTACTTGACCTGCCTACGTATCTATTTAAAACGTAATTATGATATCACGAGATACTGAATCATTGACATCATTAGCAATTCATGATGTCATTAAAAAATAATAAAAGAATACATGACGATGAGAGGTCAGTACTTTTCTATATTAATCATCCAATGATACGTATTCGACCATATAACTACACACATACATATATCTATATCTATCTTTCTAGATATATATATATATATATATATATATATATATATATATATATATATATATATATATATATATATATATATATATATATATATATATATATATATATATATATATAAAATAATCATCTCTAGCAAAAATAATGTATATACATATATGTATATATATATATATATATATATATATATATTATAATAAATCTCAAAAATAATCATCTCTAGCAAAAATAATGTTAAAAATTTCTCAGATCAAAGAAGAATCGACCTAAAAGGAAGAAAAACAGAAGAAACCGAAAACTATGTTTATCTGGGACAACTTATTAACTCTAAATGAATATTTATATGTAGATGAATAAACAGATCAAAAATGGGATAATATTGATTTGGAAGAAATTCTCATATTATAAAGTTGATTATATCTCTATGTTTAAAGAAAAAAGTTTTTGATCAATGTATTTTATCTTTTCTCACTTATGGTAATGAATCATGAGTCTCAAAGGTCAGAATAATTTAGAAACTAACAAATAAGCATAGAAAAATGCATATTAAAAATAATACATAGAGACAGAAAAATAACGGAGTGAATCAGAAATAAAACAAAAATCAAGGACGTTATAATAAAAGTGAAGAATTTGAAATGAAAATGAACCTGTCATATAGCAAGAAAAGAAGATTACCGATAAATAAGAGAAATTGTTGATTAGAAACATATATATACGATATACATACATATATATATATATATATATATATATATATATATATATATATATGTATTTATATGTATATACATACACACATATATATGATGTGGTGTGTTGAAATGTTCATATTACTCCGCAATTGCAATCGTTAACCTTCGAATGTAATCATCCCCTTTGGTAGTAGCGTGAGCATATAAGAAAGATAGAGAAATTTCATTTCTGAACTTTTCTGAAGTTTTCCGAAAATTACCAAAATACAATTTTTATAACATTAATATTAACAAAAGGTGGAAAAAATAGATTTTCAGATTTACTTTTCAGACAGACTTTCGTAGAAAACAAATGTTATTTGAATTGGTATTAAATTTGAATGCATATCAGACCATCAATCTATAATAAACATTGTTTACACAGAAGCATTAACATAACTTTTTAAACGTTTTATTTTTTATAACTTATTTACATTGTTAAACAGAAACAAGTTCGAGGATCGATGAGTTTAGAGAATAAAATGTGGAGCCCCCTGGTACATACATATATAAATTTACTTTTTGATGAAACATTTATATATTTATCTTATCTTTTCCTAAGAAAAATATATATATATAGTTATTATAAAAAGAAAACAGTCGTGCAAATGATACTAATAATATTGACAAATATATAAGAAACAAAAACAATCAATTTAAAGAGAATATATATGTCAAAATTACAAAACAATAGTCACGTTTTATCTTTAGATTTAGACAAAGCATTATTTTTTATGAAATTGCAGCAAATATAATAAAAACGTACAATGCATCATCCATAAACGCATATATTAATTAGATCATTTTGTGTTCATCACTTACAAACAATTTTCAGATGCTGTCATTTATTGTAATATTAAAATGTCTGCGTCAGTTAAGCAACTGAACTGTAAGATACATAATTATTATTGAAAGTTTAAATGATCGAAACGTTTTCAAAATTTTTTAAATGTGTTTTAATTGTGTCTTATCACTCCAACCGATAGTAATGCTGCCAAGCATAAGCCAGCGTTCTACTCATTTCATAACATTCTTGGAGTGATAAGGGTTAATATCTTTTTTCTTCAATTTTTATAAGAAATTTGAATTACTCTATTTTTGAAGTTGTAATTTATATTTATTATCAAATTCTAAAAATTAACACCAACATTTTATAACTCATTATTGTAATTAGTGACTATTTAGTTTGTAAATTATAATATTCTTACGTATTATTTTTAATTTTTAATATTTATGTTGTATTTTATAAACTAATATTAATAAAATATGAAAATATAATAGTAATGATAATAATAATAATCATACAATAATATTTATAATATGATACATAGAATACAAAATATCTTAAAATGTATTAGTCATTAGCCTGGAGCAAAATAAATACATATACATATGTACATACATATGTATATAAAATATTAATATAATTATTCTTACACATACACACATACACATATATACGAATGTAAGTGTGAATGCATGCATGTATATATGTGAATATGTATATATATATATATATATATATATATATATATATATATATATATATATATGTATATAAAATCTGATGAAATTTCGTCATGATATTAAGCAACATAGTGACGTAGAATCAATAATTATAAATGATGTCATTTGATGACATCATTAAGTTCAAAATAACAGTGAACAGGTGACCCAAACTTATAATATTGATTCGTATGAACGTAAATGAATAACATAACTCGGTCCACTACCTCACTATCGTCGGTGTGAATCAGAATCGCGTGTTCAAAACTATTGAAGAGGTGGTCCATTAAAGGCGTTTTCTATAGTTTGAATCGATTCTCAATTAGACTGATTATCAACATATATACATACATATATATATATATATATATATATATATATATATATATATATATATATATATATATATGTACATTATATTAAAGGTTTTTTCATTTTAATAAGAATTTAAAATCAAATTAAAAATTTAAATTGTCAAAATTTCTAATTTTTATATAATAGTTATTGTTCTTTTTTTTATAATGTAACTAATTATCGTTAATAAATATAAATTCTTTTGTTGTTACAACAACATTAAAAATTTATTATTTAAAATGTTATAATAAAAAAGTTAACATTAAATGTTCTTCGATTACATAAAAAGTGCATTTTTAAGGTATTAAACACACACACAAACATACATACACTCATTTTATATATATATATATATATATATATATATATATATATATATATATACATATTACTTAAGAGTAAAGTTTAGAGAAAAGTGAAAAAGTATTAAAAATTATAATAATAAATCATTTATAATTAAAGTAAAAACCATTTGTACATTTTATTGTTTAAAAAATCGAAGAAACATATACATACATATGTAATAGTTCTCAATAAAAAAATTAGATAACTATTCTTATTTCTATTTTAAACAATTTTATTAATCCTTTATAATAATTTAAAAATATCCTAATATAAATTTTATAATGAAAACGAACAATTCTCATAATTTTTAATAATTTATATAAAAACAGAGATATTTATAGATTTTATTTAATGTTGACCTTCATTGACCTTGTTTGAAATGTTGAATCATTCAATATGTAAAAGTATAGGTGACGTGTTAATATATTCACTTATTGTGATAAAATGTTTACAAAGTACTATTAATTTATTTAGATATGATATGTAAAAGTTTTTGTCTTCATAACTGAAATACGTACGAAATTAAAAATAAAAATATTCACCAAGTATAATCATATATTAAATACGATAAATAGTACTTATGTAGTCTGTTTAATATGTTTTGCTTTAATAATTAAAATAAATAAATTTAATCTTTGTTTATATTTATTATTCGTTAAATGTAATTAACTTTAGTATAATAAATAGATTAAAAATAGCAATTTCAGACTATAAAAGAAATATTTGATATATTTGAAATTTACTATATTAAAAAAAATATTTACGATGTTATAAACCGTTTACGTCGCTAAATATCTGAACTAATGCAATGTTTGTATAGCTAACAATTTAAGACAACAAATGATATTATTTTTATTTTATGATTTAGTACCAAAGGGAAACAAAACTGTATTTTAAAATAAACTTGGACGAATGATAAACAAAAATTATTATTATAATATAAAAATATATAATAATAATATATAAATATTATAATATATAATCATTATAATATAAAAATTAATGGACACAAGCATTGTGAATCCTCAAAAGATTTTATAATATCAAATTGGGGAGGTGTTATAAACTTATTATTCATTTCAGCTGCAACCAATTTTGTATTATGTATCGCTTTTAATAACATACTATAAAAAATATTTTGGAACATGTGAAATAAGTTGCTTTCAATTACCTTAAAATTCTTCATATACTCATACAAGTGCAATTAAAAAGGTGTTCATTTGAGTTTAGTGAAACTGAGCAACAATATTGTGATATTAAAAAATTTTAACATATAACCAAACAGACAAAAATTAATAAGGAAATGTATCATTTGTATATGGAAAAATGCATCTAGAAATAATAAACAAAAAGAATGTTTTCTATGAAACAAGTTTAATCATCAAAATGTATAGGAATTTAGTTGGAATATTTCATTACTATATGTATCAATGAACATTTAACTAACAAATTATATTTATTTCAATTCCAACAAAATTCTTTTCGTGATAAAAATTGTATTTTTTGGAATACTTCAAAATTCACATTAGCAAATGGACATGAATTTTAATGAATAAAATAACTTAAAACTATATATAGCGTTTTACTTTTTGAGAAAAAAATTGATGTTTCTTATGATATAATTCAATAATAAAGTAATGTGAGCAAGTTAAACCATAAAAAAAACTATATAAATTGAATAAAATCTAATATATTTTATCGTGATAAAAAACTTTATTGTATATATAAGAAATAAAAAAATATTCAATAAAATAAATTCAATTTAACTGACAAAGCAATGCAACGCTCCTTTTGATCCAAAGTGATATAGGTTTATTTGTGGGAATTAAAATTGGTAAAACGTAGTTTGTTGAATGTCCTGTCGTCGATAAAGTACCTTTCCTCTCCGAAGTTTTATATAATGGACTCTTGTATCGTTCTTTTTCAGCGTATTTATCACTAGTAATCGGTATTAGCCAAATTGCAGGCATAAGATCATATAATACTTTTGGTAATTGTTCTTCTAAATACATTTTATTTCGATTAAACCTAGCACCTTCTAAATACAATCCATAAACATGTATACCATCTTCAGGTGCTGGTCCTCCTTTATCGGAATTTAGAATCTCAAAATCAAATACGAGCTGATCAATAGGTATAGTATACTTTCGAGCATAGTTTTGTTTTGAGCCAGTGAGAAATGCTTGTGTGAAAAAGAATCCAGGCAGCCAGAATGATGTTGGTTTTCCATCATCGTACCATGTTTGCAAAAAATTAAGTCTTTCGAGAAAATCTGAAATATAGTCACCTAAAGTTTTTAAACTTGGATACGATACTTTTTTCCACATGTCTGGAATTTTAGCTAAAACTAATGAATTAGCTACATGTTCTAAATCCGGTGACATTACAACAATACCCTTTACTGCTTTTTCTAACACGCGGAGAGAATTTCGAATAACAGTCAATAATTTATTAAACCGTTCCATTTCTTGTACAAGAACAGTATTCATTGATTCTGTGTATACGATTGGATACTGTTTACTAGCCTCTTCCAGGTTAAAATTTTCTGGTAACTTGTCTAATATATCATTGATTATCATTTTTAATGTTTCATCTGTATCTCCTCCTTCAGTCGTTCCACCTTCTCCTTGTACAAGTAAAGCAGATTCTACGAGAATCATTGAATCTTTTAAATCTCTTGTTATACCCGCATTCATATTTAATCCAAATACTTCTGGAGAATGAAGAATTGGTAATGATTCTATATGTTCAATGACATCATTATATTCCATTTTTCTGGGAAGGCCATACCATTTCCCAACATCTGCAAAAGTATATTTATCATCTTCAATTACTTTTGTATTGAAATAATCTTCAAGAATTGTAACAATAAGTCTTCTATCCCAGTCATCAGTAACACGTCCTCCGTAATTGCATTCTCCTGTGAGATAAGATATAGCCATAAATGGAATATCTTCATATTCATTAATAAATATTTGTAACTGTTGAACCGATATTTGAAAATCAGATTCATTGAATCCATACGATATATTCCATCCTAAAGGACCAAACGTACGACGTTCTTGTACCACAGCATGGAAGAAACATAAACCATATAACAGTTTTGTAAATATTTTATCTTTTCCTGGACATCCAGTATAGAAATTTGGATCTTTAACCGGTTCCGAGATATAAGATCTAAGTAGATTCTGCTGCAAACCTGTTGGAACTTCATTCGTCATTTTTATACCATTTTGAAGAATTGAGCGTGGAAAATGTTCTGAAGGATAGCTCGTTAACCATAATCGAAAACCTGGACCAGTATTTGTCGGATCAAAATTATCACAGAGTTTTTCTAATCGAGACATCCACGAAACAGCTAAATGACAATTTTGTAAACAAACCCAATGTTCTTCTACCTGCGCTTGTTCAATTAACATTTCTGCAATAGGACCTTGTCCTTGCCCCAAAGAAATAAATTTAAATTTAGTTTCGTAACCTTTTCTTTCTGCAAATTTTGTCAATGAAGCCATTGGATCTGCACCAGGGGATAATATAAAAATCAATGGACACAAACATTGTGAATCCTCAAAAGATTTTGCAATATCAAATGGGGGAGGTGCTATAAACTTATCACCCATTTCAGCTGCAACCAGTTTTGTTATAGATACAGTGATTTTATCTGGTCTTATGACTCTTATAACTAATAATTTTTGAAACATATTCAGTTTTGTTTCCCACGGAGAAGGTAATTCTGCATCTTGAGGATCTTTCATATCGTATATCTTATGCCACGATTCACTCTGTGTTTCGATACTTTTCTTAAAACCATTAAAATCAGATAAATGATCTAAATGACAAATTTCATTCCAAGATTTTTCACTAAGCCAACTGGAAGCAGGATTCTGATATGGATTTTCAACAGCTAATCCTCCTGTTAAGAAAAATATAAATTCTTTATGATCTAGTTCTTTCCGAGATAATGCTAATTTCGTATAAAGTATAAAAGAAAATAATAGTTTATCTTTTTCAAATAATGATCGGCACACATTTGTGTAAAGATCGTATGTGCATGTTGTTATTAAAAATTTTAGTCTTTTTTTGATATCTTTTGATTTGCTTGCATTATTAATAGATGCTTCGTATAAATTTATAAACCAAGTTAAAGAGAACTGATACATTGGATCAATACTAGATAACTCTGATACACAATAATATAAAACTGTTGAATGTTCAGCCATTGATTCATATTGAACTCGAAATTCTTCAATGATAATTTCTGTTTCTTTAGCATTTGCCTGTTTCTTTACTATATCTTCAGAAATGAGTTTTGAAGAATCTAAAATTTCTATGGCCGTTTCATCTTCTAAAATATTTCCTTCAGATTCACTTAATGTTCGAAGAATACTCTCTTCAACATTCTTTAATGCGGTTTTATTTGCAGCACTTTCTGTTATTAAATTCTGACGTTTTTCTTGCAAATCTGGTCTCTCTTTCGCAACAACAATTCCCAATAATTGATCTTGTAATCCTTCTGGTGTCAAAGCAAAATTGATAAGTGTAACTTGATTAAACACTTCTGGAAGATAATTAGGATTGCTTAAATTTGATGTTAGGTACATTTTAAATTTAGAACTATGTGGTATCGTTTTATCACCCAAACTTATATATTCCTGACCAGCTTGGAAAAAAGTATTTTTGGCTAACAGAGGATCTAAAGGCGCTTCTAGTTGTTCATTTATATTCTCAATTAATATAGGCTGACCAAACTCAACGCAATGTTCCATGATTTTCATATAATTTCCATCAGTCAACTTAACTACATGTAATTTATTCTTTTTTTCCATAGTTTTGATCCATTTATTCGCCTGTCCTTGTGGATCTACTAACAAAGAATATCTTTTAGAAATATCCATTATAATTGCATTATCTGTTGAAAAAGTATCGCATGGTAATCCACTAATATACCAATTTTGTGCTTTTATCTCAGATCCTAAAATAGTTCGAAGACTATAAGAATCAGAACAAGGTATATTTAAACCTTCGACATAATCATGCCAGCTTTCAATGCACTTAGTTCGATATTGCTGTGTAAAAGGTGCAAGATAAGCTATAATTCCACATGATATCAAAACATCTCCAGCGAGACATTCGTATGAACGTTGTAAAAAAGCAGCAGCTTCTGTCCATCGACTTTTCTCTCCACCAAGACCATTGATCAATTTTTCAGCTCGCATTAATTTTTGTGTACATAGTTCAACATCTGCTTGTAGGTCTTGCATTTTTTGGTTTGCTTCTGCTAATGCTTGATTTAAATCGGCTAATCGTGCTTCAAGCGCTGCCAACATACTTCTCTTTTCATTCAATACTGCCATTGTTGCTGCATACTGTGATTCTGCTATTTCGAGTTTTGCCTTTTTTGGCGCTACTTCTTTCGCTACGTTATCGTATAAGTCCATTGCAATGATCCATTTGCACAACCCTTCGGCTGCACTTGAAGCTTTTGCAACTATATGTGGTTTAAAATCTTTATTTGGCAAATATTCCTTTCGGATTTTAGCCATTACAGGTATAGGAATATTATCTTTATCGAAGTCTTTAAGTTGTTGAAGAAAAGTCATTTCACCAAGAAGTCGTTTACTCGGGCCCCAGTAATCAAGTTTCATTTTACCTGTTCCAGGATCAGGGACTCTATCTGGTTTAATCTCTTTCATGACACAAACAGCTGCTAATACTAACTTAATCTGTTCAGGTGGATTTTTCATTGATTTTACTAATGTTATATCTGTCGGTTTTAACGTATTTAACGCAGCTATTGCTTCTTCTAAAATAGGTATTGCCAAAGCAAGTTCACCTTCACATTCCATTTTTAAAGCCTGTGCAGCAGCTGCTTGGACATTTGCAGCTTTTTCGTCTTCCTTTACTCGTTCACTTGCAAGTTCAGCTTCAACAGTTTCCCGTTCAATTTCTTGTGCCATTTCTAATGAACGTTGAGCCATTACAATTAACTGAGGTTTCAAGTCAGACAGATCTTTCTGCATTATTGCTACTTGTTCTGCAGCAAATTGTAATTTTTCTAAACCACCAATATATCTCATTCTATTTTTTACTGTTTCATCCTGTTTTTGTGCCATTAATTCTTGGAAGCACTTGATCAAATCTAAGTATGATGCAGACGTCATATAAGTTTTTCTTCGAAATTTTTCAAAAAAATCATTTGAAAGTTGTCTTGAACTTACATGAAAATGTTTACATGTAACAACACACGACCGTTTTACTTCATTAGGAACATTAATATTTTCCATAAATCTCTCTGCAACCATCTCTAATGCATTTTCTGGCCAATCTTGAAACCAATCAATAGTACAACAATTGACTAATGCTGGAAATAATCTCAGTCGAGTTCTAAACAAAGGGCTTATAGGACTAAATGAGAGAATAATATGTAATTTTGTTTTACAACGATTAACAAAAAATGAAAATACTTCAAGAGGACTGACATCTATTGCTCTATTACCACCTTGAGCTGCAAGACGAGTTAATTCTAAAATATCTTGCTTTTCATCAATAGCATATATATTTGGTACTTCCCCAGAATTTAACAAACAATCAATATCTTCTAGATATCTTTCTTCTTTTATCTGTCCTTCAGTGAATAAAAATACTGTGTCTTTGCCCAATCCTCCAGATTCTCTTAAGATTTTTTTTAAATCATCTCTCCAGTCACTCATACTATAACTTTTTGTAATTTCAGGTTGAAATATAGAATGGCTACAGATTGCAGAAGCTAAACGTGTTAAAGTTTGTCTACCAGATCCTCCAATTCCAACTAATAAACCATTTCCACAAGGCATAGAAAGCATACGGATTATTTTTGATAAATGTTCAAGAGCAAATTTGAACAATATAATATTCATTTTTGATTTATGTGTAGAATTATATTCTTCAATACAGGCAAGAGTAATATTTTTAAAAGAATCAAGAGAAGGTATTTCTTCATATTTTCGTTCGTTTGGTGGTGAATCAAGATCCAAACAAACACTAAACATTAAATCTTTTAAACTGTTCTCTGTGATTTTTCCATTTTCCATTGGAAGATTATCAAAAAGGTCTTCCATACTTTCTTTAAAGTCGTCTTTCATAATATCTCTTATTTTATTACAGTACCAAGTACGGTCGACATCATCGATCAGACGATCATAAAAAACTCGCATTGTTTCATGTAACCAAATTTTTCCGAATATTCTTTTATTTGAAGCAGATTCAGCTTTCAATAAGCCACAGCCTTGAATCACTCTTGAAAAATCTCGTAGATTAAAAACATAATGAGATTTAGGAGGAGTTGGTAATAAACTAGCTATTGCTGATTTATATATTTCAATTGTAGCAGATACTATAATATTTACATTTGTACGCACATCTGAAGGAAACCCGTTTCTTGTATAGCATATCATGAGTATATTGGTAAATATTCGAAACATACTGTCTTGAGGAAATTCAAGAATTGAAAATAAATTAAAATGACGAAGAAATCTAGGATAGACTTCTTGTCGACTGCCACCAACAGGGCCCATTGCTGATAATAACAAGATATCTAATAAAAGAATTTTTGAGGTATCTTTCAAATCATACCAATGTTTATGATCAAAGAACTGTCTCAATAATTCAATTGGTGGTTGTGCACCATAAATTTCTTTTGCAGGCATATTCATATCATCAACAAATATAATTCCTATTTTACCTTTTGTAGGACCATATATACCTCTTTTTCTTTTATTTAGTTTTGATAAAATCAAATCTTGTGTTTGATTTGCTGAAATTTGAGCAGTAAATGTGATAAATATTGGTTCATATTTTTCCTGTGATAATTTATTCATGAGCAAATTTTGAATATAAAAACTTTTACCAGTTCCTGTGGGACCTACTATAAGCATTGGTGTTTGATGACGAATATGCATTTCTAATATATACATATATCTTAATGTATCTAATGTTGGTATCATAGTTTGTAAGATATTAATTGTTTCAATGATTTTAGATCCCTTGACAATATCAGGCCAATATTTCCATTGACCTTTCGTTTTAAAATGATAATAATAATCCATAAGAAACCCATCTGCTGGTATAAATAAATCGATTTTCAAATTTTCTGGGATTGGATGTTTTTCATTTTCTCCTCTAAATAACTCTTTAAAAAATTCATCAAATTTAACTCGTGAACTTTGATCAAGTGTACCTCCTAAACCCCATATTATAGCATATATCATTGCAGCTTGTAACCAAACTGAAATATGTTTAATATCCTCAGGATGAGCTTTTGTTGCATCATCAATTTGCATTTCTAAAATCTGCATCGTTGTCTTTACAGTGTTAATTTCACCACTATTTGCCATAATGTGACAGTGCTTTTGTATGAAGTATAAACAAGGAGGCACTAACCAATCAAATAAGCCAAGTATAAAAGAGTCGTTTCCTTCGCACCAAATGCGATTCGCTATATGTAACCAAGACAGTACTAATGACCTCCAACCAATAGTAATTGGTTCTGAAAAAATCATACCACATCTAGAAACAGTAGCAGGTGAAGCTTGAGCCAGATCCATTACCTCAAAAATCATAGACATTGTGTTTGACATAACAATGACTTCTCCAGAATTTAAACAAAGTTTTTTATTATCATCCAACACTGTATTCATGTTTTCGATCCATACTGCATCCACAGGACCATCAAATACTACCCACTTTCTATCTGGACTTGTATCAGTTGCAAATCTCCTAAAACATGTAGCAACTACACCATCACTCCATTCATAAGATATTGGATCAAACTGTCCATACAACTGTCCCATTGTTACAGATTTTGGATTAATTATTTGATATTGAACTTGTGATTGACCATACCCATTTGAATCAAGCCATGACAACGCACGTGCCAGTACTTTTAAAATTGAAGACTTTCCACCAAATGGATCTCCTACAATCATAAATCCATGTCTAACTATCATCATTTCATAAGTCTGAATAATCTTAGTGAGAAATGTTTCTTTTGGTTGTAAATTCATTTCATTGCAGATTATTTTTAATGCTTTCAAGAATAACTCATAGTCAGGTGTTGGTAAAGAAATACCAGGAAATAAGTCTGAAATAATACCTTCAAATAGTGGAATATCATGTGAAAGAAATTTTGCAAGATTTACATCTATTATTGATCTTAATAAAAGTATATCTTCATTTTCATTAGGAAATTTTCTTTTATTGTTACCGCATGCAGAAAGAACAGTTTTCACAGCTCGCATACCATAATCATAATGGTTTTGTGATGATAATTGTTCTGAACACAACCGATATACTGAAACAATCTTTACTGATAATTTTCTTGCATCAACAAAGCCATATGAATATAAAGATATTTCTCCAATCATTGCATAATCAGGAACCATCATTGCAACAGTTCTAAATAATACTTTAAGATTATCTGGAAGTTCAGATCGGCCTGCATATCCAGGATTCATTGTAATGCAAACATAACAAGCTGGATTAAGTTTTAATTCTGTGCCTTCGAATACAAATTTTTCAAGATTTGCTCGGACTGCCATAACAATACAAAGAATTTGTTGAGCAACAACAGATAATACTTCTAAATCAATACGATTAAATTCATCAAAACATGCCCAAGCTCCAGAAGAAGCTAAACCTTTAAAGAATTTTCCCATAGCTTTGTAATCTAATCCATCTGAGCAATTGAAAACAACACATTGTACTGCTAAAGCTTTTGCAAGATCTTTTGTCGTTTCAGTTTTTCCAGTTCCTGCTGGTCCCTCAGGTGCTCCATTTAAATGAAGGTAATAAGCACCAACAAGTGTACGATAACAACGATCCGTGAGTGGTGTTATAACTAATCGATCACTATTTCCAAGATATTCATATGCATATTTTACTGTAGCATTGATGATACGTACAAGAGCTTCACTTTCCCAATAATATCTTAGTTGAGAAAGCCATTGAAAATGAGCTACATCAGCAACTTTATTTTCAACTAATTCATGAATTACATCCTTAGCATGTACATCAATTACAATTAGTGCTTTTATTGTTATTCTTGATAAATTAGTAAGTTCAGGCGAACGAACCAATGTAACAACATCATTCAATTCTTTTACTGAATTTTCATAAAAATATTTAAGGTTTGAAAGACTGCGTGCTCTTAAGCAATATTCAGCTTCAGATGTCCAGAACATTTGTGATACACATAAAACGACTTGTCCAGGCCATTTAGTAATCCATAATGTTCTTTCAGTTTCTTCATAATCTTTTCTACTCAAATAAATTTCATTTCTAACGGAAACTAACATTTGTTCTTCGACTTGTACTAACCATTTTTCAACACTGCCTCTTGCTTCAGCTGTATTTATTGTCGATATGAAATTAACATTCTCTCCTTCTCCACTTTTCATTGCATGTATTACTAATTGACTATCAAAATGTAATCTTTCAATAGCTTCAAAACATTTTCTCAAATGAGGTTGAACTCGAAGTGGATCTTTAGTTTCAGATAAAATTTCTAACATTTCATCATTAGATAAGAAAAAAAATCTTGGAAAATATACACGTTTTTTCTCTAAGTATGCAGTAACACCTTCGTTAATTTTATCGAGCATTTTAGTACAGGCTTCAAGACTTTCAAGGAGACCAACAGCACTTGCTGTTTCTACGACTAAAGGATTATGTTCAACAGAACCCATTGATTTACGAAATGTTGAATCAACTTCAGAGAATAAGACACCTTCTTCTGGCATTTGATTGATAATATCTTTTGATGAAAATATAGGTAATAAATATAACCATTGTAATTGAACTTTTCCCCACTCATCTATCGTTGCATTAATTCTAGTAATTTTTTCATACCAGTCTTTTACTTCTTGCTCTACTGGTTTTACAAATGCTGAACCACGCATCGATAATGTTTTAAGAATGTGATCATCAAGAACTGCTTGTATATCATCTAAAGCAGTAAGTGTGGTTAATTTAGTATCTTTCCACGTACTTGTTTTGAAAAATATATCCACCCATTCTGATTTCATTTTAGCTAAACTTTGCTGCAGCTGAAGTTCTTTAACTGCACCAACACTAATAATCTCAAACTGGTCTAAGTATGGTGCAAAATTTTCATTTACAACTTTACGAAGAGTTGTTCCAGCATTTGGAGTTATATCATATCCAACAATTGAAGACATTTCATCCCAGTGTCTTTGCCGAAGAGCAGGCTGGCACAAAATCTGTATAATTGACAAAGATGGTCTAAAGTCCTTTAAATATTGAATCCCTCTTGTGCAAAGTTTTATTGGTGCAGGAGCATTATTTGGATCTGGATCATCAAGTACTCCTTTAAATCGACGTGATCTATTTTCTGTTATCTGTACTTTAATTAATGATTTATAAGATTTAAGATGTTTTTGAAAATCTTTATAATAAGAATCGACTGTACTTTCAACTACTTCAAAACACAATCTTTCCCATGGTCCATCCATCCAAACAAACTGACTTGTTAGTAACTTATAACAAAGAAATACTAACTGATAAAACGGATAAATTATTTCTTTTGATTGAATGAGATCAGGAAAACTTGATATAGGAAATTTAAATAATGCTTCTTCTTTGTTAATCCAAGCAAGTTCTGCTTCAAAATCACGTATTCGTAAAGTCATATCACGTAAATATGTTTTATAATTGTGTGCTTCATCACAATCACTCATATCATCAAGAAGATCCAAATAGGGAACAAATACTTCAAGACCATTCTTAAGATGTTCAACACGTCTTTGAAGCTCTTCTTCTAATTCAGATTTTCGTTGTTCAAACATAATGTTATGAGCCTCAAATATAGGCTTAATTTTTTCTACCCAATTGATTGTTTCGGAATTCAATGCTGTAATAATAATACTATATTCAAAAACAAAAATTTAAAATGAATTTTGCCTAAATGAAATATTTTAAAATACTAAAAAATAAAAAGATATAAAAAGTACATATTATTATAAAAATAAATTCATAATGATACTTATTTATTAGGATTAATAAATGTTGTCTTACAATTTTAATTTATATTGAATAGCAGATACTATTTATTACAAGTAAAATTTTACTGGAAAATTATTTTTCTAAAAGAATTTTTTTACAAAACATAAAATGTACTTTATATATATATATATATATATATATATATATATATATATATATATATATATATATATATATATATAAAGTTTCACTAAATTACAATAGATTAAAGAATAATTATTGATTAATAATATACATAGATTATTTTAAATTCTTTTAAAATTTATTAACTGATTAGAATTTTTTTTATCCAGAAGTACAATTATTAATAGAAACTATCATTAGGAAGTTTTGAAATAGTTAATGCAAGTAATCATAGTTTTTGTTACAGTAATCAGAGTAAGACAATTACATATAAGGTAGTTGTATGTATCATATAAATTTATGCACATATACCACGTATGTAATCCATACATATATAACATAAAAATGTTGTGTATGTAAATAGATACATATATACATACATACATATATATATATATATATATATATATATATATATATATATATATATATATATATATATATATATATATATATATATATATATATATATATATATATATATATATATATATATATATATATATATATATATATATATATATATATATATATATATATATATATATATATATATATATATATATATATATATATATATATATATATATGAAAATCTTGTGTTTTGTCATTTTACGGTTATTTTATGCTGTAACTTATTAAGATAAATTTTTGGTAATAGATTATCTTGAAATCTGCCTAATGATCATTTCTACTTAAATCTACTTGTAGGAAAATACAATTCAAAGTAATATTAAAAGATAAAATGTATAAAACAGTTGTATACAAAGTACATTTTATTATAAGAATAAAAATAATAAGTATTTATATAAATGGATACCTACCAATATGTGAAGGTTTTAATGTAGTCATTTCTAACAATTTTGTCATATGACTTAATGCAACTTCTATTTTCTCTTTCAGTTCCTGCAGATAAATACTTCTTGCCCATGCCATATATTCACCCATTTCAACAAGTTCTTTTGTACTTTTTGGTACTTCTAAGGCATGTGACGTAAGATATTGAAAAGCATCACAAATTTCTTGATTGTCACCTTCATTTTTTAATACAAGTCGCCGTAAGACATCATCAATGAATCCAGAAACACATTCTCGTAATGAGTTAATGGTTTCAAGCTGGCACAAACTACCTACATCAAAGTGAACATTCTCAACCATTGTGGAAATTTTATCAATATATTCTTTGAAATATGTTACTTTTCTACAACACTCTTCAAATGAATGATCTTGTTCAATATAGGAATCCATTTCTTTCATCAGATCTGTACTATATAATACCTGATATTCTTCATCCAGTTTCACAACATGATCATTAATTGGTTCAAATATTAAAATAATCTTACTGTTTACTTCATCATGTGCCCATTGTTTTAATGAATCTGGTATAATTACTTTTATCATTTGTATATTTTTTGCACCTTCAACAGTTTCAATCTCAGGTAAGTCATTTGCAAGTGAACATACAAGATTAATAAAATCATGATAATTTTGCGCAACTTCTTGCATTGTTGGTGATAATACAAGTTTATTCATGTAAAACAGATTCAGTTCTAAATATGGTATTTTCTTTCGATCATCAATAACTCTAACAAAATCAATAATCGTTCTTAATAAAAATTCCATTATTCGTTGACCTATTAGATTATTTACAGATGCATAGAATTTTTTTCTGAGTTTTATTGGAATGAGCAGTACATCTTTACCTTTTAAAACACGTGTACGTATATCTGCATAAAAAGTTTTTATAATATCATTTTCTTGTTTTTTAATATCTGCATAAACATTTGCAACAAAAACATCAAACTGAACATGCTTTTTTTGTTGAAATGTGGACAAATCGATTAAAGTGGTTGGAAATTTTACAACTGCATAATCATGAATCATTCTAAGTAGTGGATTTGTTATGAAAAGATTTCGTTTGACAAATTTTCTTTTTCGTTCAAATTCTGGATAGTTTTTTGTTCGACCCAGGTATTTATAATGGAAATCAAGTATAAGAAATTCAGGTTCCTCATCAGGTAATGGTTTTATTTTCTGGTCAATAGAAGCTGTACGTATTGTATTAACATAATGATCATCAGCTTCTTGAAATAATTTATTCATTAAATCTGGGAAACGTAGTACTAAATTTTTTGGTAATTTATGAGTTATAGATTTTGTAATTGTACGACTCATTTTTGCAACGAATAATTCTGATGCATAATGTCGTAATTCTTGATGAGAACGATTCAAACGAGGTAAAATAGGCCTATCTATTGGTGTTGGTGTTTTCTCAATTTTTAGTTTTGTTTGTTTTACCATATTATAGTAATAATCAGATGTCTTTAGACGACGTCCTCGAGCCAATTGTAAGGATTTCTTATGCCTGAATTTCATTCCTGAGTCATTTTCAATCATTTTTATCATCCAGTCAGGTACATATCCTGGTGATTTTGATTCACTAGATAAGCTTGTTAAGTGGCTCAATCGACTTTTGGATAATGTCGAGAAACTACTAATACTACTAATACTACTACTACTACTACTACTTGCATTCTCACATGGATGACAATTTGGATTGGATGATGCACTACAGTCATTTTTACAATTAACAGATATCATTGTATGAAAATTATAAAACGTATTAATGTAGTTTCATAATTGTAAACAAAATTAATCAAAATAATAGTAATATTGTTTCTATGGTAACTAATAAATCAATAGTTATTTTTGAAATACACAAGCTAGTAATATTATAATTAATAAATAGATAAATTATTATTCAATTTGTTATTGTTAAATATTTAAAAATAAACTTAATGTGAATTAATTTAAAAACAAATTTATAAAATAAATATAAATATATAAAATGAATATTGCCGATTTCTGTAATTTAATTAATTGAACAAAAAATATCAAATTAGAAAATATATGTTTATATATATATATATATATATATATATATATATATATATATATATATATATATATATATATGTTAGAAATTTTAAAAAAATAATTTTAAAATTAAAAAACATGGAATGTCTTAATTTTCAAAAAGTTTACTTTAAATGTATTATTTTCAATCACTGATTTACAAAGTCTTAATATTAGCAATAACTAATATTTTTTATATTTTGTAAGTTTAGACATTATATGAGTAATACATTCTTTAATAACAAGTACTTTAATGAGTTATTATTAAATTAAAATATTTATTAATATTTGTGATTTAAAAAAAATAAATAAACCTAGTAATATACTATAATACAAAATAAATAAAATATAGTATAACAAATAATATATATGTGTATGTGTATAAAATATAACAATATAAGGACAAAAAGGTAAAAGACTAATCTTTTTTCTCTAATGAAAGTTAAAAAATATATATGTAAATATGTATAATATATTGATACCAATAAAACTTCAGAGCTTAATGAAATAACAGAAATCATTTAATAATAAATGTATATATATATATATATATATATATATATATATATATATATATATATATATATATATATATATATATATTGAGAGGTATATGTTGTAATGAATATACTAATATTTATACTATAATTTACTTTATTTACTATACTCATGAGAGGTAACAACCATCGCCTTGAAGGTTCAGACGCTATCTAAATTCATATACATATGTACCATCCTTGATACATTACAATATATATATATATATATATATATATATATATATATATATATATATATATATATATATATATATATATATATTTTACATTGAAATAAAAAAAAAATGTTGGCACATTTAAATTTTTATAAATAAAAATTCTTTGTTTCATTAAGTGGACATATTTTATCAAACTTTTTTTACTTTATATTTTCGTATATTTTTCTATTTAATAAAAAAATTTGACAATTATCATTCAGTAAGTTAAAAAAACTTATTAATTAAAAAAAAGTTTATTTTTCAATGAAAAAAAATTATCAATATAGTTGAAATTGATTATAAATTAATTAAAAAATATTTAAAAAGTAATGAATTTAATAATAAATTAGAGATCATTATTTTCTTATCATTTATTTTACTTTGTTTGGAATTAATGAAACTCATTTTTCTGTCACTTCTTATATTATATTTTTCTATTTGTTAGCAATTATTCCTTTAGTTCAGCCTTCTTAAGAATATGATGGCTTTTAAGTCTTCTGTGGAATTTTTTCTTAGATGTGATTTTTGAGTATTGTAGGAGAGCGTTTAAGGTGTTGAGTGTGCAAATGAAAGAGGGATATATACACTAAGACACAACAGAACAATTAATTTTATAAATATTAAAAGTTAAAATAAGCGATTAGAAAATAGGAATCACCAATTAATTACAAAATTTAATATTTTCTAACTATTTTACTAATAAATTTAAAATTATTTTGAACTCTGTCAATATTTATTTCACTGAAAAATGTAAATTCCTTTAATTGCAATATTTTTTAACTGTCAACAATTTTTATAATTGTTAATAATTTTTGTGTTTCTAAATAAGGAATTTATTTACAAATATACGATAAAAAATTGTTCGGTAAAATATTTCTAGTGAAAGAAATAAGAAGTACAGATAACTCTTATATAATGCGGTACTTATATAACGCTGTTTCGATATCTCAGTTTACAAATTGTAGTAACACTTGTTCAACGCAGTCGTCGTTTCGATATAAAACGGTCTACAAATTGTAGGAATTCCATAAAAAAAACTCATGTTCACCAGGTTTTTTGAAACTTTTCCTGGTCCACCCACATTAACATTAAAAACAAACTCCTACCATTATAATCACCCACATCATATATTAGTATAAACTAGAAAGCTAAGTTTTGTATTACACATATGTACCTCTACATGTATATCAACTCTTATAATAAATGTATATTTGATTTGATTTGTAGGAATTCCTTTATCTTTTCATATATTTATCACCGCGCGACTTAAAAATCAAATTTTATCTTAAATTTGTGTCTCCCCATATCATAACACTATATAACCCACCGGAACATAACTCTAGTTTTTCTATGTAATCGGAGTCCCGCATAACGCGATTTATGTTCTATAACGCATATTTCTATGGAATCTAACATCCGTATTATACGAAGTTACCTGTATTTACGTTTTAAAATTTTAATTGTTTTCTTCTGAGTGTAAGTGTATATATACAGTGAGTTAGAATGATGCAGTCATCCAAAAAGTTTTCATTCATAAAAATTTAAGGTGAAACAAATTGCTGATACATATACAGTACATTTTTTAAAAAATATAAGCTTATAGTTTATTTTAATATAAAAATTAAGCAAATTCATTTAATATAACAGAAACTATGATTAAAAAATATTGTCAAAAATCATAATTTTACATCATAATGCAATTACAAAATAAATAAATAGATATATTATTATACTTATGAAATATAAGAAAATTACTATTTATTTTGAAACTGTGGCAAATTCATTTTCATACAAATGAATATCACCCCCTCACCCAGTTCCGCAAGATATTAGAAAGTGTTAAACAACAAAATTAACTTATTCTTAATTTTGTTCTTTACCATAATAAGTGAAATCATTTATAATTATAAATGATTTCTTTTTGTATTTATTTTAAATGTTGTTCTAGACTGACTAGCAGTCTGTGGTTAACACAGTATTTTATTTTGTGAACAGTACAATCGAGCAGAAAGATTTGAGTTAGTTAATATTATAGATATATATTCAAACAATATAAATTAAATATAATGTGTTTATAATATATGATATATAGATTTGTAATAAAAATCGATTAATTCTTATAGATTATAAAGGTGAGTGTTCGGAATTAAATAACTATTATATAATATCGGAAAATATAACCTCAAACGACTTTCAGAATATCCAAAAGATGGGTAATACTGTATCGGCGGCTGAGGTGGTTGCGACACAGATATTACATCCTGGAGTTTTTGGAAATGAACATGGAAAAACTTTATCTCATAGTCATAAATATAAGTATACGCATCTTGATGGAGTGATTCCTCCAGAATGCCCCATGCATCAGAAATACCAAAAGAGCGAATGCCCAGTAAATCATGACGATATTAATCCTCTTAATATGGTAATATCTTCTTTTTTCATTTTATGAAGTTATGTTTTTAATTATTTTTTTTTTGTGTAGATGCCTCCGGCAAATCAAACACCTGCTCCTGATCAACCATTCCCATTATCAATAAAAAGACAGGTATCGTCAATTCCAAAAGTTACTCTTGAACCTGGAAAAAGTGAATTCTGGGTTTATCCAAGTGAACAGGTAAGTAAGTGTTTTCTAGTTTTGTTTATTTATAGTGTAAGTAATATTTAATAATTATATAATGATTATTGTTTATTTTAGATGTTTTGGAATGCAATGTTAAGAAAGGGATGGCGATGGAAAAATGATGATATTCAACAGAAAGATATGGAAGGTATAATTAAAATTCATAATGCCAATAATGAACAAGCATGGCTTGAAGTTTTGAAATGGGAAGCACTCCATGCAAAGGAATGCATTAACCCAAAGTAAGTAAATCTATTTTTTAAAAAAATTATTAACTTTGTTATTAAAATATTACATTTTTTATAATTCATAAATATAATAGTTTTTGTATAATGTGGAAATGATCTAAATAACTTTATACATAGTAATAACTACTGTTGTAGTTTGATCATATGCAATGTGAATTTTGTTTATGAATGTCACTGTTTGAAAGATAAGAATAATATTTTGTTATTGAGTAAATAGAATTGTACATTGAAAGAAATTATTTATTAAAAATTTGCAAATATGTTTAGTGTTATATACATTTATAGATTGAAAAGTTTTGGTGGTAAAGCAACACAATATAGTCCACGTGCAAGAATTCGTCAGTTGATGGGTTATGAATTACCATTTGATAGGCATGATTGGATTATTGATCGATGTGGTAAAGAAATTAGGTATATTATTGATTATTATGATGGTGGAATAGTTGATGAAAATTATAAATTTGCTATTCTGGATGTACGACCAGCTATGGATAGGTAAGTATGAAGAATTTAATTTATGTAAAATTAATTTAAATTGGACTCACCATAATAGAAAATAATAGTAAACTTTTCTATAACATTATATAGAAACCCTTATATACATTAAAATGCTTATTCTTCAATATTATATTATATTCATGTAGAATTTATGATAGAATTTTAATTATTTTTATTGTCGTTATTTTTTTTGAAATTAAATTATTTTCTGAAGAAATAACTGAAATATAAAAATTATTAATATGTACATATACGAGGGCCGTTTGATAGTATGGTAAATTTATTTATTGTTTAATTTAATTAAATTTTTCAATTTAGTTTTTTTACTTTTTTACCATACTTATCAATCGACCCTAACATCCGTAATTTTTGTTTTATTTCTGATTCATTTGATTGTCATTCTATCTTTTCTTGTTATTTTCAATATGTATCTTTCAATGCTTTTTGTGTTGTTTACAACTATTGAAATATTTTTACATTCAAGGTCCTTGTTTTATTACTATAAACGAGACAGGTAAAATGCATTGATCAAAAATTTTTCTTTTTAAATATAAAGGAATATTCGAGTTCATAACATGTGAATATCTTCTGAATTGACACCATTCCACACACACACACACACACATACATATATGTACATACACACAAAACTATGTATGGTATCAATTTCGTGTCTAGTGTTTTTTATTTCTGTAAAATGATTTATTTTTTTAGTTTAGATTCATAATCGTTTTGAAAAGTGTAGATATTAATAATTTAGGAATTTTAATTTCACGTATAAAATATAACAGTTATTAGTATAAAGAGATTTATTTTATTGACATTGTTTCAGTATTAATAAAAATTAGTTTCAAATTTACTTAACTAAATTTATATCAATAAAAATGTGTATTTTTGATGTTAATTTAAATGTAAGGAATGAAAAATATTTTTTAAACATTTTTTTTTAAAGGTATAATGATAATTTGTAATCAATTTATTTTTGTTTTGAAGCACTTTTTTATTGTTTAAATTTGAAAAATGTTTAAACATTTTTTTATAAATGTAGACATTATAATGGATCAAATATATATCATAATAAATAATTTCATTAAAAATCTGTTTAAGATTGTAAGTTTCGTGAAAGGGATCACAGTTTTAGAGTAATATGTACAAATAAATTTTACTTTAAAAATCTTCATTTAGAAAAATAGTCCGTCATTTGAAAATATTAGTATAAAGAGTATTCCATGTTTGAGTACTGTATGATAGATTGCACTTTTACTAACTTGTTTTTTGTATTTTTATAAATTAATTTTTAGTGCATAATCATTTCTGCATATAGAAAGGAAGTCATTTTTTAATTAAAATCCGTTTAGGTTAGATAATTCATAAAAGCATTTAAAAAGGAAATTAAAGTCACAAGTTTCTCTTCATTTTCTAATTCTCATCTGAATGCATATCAGAGCAATTCAGTTACAATGTAGAATCAATCTTTAGGATTATATTGATCCTGAAATGTATTTAATACAAAATAAGTACCCTTTTTTATTTTGTGTTGTTTTTATTACTGAATGTAGATTCTGTACACTTGCACAGTACTTTAGAATTTAAAATTAATCTCAAATTTTTTGGAAATAATTAACTTCTAAATTATTGATGGTTGTTTAATTTTGTTATTTAATTTTTTATGTAGGTATATTAAATACTTTTTCATTATTTATCATTTATTGTAGATATTTCATTTTGAAATATTTTCAAAAATTCTTAGCAATATAACAAAATAATCACTTTTATACTGTTTAATAAAATATATAAAATGTTTTTTAAGTTTTAAATGATTAAAAAAGTCAATATCTTTTTTTTGTTACTTTTTTTTTCCTTATTTCTATTTTTTGTATGAATTTTATATTTTTATTTCATGTGTATCAATTGAAATATTTCGAATCGACGAATATTTCGAATTGACACTTTTAATTAATAACAATATTATATTTATGGACAACTGTATTACTTCCATGAATAGTATTATTTTTAAATGATGAAATCTTATTATTCTATTTACTATTTTTCTTTGCTAACCTTAAAAATTACTTCCAATTTTAAAAATGTTGATTTCTCATTGTTAATAAGTTTTATTTCTTGATGCTTGATTTCTTTTTATTAACGTTTTGGTAGTGAATTTGTTCATTTCTGATAAAAACTATGTTTTATTTTTAAATTAATTAATTTTGTATAAATATTCCAATGTTAGTTTCTAATATAAAGTATTAATATGAATTACAGTAGCTATATGTTTTTAAATGTAAAAAACAGTAGTAAGTAATATAAAAGTGATTTTTTTGTTTATCAGAAAATAATAAAATACTATCACTACTTTTTAATAGAAAGTAACCTTTTTTCAAATTTTCAATTATATTTATTTTTCTTAAAAAACCAAAATCAAGAATATTTTTATCTCTAATTTTATGAACAACTAAAATTAAAATGTAATTTCAAAATTATTCAATTTTTATCTTCTTTAAATGCAATATGAACTCTTTTGTGAAATAAGTAATTTTTTTATAGAAAAAATGTTTTAAATTCATAGTTTTGTTTTATTTTAGAATTGTTTTTTAAATTAAACGAAATCAGTTATTACTGAGAAATTATAGGCGAATTAAGTGAAAAAGGTTTTAAGAAAAAGTATTAAGTATATTTATTAGATTATTTTAGGATTTCAAATTTATTATCTATTAAACATACATCGAAATAATATAGTTAGGTAGATATCATTGTATTGTTGTCATTGTGTTATTCTATTTTATTTTTTTTAAGTGGTCTTTTAATTTAAAAAACTAGTAATTTTTAGATAAATTAACGGATTAATTAGAATTTTTTAAAAAATGTACAGTACATATATACATTCTATTGGTTTATTTTTTTACAAATAAATGTAATATTTTCAATAACTTTATATATATATATATATATATATATATATATATATATATATATATATATATACATATATATATATATACATACATACGTATATATATATATATACATACATATATATATATATATATATATATATATATATATATATATATATATATATATATATATATATATATATATATATATATATACATACATATATACAGACATATATACATACATACATACATACATACACATGCACACACATACACATGCACACACATACACATGCACACACATACACATGCACACACATACACATGCACACACATACATACACACATATACTCATACACACACATACACATATACATACATACACATACACACATACACATACATACACACGCACGCACACACGACACACACACGCAGGCACACACACATACATACATACATACACAACACAAACACATACATACATAACATATCTACATTCTCATATATATGAATGCATTTTATATTTTTGTCAAAAAGTGATTAATATTTCATTTACGTTTTATTTACGTATAATCGTCATTGCATGTGTAATCAGAACGAAGCTTTTAAAGGTCATCTGTGTTTATCGTGAACCGATAACGTATCGCTAATCTAGTTTCTCGCTTGATTTTCCGTTACCGCAGCTTTTTTCTCTTCCAGTTTCGAGAACATTTGGGATAGAATGCGCGTCGCATGGTGGAGATGGCGTTACGCGAATGATACTGATTGAATTGTAGCACAACTCATTGTTGATGTCATTTAGATAATGCGTATGTTTAATTGAAAAGAGCTTGTTAATGTATTTGTTAATATTTAAAATGTCTTTTTAATTTATTCTGTATATAAGCAAGAAAATAAATATGGAAAAGTAGCGCGTGTCGCCAATGTGTTTCTCTACCCATTTCCAACAAGCATGTGCAGTCTGACACGCCGTTCTTCTTTACCGACCTTACTACAGTTTACTCGTAAGTTTGACAGACGTTTTTTTCGCGGACCAAATGTGATAATTTCTCGAATTCGGACCAAAAGATTTTTATGTCAGTATTAATGTAGTATTTTTTATATTGTTTTACATCCGTATTTAACGATTTAATGTGCTATCGCGCCGTGATTCGCGTGTATTCACCGGATTTCACATTGATTTATTATATGCTAGTAGCCATTTTGTGTGGCGACCACTTGTTAACAATACTGCGGCGTGTTTACATTGAAAGCCGGCTCCAAACGTGTTTGTAAAAAAGCTCTCGCGATCGATCGGTTTATAATAGAACACGATCCGAACGGGACGCTCTTTATTTTTTTTAATAAACCCATCTTACAGTTCGATAAACAAGTGTGGTGACTCTGTTTGCGAGACGAAGCCGTGAAATGATCGGGTAAGTTTATATTATTTTTTTTAATAATTCATATCAGACTGTGCCATTTCGTCGTGGTCACATATGTCCGCGTCGATAATGTGACCGCCAGTGCGGACCATTCTAGTCTGATAGATCTATGTATATAACCTCTTAAAGATCGTCACGTATGTACCTTGACACTACTAGCCGGCGTTTTAATAGTCAGGGTCTAGGGCAGGGTTCTCTGTTCTTGTTCATGTAACTATTCATCAGTTATGTGCTTTGCAGTAGTTTACCCGGATTTTTAATGTGATTATTTGTCAACTTTTTAAAAACAACGTTCGTTTCATTCAACAATATGTTACGATCTCGGATCAACTACAACCGTTATTCATATTCAAAATCAAATAATAGAATCTAGTATTTTTGATTGATTGTACATACATATTTTTTTCAAAAAAAAAAATAATTTAACAATCTTAAAAAAATATTTTCTGTAAATATATTTTAAACATGCTATTAAATAAATTATTTATAAATGTTAAAATTGCTACATTTCTTAAATCGTATTGTTATTGTTAAGAGTATGAAATGATTAATAACCTGCGTTGAAAAGTTTATCGCTCTTTAATATTTTACTGTTGAATATATATACATCTATTATCCAATTTGAAAGATTGTTTTTGAAACTAGTTGAATTTTCATTCATATCTATATTTAAATATCTTATAAATATGTATTTACTTTCAATAGTGTTTTGGCACGAAAACTTGTTGTTTAATATAGTTGTTAGTATGGAAAATGGAATTGATCTATCCAGTGAAAAGCTTTATTATATGTAGAGCGAATATTCGATGTGATTTATTGTTTGAACTGATAATGAAGACGTAACAATCGAGATTAATTGTTGAACTAGTTGTTACGATCGTAATGGTTCTATATATAGTTTGATATTTAAATTACCTGCGGAGTTTATAGAATGATGAATTAATGAGTCGATTTGAATGAACGGAAATAGGGAATGTGGTCGGAAATGGGGAGAATGTTCGGAAATAAAAGACGTTGTTCTCAGTGACCTTTTATAGATGTTGAATCATAATCGTAACCGTACTATATTGTATATATGTATTTATAATATCAATAATCACCAATATTCTAAAACTGCATTATATAAGACCTTCAGTTTCTCCCAAAATTTGTTAGCATCAGTTTCTGTTTTTATAATAATTTATAACAAAAAGGCTCTGACGATGATGGCGTTGCCATCAAAATAGGCATTAGCCCATTATTGTTATAAATAACAAAGTGAACAATAAGTAATTATTGAACACTTTATAACATATTGTGATGTTAGGAGTGAAAATATATTTGTGTTAATTTGTTAGTTTTAGATTATATAGTTATGTAACAATCAAGAGATTGTTACATAACTAATATTCCTATAAATGTTTAGTATTATTTTTATACATTTCTTTTATAGTTTTGTTTGAAACTCAACAAAAATTAATATTAATGACAGATTATTGTGTATTAACATAAATATAATCCACAATATATTTTTTACCTGATATATATATATATATATATATATATATATAGCATGGTCGAAAAGTCATAATGCATTTTGACTATGTAGAAAATAGTGGGTATGTCAATTGCACAAGAAGTGTTCCACTTCTTCATTATTTTCGATTTGTTGTCCTGCATCCGCCTTTAAATGGTCTAAACAAATTGTAATCATAAGTCGGTGCTATAAAGGAGATGTTCGACTGTAGTTCAGTGCATTTTCGTTAATTTCTCTTGGGTGAAGGTGGCACTGTGTGGCCTAGCATATCGTGCAAGAGAATTTTAATTCAACGAAACTTTAACTCATTCTGAATGATGGAATGTATAGGGTCATTTTAAATGTGACGCCTAGATTTGTGTTTTATTAAAAATAAACTACACATATTTTCCTATACACCACCCTATACACATGTTTCTTTTTAATAAAATACAAATCTACATGTCACATTTCCCTATACATTGTCATTGCTTATCCCAATTTCTTTACAAATTTCATCCACTGATAATGGTCGGTTACTTTCAATAAGGTCTCGAATTGCTTGAATGTTGTTTGGCGTGATCCTGGTCTTAGAACAACGTAGATATATCAAGTTTTCCACGTTATAGGGTTCACCAGTGAAAGCCTTATACAATGTAAGTGTCTTCAGTAATGTTTCATTTTTGAACTATTTACGTAATTTTCGCAAAATTTCGATCGGTTTTACAGTTTTGATCGTTAAAAACTTTATTATAATGTGTTGTGCAGTAGTACTAGGTACTATTCTTTCGATCATTGTGTTAAATACTAAATAAACGAATGCGAGTTGATGTACACGGCAAGAGGAGTCTATACACCTCTACTAATATCTCCATTCTTTTTCAGTCACGAACGTTCGTTAGTTCAGTAGTAAAATAGATAGTATATAAATTCGGTAACAAATAAAAGATGTCTGTTGTTACTGTAATTGTGATTGTAAAATAAATGTCAACATGTTTTGCAAAAAAAGATTGTCGATTTTGATATTCATAAATGAATTAATGTTTCGAAAAATTTATGTAGTTTCTTATATCCTAATTTTATAAAAAATTATTGTCATCTTTTTATAAGCTTACGTTTTATGCTAGCTGTGCGAAAATAATGACAACGTTAACTTCAGTAGTACTGACATCATTATTCATACACAAACATAAAAAACATTAATTTTCTTCAAAAATGCAAGTCATACGAATTTATAAATAAAAGTACTATTTTCATGATTCCACTTCTAATAGTTTTAGAAAAAAATTATATGTTTTACTTGAAATTTAAGTTGTTGATTATTTATTTATTTGAATACTAAAAATGAGACAGTTAATCAATTTTAAGTAGATTAACATATAATGTTTTACCGACAGTCTTATAACTTCAGTCCAGGGGTCAACCTATTGAGTACTATGGCTTCATCAACGTTAAAAATATATTTTTTTCTTAAATATTAAAGCGTTTCCTATTTTAAAAATGTTTCTATGAAATGCATTTATATAAATTTGGTTTTAAAGTACTGGGAATAAATGCGTACATAAGCATTACTTATTGTATTTTAATGTTGTTATAAAGTAATTGTAAATAAAATGATTTATATTTTGTTGTTCGTTATGTCAATGTATTACCTTTTACAAACTGTTAAAAGTGGATTATAAATAATTTAAAAGTAGATTAAGCATAGATTTTTTAACAATAGATTATAATTAATACAAACTTGGAATGACAAAGAAATGATCGATTTTTGAATCAAATAATGTTAGCTTTGTAAATTAATGTATTTATCGTGTAAAAACAGCAACCCTTTAAACCACTTTGTTCACGATATTGCTGCATTGTTCTTTTCTTTTTCATTATAATTGAAGTGCTATCAGAGTAGAAGATAGGAAGCTTAAGATTCGTATTTCTCAGTTAATCAAGTATGCTATGTGAGGGCAGAACTTTTAATAATATACAGTGATGTAGTTATAAAAAGTAAACTAACACAAAAAATAAATGGTATATATATATATATATATATATATATATATATATATTGTATATGATTATTCATAATAATTTCGTATAAAATATAAATAGTAAAAATAGATCATGTTTCTAAGATTGTTTTTAATAATAACATTTTTTTTATTCTTGTTATTAAAAATAGAAAGTACTTACTTTAGAGCTAAATGTAACGAATGTAGTGAATATACTGATAGTATACAATAGAAGAAAAACGTTAAATTTCACTTTTTATCACGTTTTCAATTTTTTAAAAACGGATAAGGTAGTAATGATTCGCAAGCTACTTGACTGCTCATTTGAATTACTGTATTTTTTTGTATTTTTCAAATTTTAATAATAAGTAATTTTGATAATTGGTTTAAATTTTTATAATTGGATTTTATATCGCAGTTCAGAAATTCTTAATTCGATCGAAATTTAGGCTATGCAGTGATTGTTTCATTCCTTCTCTTTTTATAATGGGGAGTATTTTGCTTTAGAAGTCATTTATTAAGATTTTTTTTACAAAAAAACTATCAAAAATATAATTTTTAAAATGTACACTCATATTTATTGATACTTTAGAATGTTAATTTTTTTTTAGCTGTTGACTATGAATGTATCCTTTTTACTTACAGAAATTCAAAAAATAAATATTTGTATGAATATGATAATCATCGATACTAAATTTAATAATTAAATATGAAAATTCATAAAATGGCGGCGGTTCAAAAATTTTTATCGATTTTAGACACATTTTTCATATTTAATGAAATGAAAAAACATTATTTATACTTAATTTTAATACCGATGATAAATATATGTTAAATTCCTGTAAAAATAAAAATAAAAAATAGATATTTTTAACCTGTCAAAGTACAATAGAATACCTCTTTCAGAGATTCTTTTACTTTATTAAAAAAAATATGGTTTAGTACTAAATTTAATAAAAAAAACAGTGGAAGAATACATGTTTAATAGATTTTAAAAGCTATTCTGAAATCTAAAGGTTCTAGAATATTTGTTTTCATAATTTTACTTCCTTTTTAGATGATATTGTTAAAGATGCTTTAGTATCTACAACTATTGGCGAATAAAAGATAATTATTTCCTCCCAAATTTATTATTTATATTAATTTGAAAGTATGCTGTTTTGAACTACACAATGTGTGAGAAAAGAAAGAAAACTTTTTGAATAAAAACACTTTTTAGTATTTAGCTTAAAATTCAAATATTAAATCAAAAAATATGTCCCATCTGCATCAATACAACACAGGATACGTTGAAACAATGCATAGATCGATTTTAATAAGTCTGTTTTTGGAATTGAATTTAGTGTCATCGTACAATTTCTTTCATCGTCATTTTCATTTTTGGGAAAAGAAAATAATCTCATAGTGACATCTGATGAATATGGTGGACGTTGGATAACGCACAATTATTTTTTGAATGCAAACCTTTCTTTTGTTCAAATGTTTTGTTAATATTTCATAAATTGTATCTTGGAGAGGCTGAATTCTTTTCGGCAAGCATTCTATATATTACATTTAAATAACAGTAATAATTTTGTGCACTTCAATGAATTCGTATGTGGTTGCGGTTTTAGGATGGCCTAATCTAGATTCGTTATTGATGTTTTTGTCATTTTAAAAACGTTTATACCGCATGTCAATTTGTGCAAGCGATCAATAATCACTGTGATTCATTGCATCAAAGTAAGTAGTATTTCTGTGAATATTTGACTAAGTTTGAAACAAATGCATTGTTCCATTACATCAGGGGCGGTCAAGACGTCGACCGCAAGGCCTCTGGAAGTCGCCCGCAAAGCTGACGTGAACATTGACAAATTATAGTGATAAATTCATATTTCAATGCATTTTTTGGTTCAACATATTTGTGCGAATCCTGCATGAATGTGATAAAAACTAAGCAAAGGTTACAATTATCGAATCTACATTTAGAATCGTGTTTAAGAATTAGTTTAAGTTCATACTAGTCAAATTTCGACAAACTTGCCGAAACTATGCAATGCCAAATGTCATCAAAATAAAAAAAAATTTTTTTTTTACTTTGTATTTTTTTTGTAAAATTTGCATCTAATTTATTTTAATACAATTCTAAAACAATAATTTTATTTTTTTCTCTATATTTTATTGAATTTTTTTTTAAATTCAGGATCAGTTCTAGAAAATAATTATTTATAGATAATTTAATAGTAATCATAGTAAAATGTCTTCGTCAGTTCGTATCTTCTAAAAATGTCACCAATATTTGTGAGTACCTAAAAAGTCCTTATAAAAAAACACCAATTCGTAAGTACATTCTAAAAAGACATAGTCGCCCTCAGGTACATTTTCACCAAAAAGTTGCCCTCCGATAAGCTTTCACCAAAAAAGTCGCTCCCAACGTCTAAAAGATTGGCCGCCTCTGCATTATATATATATATATATATATATATTCATTATATAATATATTTCCGTGACAACATAACAAATAATACTACTACTGCAACCAGCGTATTTCAAAAACTTCTCATATGTTGACCAAATTTCGACGTTTAGTAGAGCAGACAGGTATATGTAACTACCACTCTTTAAATCTTAAATGGCGCTGAAAGTTTTGGTAGGAAAATAAATATTTGATTTCTTTTCTGACACACGTCTAGATTTTTTTAATTAATGTATTATGTGGTCTTTATAAATGAAATGTATTATTTTTATTCTAAATGTTTCTTAATTTTTTTAAAGAGAAAAACAGTAGAAAATTATAAGATGTACAATTTTGGCTGTGTCACTATAGATATTTTCTAAAAAAATTCTTTGCTGTGAACTTTTTTTCTGAAGTAAAATTTAGGAAATATGATAGGTAGCCATATATGTTTGTGATTAACTGTATACTATAATATAAAAATCAATATCTAAAAATTATGATCATTATTGAATATATATATAAAACTTATGTGTAAATGTAAGTACATATGTTGTGCGCTATAAGACCTACATTGACACCAACTGGAATGTTTTGTCGCTGTGGTAATTTCATTAAGAGTAATGCCAGTAATGTAGGTAATGAAAGACATAAGACAAGGCCGAAGGAGCTATAATACGGTAGGCAATATTAGATGACTCTAATATAATAGTAACCTCGCGTGTCGAGGAGAACTGTCTAGTGACTATAAAAGCGAAATAGATACGACACAATGTATATAAATGTGATAATATGATTCGAATATGTATATACTTAGGATACACATACGTGTAATGTCAGTGGTGAACGTGAAATTTTATTGTTGTAATTATTAATAGAACGTTGGTGGTGTGCATTCGTGTTTTCAACAATTTCCAGTCTAATTCAAAAACTAGTTCGATTCAATATACATATGTATGTTGGTGTGTGCATGTATAAAAGCGTTTAAATATGAAAGCCGGACTAATAACAGTTACCAAACGACGATTGTTGTAAATGTTAAATAATCCACAACGGTTTTAATTTAGTTGTACTGCATACGTTAGTTGAACATTTGAGTAGGGTTCACTTGAAATGGACGGATTCGAAAAATTAACTGAACGAACGTATGGCACAGAATTATTTAGAAATTGTTATTGTATCATTTTGATACTATTTTGTTATTTTCATTGTTTAATTTTGTAAATTGCAAAAATTTTGAGTTTGTGATAGAGGAAATTGTTAGTAAATTTTATTATTGATATTTTGTGTTGTAGATGTGTATAAACGTATGTTATAAATACAAAATAACATTATAACATTCATGAATCACTCTCTTTCAGCACTATAAGATTTCATAAAAATTTCAATAATCACTTATTGTTTATTTTATTCGTTTATAAGTTGATATGCATTTTGATGGCCACAGCATTGTATTATAAAATCTACACTATTATATATTTAGCAAATTTACTGCATTATAAAATCTCCAACGCTCTGATAATGATAACATTACAGTTGAAATGCACACCAGTTTCTGAGTCAATCAAGTGATCATTTGGCACTTTTAGCAAATCTTGTAGTGTTGGGTATGAGTGATTCATATCAAAACAAATAGTGAAAAATAGCATATTTCGACCAAAAAAGTCGACAAGATATAATACATATACATAATACATATTTTTTAGATATTTTTTTTAATGCCTTGTACTACTGCTGTATGCCATCATTTATTATTTTTTTTGTAAGTTTGGATTTTATAAATTTTTGAAAGTTTTTTAATATGTTTTATTTTGAATATACAGGAATACCTCGTATAGTCCGGCTAATCGGTTCCATTGATTAGAAGGACTATTTGAAACTGGACTAATCGAAATATTAACTAAATACAAAAAACGTTAATTGGTTCCAAACAATTTTTTTTCCTGTTTTTTAGTAAATAAAACGAGGGTAATATATTTAAATGTTTGTATGTATCAACAAAACAAAATCAGGGGTTTTTATACATTCATTTTAAATATATTTTCAAATGGGTTATTAAAATTTAATTATCAAAAAATCGACTTTATTCTAGAGTTGGGAATCGAAACTAATAAAAAAAGGAAAAGACCACAAAACTAGAACTGCGCATGCGTTGCGCATAATGTGCATATACGATTTCGGTTTTCTTTTTTATTATGTTTTCATAATAAAGGGGAAAACTTGAATATTTGTGTATAAAAATTTTATGTATTAATGTTTTTGGTTTTTTTTCAAGAAAAACTTTTTAGTAGGATTTTTTTCAAGTAAAAAAGTTTTTTTTTTTGAAAATTTCTAACCGTACTATAGTGAAACCAGATTAATCGAAATAGGACTAATCGAGGTATTACTGTATTTCAGTATTCACAAAGAATTTAGATTGTATAATTCAGCGCTTTGACGATAATGGCATAGCCTTCGAAATGCACGCAGCGAACAAAGTAAACAATAAATTGATTACAGAACAATTTTATGAAATGTTGTGATGTTGAGGGTGACCGTGATTCCTTTGTATTAAAGTAAATTTACCATACTACTAAAATAAATAATGAATGTTATATAAGTAATATACAACATAATTATTATTAATTAAAAAAATCTTTTAAAATGTAGCATTTTATTATTCACGCAACTTACTTTATAAGTTGTTTTTCTAATGTTGATTTTTTTTGCTAATATTTAAAATGGAATTTGTGTCAGTATTTTTTGTTTTATTAAGAAAAATACTTTATTTTCCTTACTTTTTATATACAGTATATAATGATCGTTTTAATACTGAACTTAAAATTTATACCTTTTTTGAGTATCATTGTCAAAATATTTGAAGTCGGTATAAATTATTAAAAGTAAAATGCCATATAATATAACCGTCTAGAAAAATTACAGTTCATTTACTAATTTTTTTTCTAGTCATATAAGTAGCATTGGTTACTATACTTTAATGTATTTGATGAGTTTGTTACGTTTATTTTGTTGGAAAATAATGAAAAACAGAAATAAAACAATTGTAAGTGGATTTTTTGTTTTTTAAATGAGTTAATAAAATATAAATATTTAGTTTATTTTGTTTAACCATAAATACAATTGGAAAGAAAATTATGTGTGAAATAAAAAAATATTTTTTTAATGTGTTTTTTATAATCATTATACACGCGAATAAAAATTATGTCTATATTTCAATTAGTTATCATTTGGATCATGTATGTTTTCTGTTGATCATAATAAGAATTTAAAACTGAAAGGTATTTACAGAATCGATACTCAGTAAATAAAATATAAATTAAAATATATGATATTAGTATTCGCCGTTTTTTTTTTTGGAGTATACTGTACGTATCTAAAAACAAATATAATTAAGAATTTATTAAGTTAAGGAATTGAGTGAAATTCGAAACTGATAAAATGATTTTTTTTTTAAATGTGTAATTTGGCAAATTGTAAAATTACTGGTTTATCATTTTTTACAAAAGTTGTTAAATTTTAAAGTTAAAATAACATGAAAATTTGATTTTCAGACAGCCGTACTGAAAGATTTGATCACAATTTCCTAATAAAAATTGACAAAAGTTGAATTCTTTCATAAAATATAGAGTTTACTAATATCAACATAATAAAAGTTATGTTTTGATATTGCGGCAAATTTACATTAAAGCAAATTAATCATTAAGTTAAATTCTAAATATTTAAAAAAATGTTCAATAATCATTTATTCATTACAAGTTATTGAGAATTGTTTCTTTTATTTTTTCTGGTGATCTAGTTTTATAATAATTCTTTTATTTAGATCTTAGGGCTACTCTTCTTTGTTGATCTTATACTATAAGCAATTTTGATAGTGTACGTCATCTTCAGGTAATATTAATCAACTAACTGAAGGCGATATACGCTGCAGAAACCGATTGTAACATATTAACAAATAAGAGTGACCTGAAGATTTTAATAAAAAAGGTATTATTTATTATTCACTTTATTCGTTCATATGTGTTTCGATGGCCATGGTTATCATAATATTGGATTGTAAAATTTGATTTATTTTATAAAGCAGCTCTCTGACGATAATAATACTACCATTAACATGCCTATTAGAAAATAAAGTGAACAATAAGTGATTATTGAACACTGATAAAATCTTCTGGCGTTTGGGTGAATAATTTATTTGTATTAAAATAAACATTACGAATCATCATTTTATGGATCATTTTATATATATTTTAAAGTTTTTAGAATTATCTTTGTTATTACATTGATTACATTTTAACTAATTATATTTTCTAAAGTAAACAATATTTTCTATTTTTTTATGTACGCGCTAGCTGTCATTTTAATTTTTTAATTTTGTTATTAATCTACAATTTTTCTTCCAAATATTTTTAATTTTAAACCACTTTTAACAAAACATTAGTTAGTCCTTTGTGTGTGCGGGTGTGTTTAAAAAAAGGAGTTTTGACAATTTCTTTGCTCTGTTTAATGAATAACTTTCAACATTATATAGTTAATCAGTATTTAAACAATCATTTATTTCTAATATGATTAAAATTTGTTCTGTATTTGCCGTATAAATATTTATTTTATTTCTCATGAATAAATTTAAAAAATGTAAGTAGATAGTATTACAGTTTTTAAAGTGCAGTTGTAGTAGTTTGGTCTTCTTTATTGCCTCTGTCCAGTTTGACAAGCATACATACAACCTACTTAGACACAAGTTAAACTTTATGTCTACTGAAATGTTCATATTCCTTTTACGATATTACCACATTCTGTAAGTGTGTGTGTGTGTGTGTGTGTATGTATGTATGTCTAGACTGGATAGTTATTGACGTAATTGAAATAATTTATTGATCAGTAGTTCTTGTTTTTTCTTCGTATCGTACGTGAAGTTCGTTACGATCATGTATCCGCCTTAATATAATTTCTGTTATGTTGTTTTAAATGTTGATAGAGTATAATTAATGAAAATGTTTCGATAAACATTCGTTTCCAACACAGGCTTTGTACGAGATAACAGTGCACATACAATAGACAGAATATGTTTAGTCAGTAGTTGTTGGTGTAGTGCAGTAATGTTGGTTGTAGAGTAGTGACCATCGTATGGATGCGTAGATCGAGTATCGGTGTCATACAGACCTCCTCGTCGTCGTTATGGGACATGTGCATGCTTTTATCATTGTAAACATAAACACACTCTTGCTCTGATGCAATGACATCCACACTTCAGTTTTGAATTTACACTCGTACTGTTTGTATTTTATTGAACACTGCTCCTGGATGCTATCTATGTACATAGATACATACATGCATATTCGTGTTTGAACATAGGGTTAAAATCCTGTTATATACTAGTATGATCGAAAATAATCTATAGTGTAGAATCAAAAATAATTCGCTCTTTGTCTTTGTCACATTTCTATTATAGATTAATGTTGAAGTACATCTTTATTATTGTTATTTTGGTTGATAATAGTCAATTCTTCGTATAAAATCACTTTTAGATTTTTCATCTTGATGTGTTAGATGGCTTGTATTTTTTTGAAAATTTCAGTCCTTCATATAAATTTTAATTTTTGCAATGGAAGAAGTCCAACTTGATCAAATTTAGCAAATACTATGAGTGATTATGTTTAGTTTTTCTGATAAATTACATAATACAGTTGTGGTAGTGTGAATAAAAATATTGCAGAGAAGAAGAAATTATGTGTATAAAGAAATCAATGCGGAATAGAATTTATTTTATATATAGAATGGTTTTTTTTTATATAGGTAGCTCAAATAAGACTGAAGGATAGTAAAAATAGTAAATGATATTAAGTAAGTAAATGTATGTCTAAACCTATCAGTTTCATGTGGGCCACCTTGTTGATGAAAACTGTTTGGTAAGAACAAATCACAATTTTAGAAAAAAATTATAACGAATAGTTCTACGTACTGGAGAAAATAATATGTATTTTTGACCTTTGCTCATCATTACAAAATGCTTTGTTCTACCTGAAGGTCAATATGTCAACAGAATATTATTTTTATAAATATTATTTTTAACATATACGTTTTGGTATAATATTTTTCCATTTTAGAATTAAATTGAATAGTCTGTATTTGATTAATATTATGAATACAAGTAGAAAATACATCAAAAATAGTTATTGTGTACTTGTCTTAGTTAAAAATTTATGAAATTTGCATTTCATATTTACAATATTTATGTGATTTATATACAGTTGTCAGAAAAGAAACCGAAAGTTTTAAATAAAAAAATATATTTTGTCAAAAATCCGAATATTTATTCAAAGTATATATCCTTTTGTATCAATATAACATTGAACAGGTTGAAACAACGCATGGATTAATTTTAATAAGTAGGTTTTTGAGATTGATTTCAACGTCATCATAAAACGTTCTTTTTATCGCCATTTTCATTTCTGGAGAAAAAATAGTCGTATGGTAATATCCGGTAAATACAAGGATATTGGATGACGCATACTTTTTTTGATGACAAATTCTCGTACAGCAACAGTTTTGTGAGATGGTGCATTGCCATGCAACAAATACCAGATTTCCGGTTCTCGATATTCTAACCAAATTCTTATTATATTTTTATCATAAACGCTTCATTACACCTGAATAGTACTTGTCAATGACAGTTTTATTTTCTGGAACGAATTTGTGATGAATGTTGCCGTTTTAATTGTAAAAACAAAGAAATATTGTCTTCATTCTCAAATTTTAAAAACGCAATTTTCTTATTTTCGGTGAGTCTAATGACTTCTATAATGCACTGTTCGTATGGTTTCTGTGTCTTTCTTGAAATAACACATCTCTTCATTTCCACTAACTATACAATCCAAGAATATGTAACTTTTTTCGCGCTTTTAATAATGTACTTCCAGTGACCAACGCATACCTTCTCTTAACTTTGTATTTGTGTTAGTTTGTGTAGCACAAATCGATTACAAAATTTTCTTTGATTTAGATTTTTTATTAACATCTTGTAAATTGTATTCTTAAATACTCTAAACTTATTCACATTCAAATCAACAGCAATAATTCTGCGTCCTTTTTTAATGAAGTGGTCTGTGGTCGCGGTTTCAGAACGATCTGATTTTAGATCGTCATTTATGTTTTCTCTGTTATTTTTAAAACGTCCATATTACATAAGATAATTCCAAAGAAATAATTCCAAACTGTATTTGAACAACTGTTGTTATATATGCAGTTTCCAGTCTTATATTGATTTCATTTTAAATTGAAAATTCTAGTCATAACCATCTTACAATTTGATATTGTTATTTTAAATATATATATATATATATATATATATATATATATATATATATACATATGTACGTACATACATACATGTACATATGTAAATAAAAATATATTTAATTATTATGTATTTTATTATATTTCAAATACAATATCAACTAGTACAAGAACAATCTAACAAATAAGAACCAATTAATAAATAAACTTCGAATGGATGAGCACTACTTCATCATTTCAAGACGGAATCGTACAGAAAAAATTGCACACTTGTTCAACTTGCGCCGCATCTTTATAAAACCATTTAAAATGGAAATTCAGCAATTTGAATTTTTATTGCTACCCTGTCAGAATATTAGCAGCACGGGGCTATGTGAGAGATTTTACACCGATTTATAAAGAAGACACTCATACATCCACATTAATGTTAGGTATGTGTGTATGCATATATATATATATATATATATATATATATATATATATATATATATATATATACATACACACACACCTCTACTTTTTTATATGAGTAAAAACACAATAAGAACTAAGTCTATGGCTCAAGTAGATCTATTATTTTAGTTTATTTTATGGTGGATTGGTCGATGAACAAGTCCTTACACGAAGCCGTAAATGGTTATTGATGTTGTGTTGTTCCGTCATATATTATCTACGAAAATGATCTAAATAGGTAAAGTTTTTTGCTCTGCTCGTATCGATTGCACGATAACACTTCATAATGTATTCAGTAGGTACATCAATTCGTATCCCGATCGAATTATTATTATTATCACACTCTATCTCATTCGTTCTTTTTTATTAAATGAAGTATATTTATTGATAGTACGTGTTTGTATACATGTTGATATATACAGTTGAGCTAAAAATATTGAAAGTGAAGCAACATTTTACCTCTAGTATAATAAACTCATATTTCTATATGAGTAAGTTTATTATAAATTAATCATCAGGAGTTCGACAGAAAGTTTAATATCATCGCATCATTTTTGTAATAATGTTATTTGTAGTAAAATATTAACACAAATGAATTATAACCCCAATACCACAATGGTTTGAAGTGTTCAATAATCACTTATTGTTCACTTATTACTTATAATTATATCGACTGATGCATTTCGATGACGGCGCCATCATAGTCAAAACCTTTCTGTTTTAAAAAAGAATGAAAAGCAAAGTTGATTTTTTTTTATTATTATAACAGAAAGGCTTTGACGATGATCAAAATGCATCAGCCTGTATATTTATAAATAATAAGTGAACAATAAGTGATTATCGAACACTTTAAACCATTGTGATGTTGGGGTTATAATTCATTTGTGTTAAAGTGAATCAGCCACAGTTCGAAAACAATAAGTAAAATATTAGTTCTACATAAAATCACTATTCTATCGTGTCTTGTGTCTTAGTTAGTTCATCTCCATATTATCATACACTATCTTACAGCGAAGGCTAAGATATTAACACACTGAAAAAAAAAACAATATATTAGTCATGTTTTTAATCTTTGTGTTTGTAATCAATTATAATCAAAATTATTTATATATGATTTACATTTAATAATAGAATTAAAAACTGAAATTGAAAAATGAGCTTCAATTAGATTTTAAATTAATAATTAATAATTGCATTATTAGTACTAATAACATTGAATTTATAAGTTTTGTACAGTAATACGAAAGAAATATATAGAAATTTACCGGTAATGAATAGAACTACAAAATTTATTTCAATTTTTCTCTCCTTACACACACACACACACACATACACACACACACACACACACACACACACACACATATATATATATATATATATATATATATATATATATATATAAAGAGAAAAAGAGAGAGGGTATGACGATAAAAATATGACATTAAAAATTATTATGACGAACATTTCTGTTTTTGTTTGTTTTGTCAATATAGATAAATCTAAATAAAAGCTGATGTATGAGATCATTATTGTTGATATAATCTTATTTTTGATTTGTTTAAAAGTAAAAACAAGTATGACATACACACATATTTCGTTTGCTCTTTTTATTAAATGAGTGTAAAATTTCTGAGAAGATATCAGAATCAGTCATTAAATTTAGAGTGATAATGCTATAGTTAAAAAAATATTTTGTTAATAGTTTCAGAATTTTAAAAGTAATGACGTTGAACCAAAAAAAACCCGTCTAGACTGGGCTATAGGAGATGAAATAAAATGATTTCGAGTGATCTTGCTGCTAGAAGATCCGAGCGTATAACTGTCTACTATTTCAACCATATACTACAATTCTGAAGGAAAAAAATTAGTTGGTAAGGTCTGGTAAAACCATCATTTTCATTATGAGAATACAATTTCCATAGGCACAAGCTATTTTGGTTTTCTGGTGAGATTCATGGAGTTGTTTACTATTAGCTGCTGCAACTAAATTAGACAATCACATCAGGTCTACTATGGTCAACAATCGAGACTACTGAACGAATCCTGAGTCAAAACATTCAGCAAAAAATAGTCATTCTTTTTCACAATGCTGGGTCATTATTTTTAAAAAATACCTTGAAGTTAAAATTACTCGACCAATATTAAACAAAACCAATATTATTAATACCAATATTATTACCAATATTATTAATTAAACTGAACTGTCTATGCAGCGTTGTATAATAAGTAGTACTTCAATATGTAGAAGAATAACTCGAGGAATTCTCTTTTTCTTAGAACATTGATAAGGCGAGTCACTGCTTTTGTGTGTAAATTTTGTACTTTAAATTACATTATTTTCATTTTCTCTTAAGATATTTATTTTATACCAATTTTAATTAATGAATTTAAAAGATTTAATAAACAGAGTTCAATTCTCCATAGGTCTTAATTTCATAAAGAAATGAAGACTCCTGAAAATTAATCAATTTGAAAATGTGCAAGGTGAGTCAATACCTTTGTAAGTGACTATGGATATATACATATATATATATATATATATATATATATATATATATATATATATATATATATATATGTGTGTGTGTGTGTGTGTGTGTGTGTGTGTGTTTATATTTGTATGTGCGTACATGTGTATGCGTTTACGTTTATATAAAAATGTATATAGCTAAATACATGCACGTATATAAAAATGATAAGCTAAATGCATGCACACTTACGAATGAATATGCTTAGATATAACTAAGTCATAAAATTACCGAGTTATAACTTGATGAAGTATTTCTCAGAAATGGAGTCGTTATATACTGACATAGTAGCACCAGTTATGAGTCGCGTCAAGTCGTTTTCAAACCAACGAACCGTATAAGGTGATGTACAAGTAGTGGGCTATCCCGACAGGGAGAAGAGGTGGATAGTATGGATGGTAGGCAGATGGGGTTATTATAAGACGGTTAAGAAGGAAAGAGCTGAAGGTTATGTGGGTGGTGTATGCAATAAAACGCGAATGGACATCATACGAAGTACGGCGAAGATTGGTGAGAAAGGTAATTTGGATGTATGAGAGGTTCTTATGACTCGTTGACCCAATTCTGAACGGTAAATAAAGCGCGGCCAATGACGGTTACACGGGTAGCGGTGACATAGAATTTGACACGAACGCGTCATCAGCTTATTATGCATACATATGAATAATTGCGCATGTTGTGTATGTGTGTATATATGTGTATATATATATATATATATATATATATATATATATATATATATATATATATATATATATATATATATATATATATATATATATATATATATATATATATGTGTATATATATATATATATATATATATATATATATATATATAATTTATGAATATTATTTAAATACCTCGCATAGTCCGGTTAATCGGTTCCACTGATTTTTCAGACTAATTGAAACCGGACTAATCGAAACATTAACTAAATACAAAAAATGTAAATTGGTTTCAAACAATTTTTTTTCTGTTTTTCAGTAAATAAAACGAGGGTAATATATTCAAATGTTTGTATGTATCAACAAAACAAAATCATGGGTTTATACATTCATTTTAAATTTATTTTCAAATGGGTTATTAAAATTTAATTATCAAAAAATCGACTTTATTCTAGAGTTGCGAATAGAAAACTAATAGAAAAAGAAAAGAAAGACCACAAAACTAGAATTGCGCATGCGTTGCGCATAATGTGGATATACGATTTCGGTTTTCTTTTTTATTATGTTTTTCTAATAGAAGGGAACACTTGAAAATTTGCAAAAAAAAATAATTTTATGTATTATTTTTTTGTGTTTTTTTCAAGAAAAAGTTTTTAATAGGATTTTTTCAAGTAAAAAATTTTTTTTGGAAATTTCAAACTGGATTATAGTGAAGTTGGATTAATCGTAGCAGGACTAATCGAGGTATTACTGTATATATATATATATATATATATATATATATATATATATATGCATTTGAAAAAAAGAAAGTACATCAAATGTATTGTAAAAAATGAGAAGTTAAAGAAATTGCATTTAAAAGTTTAAATATACTGAAAATAAGTAATTTTTGATAGCTTTTGACAATTGACTAACTTCATAATATTTGAAGCATTAATAATTTATGAATATTATTTAAAATGTCGTTAAATCATTTCAGTATTTATTTAGATTATTTATTGTAATTTTATCATAAGGTATGATAAAATATATTGGTCATTTATTAAAATCTATTTTTATTATTATTTTAACGCTGATATAAATCATTAAAGTCAAGCGCGCCTCTGTCTTCGTGTACTAAATAAGTATTCTGACCGAAGGACCAAAGGGTGTTCACTTCATAAACCAACCATATAGAACTAAAGATGTATAGTTGTTGCAAACTAACGTATTTAATCATTAAATATTGAACGGTCCCGTGTCTGGTTAATATATAATTCATATGATATGAGTATTTAGTTTATGAAAGTTGATGAACTACAAATTATATATATATATATATATATATATATATATGTGTGTGTGTGTGTGTGTGTGTGTGTGTGTGTGTGTGTATGTATGTATGTATGTATATAAAAATAGAGAGAGGAAAGAAATAAACGTTCAATTTAATCTTAATGTAAGTAATATTTCTGTAGAATATTCACTTTTATAAAAATGTGATAATATGAGGAGTTCAGAAAACAAAGTACGATTTGGGTATAAAAAAAGGTGTAAAGACATTTTTAAAATGTACTAATTGCAGAATGTTGTGCATTCATTATACTTCTTTTCTTCGTAGTCACCATGTAAATTAAGATATATCGTGAGACTAACTTTTGTATTCTTCATCAAAGAAAATCATCACTAAGCCTTTTAACTAGTTTTGCTCAATGTCTTTTGTCTTCTGATCATTTTTCAGACTCTGATCGTCCAAAAAAATTTTAAGGTGGAGAAACGACCTGTAATCATTAGGGGCAAGATTGTCATTGTATGGAAGTTGCTCGAAAATGTCCTACTCGAACTGTTGTTACCGCAGTTCATAGATAGCGGGATTTAGGATGTTTACATCCATTTTAAATAAATACAAAAACGATGAAAAGAAATTTAGAATGGAACAACGGGAGCACGTGTTATATTAAGTATATAAAAGACGACTGACGTTACAAGAAGCGCCAGTATTGTCTGTGTGGCCGCTATTTGCATTTAGTGCTTATTTTCTGGATGCGTCTTGTGTAATACATATTTTTTTTATGTTAAATGTATAAAAATTTACAGTAATTCTAGTGCTTATTCTATATATAGGATCATCCAAATGTAACGCCTAGAATTGTGTTTTATTAAAAAGAATCTACACATGTTTCTTTTTCATAAAACACAAATCTAGGCGTCACATTTGGATGACCCTAAACATATATATATATATATATATATATATATATATGTGTGTGTGTGTGTGTGTGTATGTGTGTGTGTATATATATATATATATATATATATATATATATATATATAATTTTTGATATTATGGTGCATGTTTTGATAATTAGCACATTTCAGAATTATTTCAATTCGTCTTGCTTTTAAATTATTGCTTTTTTATTCCCTTCATTATATTTTACTATTTCTGTTTGTATGTATTACTTATTTTATTAAGTATTATCATTATTATCTCTATACTAGTAACCTAATTGTGCTTTTCTACTTTTTAAATAATTTTTTTGTGTTTTTATCTATTTTCTTTAGTTTTACTAATTTTAAAGCATTGTTTTATCGTTTATTTATTCATTTATATTTTTAAATTAATTTTATTGTTAGTTATTAATTAGATTTATTGTAAGTTGCATTCTTTTATGATCACTATAATTTAATTTAAATCCGATTTATTTTTAATACAGGTTTTTCTTTATTTTTTCAGTTTTTTTCTGTTTTACCGACGATAATCAACATGCAGTCATTAAAAGAGTTTTAAAAACATATTTACATTTTTTGTTCAGTGCATTGTTTTGCATCATTTAAATCAACATGAGTGGCGTTTTTTTAAAGAGAAAAAATGTTTTGTCGACTTTATAAGCTTTTAATTGCTAAACGCTCACTGTAACAACATACAAAATGAACGCATTCTTTGCAATAAATTCTATACATTACTTTTTTAAACAGATGTTGAATTATAACAATACATGCTATTTTGTGCCAGCCAGTATTTCTGTTAGTAGTTAATAGTAAGGATTAATGTGCAGTCGGTCTAGTATGCAATACTAATAACATTGATCGATATTTTGTTTAATAATTATATGTACATACAAGGATTAAACGATTATGTTATTAAATATGACGTACTTTGAATAATAGATAAACGGTTTCACGATCATATATGAATTTATAAATATAATGCGTAGTTGCGGAGAATACGTCCGATCGTTAAATAAATGAATTCATTTTGTTTCCGTTGTCGTTCCCGATCAAATTTAACAGGAGTTGAAATGCTAGACATGAAATATGAAGAACATACGGTGAATATTGTATACTGAAGTTATAGTTCGTGATATGAAATAATTTCCATCTCAAGACTTTTATACTTTTATATATATATATATATATATATATATATATATATATATATATATATATATATATATATATACAAACATGTTGGTGCATATAAGATATTTTGATTACGTTGAAGAGGACATTAAATTCGTATATGAATGTTGACAGTTGCTTGGAACGAAATAATGAAAAGGTACAATTTTTGTTTTATTTCAAATATGTTGAAATTTTGTTATAAAGAATTTTTAGAATGTATACATAAGAACAAATATTTTAATGAAGACGTTATAAATATGCTTAAAAATGTACATTTGTTATAAAAACTCTAAGTTAGATTTAGTAAATAATCAGTTTATTGTTTTTGTAAATCACTTGTGTTCTGTTGTACATTTATATATGTTTTTTTAAGTAACATAATTAACATTGAAGAAATATTTAAGTAGTATACGTCGCTATTATAAAATAATTTTCCTGATAAAAATACTCAAATAATATAAATATTGATATTATAATGAAAAGAAAACTGTTATTTATTTAGAATATTTTTTATAAAAAGTAAAGTGTGTAAAAGTAATAAAAGTTAATTATTTTTTGTGTCGAATAACAATATTTCTTTAAAGCTGTAATAACTTTTTTGTTGAAATTGTAAAGCTATTCTTTAAGATTAGTATCTTATTAATCTAGTACGATATCAACGGAAAAGAATCTCAACAAAAAAGTTATCACATCAAAATGGGATTACAAAAATGGATTCAAAAAATTTAATTTTTGTCAAAATAATTACTTAAATTTATAAGTAATTGATTTCTTTGGCATTGAATTTGCATACGTGTTCTGCAATTTCTAACGTCTCACATTGATTACAAAGAATTCTATTTTGATATTAAACATGATAAATGTAATTTTGTTCATAGTTTTCAAAATTTTAATTAATCATTTAGCTCTCATGTTATAATTATAAAATTGAAATTTATTAATTAATACAGTGACTGTTCGTTATAAAAAATATATGTACTACAACACATACAGGTATTGTATATATTTATAGATATCGTGATGTAATATATGTTTTAATATATTGGAATTCCAGTAAAGTTAACAATTATGTATACATTTATTAGTATTAAATACTATAATAAAGTTCTTTATAACAATATTTTATTAAATTTTATCAGTGATCATAAAAGGATATAGGCAATTATTTTAGTGTGGTTTTCTGTGTGTTTTTTTTTAAATTAAATTGCGTTTATATATATATATATATAATTATTAACTTTCATAAAAACAAATATTTATATTTAAAACATAGTTCAATCTAAAAACGAATAAAAATGTTATTGAAATGTGTAAAACCATTTAAATAGTGTAAGTAGTTAAAGAATTGAATAACTTTTCTTAAACATTTGAGCTGATTTTTTTTAGTGTAAAAAATACAAAAGTTTAAAATGATATAAGTTAATGATTGACTTTCTTCTTATTATGAATTAAAATCTATAATTTTCACAATATTTCTATTTACTATTATGTAGTTTTCTAATTTTAACAATATGCTGCTTTTTCTTTAATAATCTACTGCCAATCGAATTGACCTCTATTACATACGTTAGTTTTTTTTCTTTTTTCTGTTTTTCTTTCTTTTAAACTATATGCTTATCTAAAAATAATATTTAACTAATTTGAAATCGTATATTAGCCTTTGTATATTATTTCTTGATCTAATAGCAACTGATTTTTGTATTAAAACATTTTGTTCCTTTAAATATTTCATATAATAGTATATATATTATCATAATTTTATGTAGTATGGTATTTTAAATATTATATATTTATATATATATATATATATATATATACACATTTATATGTATATAAATATGTATTGATAACAAATATGTAAGAATAAGGTACCTGAAGTTGTTCTAAACTATATAAAGTTGTTCTATTTAATAATCTTTCATTTATGATTTTCACAACAGACAGATTCACTTCTCAACTCCGTTAATTTCAATGAAACCTGATTGGAGTGAAATACGAGTCATTGAATTTGTGATTGACAGCATCACAAATATTATTCTCCTAAATGCAATAACGTGTGTCATTATGTAAAGTACATAAATGAAAAAAATATCTTTTATTATACGAATTAAAAATGTTAATATTATAATCTCAGAATTTTTATCATCAAAAGAAGCTATTATATCCTGTCCAGCAGTTCTTTAAAATGTTAAAGAATTATTTTATGCCTTTGGAATAAAAATTGACTCTAATTATTAAGAAACAATAATTGTATAGTAATTATCAAAGTTGAAACTTGAAAATGTTTATTTAAGGTTTGCAAGTTGAAGAAAAAATATTTTGAAAGTCAATGAGAACATTGACGTGTTTGAAAAATGATTCTCATCGACTAGTATTAGAATTAAAAATTATTATTAAACATTTTTTTAAAGAAAAAAGAATACATGATATAACTTTTATCTAATAATGTATTTTTTCTGAAGTAGATGTTTTGTGAATTTTTATTTATTTATAGTTCTAGTTCATTTATTTATAACTAGTATCAGCGATAACCATACTTATATAAAATAAGATTTTGTTTATGTAATAATATGAACAGCAAGTACATTTTAAACAAATATATTTTGTAAATTTTGAAACACTAATAAATATGTCTATTAAATTTGAATTGATTGCATAAAGTAGTTTTTGGAAAAAATTCAAAAATTGTTCATTTTTTCTAACAAAGTCAACAATTTGCAAAATTAAGCAATTTTATTACTACTGTTAGATATCATTTTGAATATTATAATTTTTTGACAAAATTCCCAGTCGTTTGATTTTCATTTCAAAAATTTAATTTATGTAATTATTATATATATATATATATATATATATATATATATATATATTAATATGCATTTTTAAACGTAAAATAAACCAACAGTCTTTAAATAAAAAAAAGAGTAAATAAATTTCACGCAGTCGTCGAGAACACAAAAGGCATATCGACCGAATGAATCCGAGTCCGCGTGATCGAATCTGTATAAGAAATTAACGACAGAGTCGTTATTTCGTGTCCATTCGACTATAAAAGTTGACCCATAAAAACGTTGAACAGTAACTCCACGTTCACTTCCTCACCATTATTGTCGTCGATGGGTAATGGTGGTGACTGACTCGTCTATCATCTCGTTTCTCGAATTCTTTAACGTTATCTGTTGCCTTTGGTTGTCGTTAGTCTCGTATTCGCCCACCGCTCGATCGTTCCAAATTTAATTTTTAATTAAATATATTCGTTCGTTTAACGAAAACAGACATTCGTCTCTTGTCTGTTAAGTTGCTTAAGCAGTAAATGTTAATGTTATTTGACCGGTGTGTTGTTTTTGTGTGCTTTTTTTCTTTTTATCGCAGTGCAATGGAACGGAATTTCTAAATTAAGATCTCTTTTATTTGTTTGTATATATATATATATATATATATATATATATATATACCTATATATATATATATATATATATAGGTATATATACAGTCTGTTCAAAAGTATTGGATTTAGCAATGAAATCCGGATTTTTCTTTTGATCATTGTAATGAATATATTTGTTTACATACATAATGGTAAATTACATTTATTAACCCATAATTAGATTTTTAATTCCTTTGGTAGAAGAAATTTTGGAAAAATACATAATATCTATTTTTTTGTTTTGGTAAATGGATGATTTTTTCAAATGTGTTTTAGGTAAAGAAAATTTTTGTCATTTGCACTTTTTATCAAAAAGAAAAAACTTTAAAGAAAATTTCAGCTCATTTCAAGATGTCGCTATCTACAACATAAAATATCGTTGTCAATAAATGTAATTCAGGACTACTAGGGCGATCATTTCAACTAATGATTAGGCTAATTGAAATGATTCAGATCAACTTCAACTGTAAAAAGTTTATATCAGTTATTACAGTTTAACGTAGGATGATAGAAAAATGTATTTTTTGACATATTTATAAAATGAATAAGTTTTATAATAGTCAGTGAATAAAGAAAAGCGATTAGTCTAGGTTGAAAACTATTAGAATTGACAAGAAAAAGATTCGAAAATGTTTTCAAGTTAGATGAATCCGATCAGTTTTTTGTTATGAAACGAAGAATGTTTTTGCGCTTTCGAGTTGGAGGAAAGATATTAGAAGATTATGTATAGTATACAGTTGAATATAAAGGAGAAAGTATTATGATTTGAGGAAACGATCACATTAGAGATTTTGTTATAATTCAAAGAAAAATGCCAAAAGACGTATATCGTCATATTTCTGAATATAACATAATTCTTTCAGACCAGTGACATATAAAGTTTGTTTCACACCTAATTAGATATTAGAAATTTGGAAATACTTCTCAAAAATTTCATGTTTTTTTCATAGAAAGTCATTTTTATTTAAATGTTTTAAAATATACATATTTTATTCTGCACAAATGATTCATCGCGTTAATAATTATTTATTGAGTATTCATTTTGTAAATGTGTACTTCGATTTTATTCAATTTTTATTTTCATATGGCGAATCTTTTATAATATAGAGATTTTACAGTGTCATATCAATTATTATAGTCTTGTTACAATTATAGAATGCATATCTGTGATTATTTTATTTCATGTTAGAAAATTTAGAAAGCTGTGTTTAATAATTTTTTTTAAATTTTAAACCTTTTTCTTAAATAGTCCAAAAAAGTAGAATAATATGTTTTTTGTTAAAAGTTATTATTCCAACATTGAGTAATTATTTGATTTCTTATTTAATTATTTCGAAATGAATGTGTCATTTCCTTTTTTAAAAAAGTATAAAATTCAATTAGTGATTGGGTCATACACGTATTCTTTATATTTCGCTTAACATTTCATCGAGTGTACTTTACGGCAACGTCGTCGATTTTACTTTGCAAAAAAATTCAGGACGTCCATCCATTTACATCACCGACACTGGAAAAAAGAGACCGTATGCCGCACAAAGACGACCTTGTTATAGACCGGACCGGTCTCAGTGCTTACTGAATATAAAAAGCGTACGATATTGATGCAAGCGTCCGCTCATGTTGTCCGGAACTTGAAGTCAAGCGCGTGCAGTGACCAGTTAGTGACGGCGAAACCCCTTAACGACGAGGGCGGTGTTCGAGATGGTGCCACAACGTTGGATTCGATGTGCCTAAGTGGTAGTGACGATGTATATATATATATATATATATATATATATATATATATATATATATATATATATAACTAGCGCAACAGTCACGGGGGCAAAAACAAGTCGCTTTGGTTATTTCGACGGCTCGTAAACGATGCGACGCTCACCGAGAATGGACTCTTGGATTATACCTGCTGCTGAATGCACATTTTGTAATTACGTTAACGCGATGGTAATGCTATAGTAGTCACGTGTCAAATAGAAATCTTTATTACATTTATTTGAAAGCACTGTACAATTTAATGTCGTTTTCTATATATGTGCTATTTTATATTTTTTTTTGATGGAAATAAGATTTGCAATATTAGAAAATAGATGCAAGTTTACTGGAATTTATATATATGCGTACTATAATTTCTAATTTGTTCTGTTAAAATATCCACTAATGTTATAAAAAAATTAATAAAGAAAAATATTCAAACAGTTATAGTTTATAACAGTAATAGTTTTAAAGTCTTAAGAAGATTTTATGAAAGTAATTAGATTTTTTTAAATTAACATCATTAAGAACTCATGAAAATACTTCGAAAAGTCTGATCTAAAAATTACAAAAGTTATAAGAGCTTCTGTCTACAATTCGACAGTGAGAAGTCTTTTGAAATTTGGCCTGAGGGGTTGCTACAAAACGTTCCTTGGGAGAGTAAATAAAGAAAGCAGATTAAATTATGTTAATTATAATATTTAAACACTTGAAGATTGTAGTAGTACGACTTTTTCTGATAAGTTAAAATTTAAATTTTTTGGCAATAAGCATCAAGTATTTATACTTCGGCGAAAAGATGAAATTTACACACAGGATTGTGTAAAATGGCATGGTAGTGATTCGATTCAGGTTTTGGTGTTAGTCTCAACTGCTGGTGTGGAACTTTTAGCACGATTAGAGAGAAAACTTATTTTTGAAGCGAAACTTCTTTAGCGGCATTGGGGTTAAATTTTTACATACAACGGAGGTTGCGCACGCACAGTGATGAAAATGAGACACTTACATAGTATACATAGAGTATCGGGCAGAGGGGTAGTGAGGCCCATCACGCATGCGCGCCGTGTTAACATATGATTACTATTGCAAAGCGATAAGCAGCACGCTGTATTTATTATTTAACTGTAGCAACGACGAGAAAACCGGAGGAAGTAATGGAAATCGAAGAAATTCAAAACGAATAAATTTTCATAATTTTTTATTACTTTACAGCAAAGAAGTTTCACTTCTGGCGTGCGTACATAAGTACACACACCCCTTTTTTTAAGTATTTTAGAACTCAAAGGATTCTAAATATAGTCAGAATGGATTCCATAATCCATTAGTACTTCATTTCTGGTAGTTAATCCATAATGACTATCAGAAAGTTTCGACCTAAATAATCTGACATTACGTTATTTTTTTAAATTAAAGAATTATGTAGTTTGCAAGTAATACTGAGTAATATGTACATCTACAAAATTTTTTGTGCAATTGGTGACAATAAATGTAGTTGTTTTACGTGTCCTAAATTTAAAAATAAGAAATTTTAGTTTATAATATTTATTAATGTAGGTAATGCTGGTACATGTAATAATTAAACATAAATAGTAATAAGATTTATATATATATATATATATATATATATATATATATATATATATATATATATATCAATTTTAAACTAATGTTAAGCAGTAATTTAAACATTTATATTTTAAAATGTTTTTTTTATCTTTAATGATTTAAAAAAATGTTAATTATTTAAATTCAATTCTAGTTCTGGCGATAAATGACATTTATAAAATATCAAACAAAGTTAATCAGGATAATCAGTTTCTTAGATATTATGATCATTGATTCAAAAAATGTAGTTTTTTGAATACACATTTTTATTATCATTTTGATAGAGGGATTACAGTGCATTAGTTTCTATTCACTTGTCACCCTATTTATATGGCTATATTTTAGTCATATTTTCTTATTTTAATATAACATGTAGGGAAATAAAAGTCCGATTTTTTTGTATTTTCTAAAAGTTAATTAAAAAGTAACTATAGATTTTCAGAAAATACAAAAATCGATCTTATGATCCATGAGAGTAATATATATATATCCTTTTAATTTATTTTTTGAGGGAAATAAATTCTTTGAAAGTAATTATTTTTTTATTGAAGAAATACTTTATATTGATTAGTTCAATACACAATCTTTGAATTTCATGATTCAAATTGTCCACAAAACATATATAAAGGTCATCCAAATGTGGTGCCTAGATTTGTGTTTTATTAAAAAGAAACATGTATATAGGGAAACATGTGTATAGTTTCTTTTATTTCTTTTTAATGAAACAAATCTAGTCGTCATATTTGAATGACCCCATACTTTTTTTTATTTATTGAAAAATAAACAGTAAGAAGGGTTAATAATAACTAAATAACTTGTTATGTGTAAATTATAATAAAATGCAATTTTATGAAAAATTACAATTTTATAAAAAAATGTGTTACATGTTTCTCTTTTTAAATTTTTTTTAAATATATATATATATATATATATATATATATATATATAAAGAAAAGTGCTTATTTATTTTATTTGAAATATTTCTTTTAATAAATCCATTCCTTTCAATACGAAAAAATGAATAGAAACTCTGCACATTGTATGTTATAAATATTTTGATAAAAATCAATATTTTGAATACGTGTGGAGCTAAACTAAAAATAGAATCATGATGTACGATTTCATTAGTGTATGTATATTATATCTATCGTATGATGGTTTAGATTCCGAGTTCATCGCCATCAACTAGATTACTACACATAATAACGAAATGTTGTGTATATTCCCTGAAAAGCAGTAATATTTATACAGTATCACATGAATGTAACTCTAAAATGCATTAAAATATTTGTTCAGATGGAACATAAAAAACAAGAAATTTTGTGTTGATGTGCGTATTTGTGTAAATGCAGTAAAGAATTACGCCCGCATATATTATATCTACCAGTAAATGTATACGTATTTTATTTGGGTTGTTGCTATTAAATGTGTTTTTACGAACCTGGAATAAATAAATCAATAGATGCATCTTTTATGGAAAATTCAGTTTATTTTATTCATTATCGAGTTTTCTCTTGCCCATGTTAATACATGTTTTTGTTTGTTCGTTTATATGTAGGTAGATGTTTGTTGATTCTTTTTTTTTGTCCATCTCCAATGTCTATCTGTTTATTTATCAATTTTGTTAATCTATCTGTCAGTGCACATATATATATATAATTCATTTTATTTTTTTGTAATAATTTAATGTTAACTGAATTCAAAATGAACAAAAATTAAATTCGAGTTTTTAACTATAATTCAAATTCAAATCAAAACTAGTTATTTTTTTAAAAAAAATGTATAAATAACTTTTTTTCACTATTTGTTTTGAACTGTAGCGAATTCATATTCACCTAGATAAACTATTGTTTTAGAACCACAGAATATTAAACAACTGTTTAATAATTATTTATTGTTTACTGTCTTTGTTTATAAGCTGATACATATTTTGATGGCAATGCCATTATCATCAGAGCGCTGCGTTTTGCATGTTCTGATGATGTCGGTGCTGTCATTGAATTGTACATCAGCTTATAAGCAAATAAAGTGAGCAACAATTAATAATTTAACGCCTTTTTAACATCTTGTAGTAATAGTTCATTTGTGTCAAAAATCAGTATTAATATTCAATTTATATTCAGTTTTTTTTTAGTATTTAGTGCATGGCCTTTTAATTTCAGATAACTGATTTAGTTGTATTTATTAGTTTTTTACATTTACTATTTGGAATTGATTTTCACATTTCGATTGACCACTTGTCATTATTTGCAGATTTTGATACATGTATTTTATACGTTTTAATGACAATTCATAGGGTTTTAATTGGATTTTGGTCCAGTAATTGAACTGGCTTGCCCATAACATCTAGTTTATGTACAATAAATCATTTTTTGTTTTTTCTAAATTTTACCTCGTGTTTTTCAATTCAATAGAAAGGTATCTTTTCTTAGCAAAATAGAATTATAATGCTTTTTAAAATATTAATAAAAAACTTTATTTATTTATTTGTTGTTTTGGGACTGACTGATTCACTTTACACAAATGAATTTTAACTCCAACACCACAATAGTTTAAAGTGTTCAATAATCACTTCATGTTCACTTATTATTTATAATTATATAGTCTATAATTATATCGGCTAATGCATTTCGATGGCGACGCCATCATCCTCAAAGCCTTTCTGTTGAAATTGTCACAAGTAGCAACGACCTTCCGGTCAGTTGTTTAGAGTTTTTACCTCTTTTGAGGCAGTTACTCTAGCTGCTCGAATAACTTGGCTGTTTCACGGTTTGATATAAGCTCTTAGTGGAGCATTTCCCAGGTTCCATGAAGTGGGCCTGTTGCACGATGTTTGGCCAAAGAAGCTCCAAGTTACCCGCGGGGGTAACTTCTTACTGGCCAATTGTATGTTTCTAGGCATTACTTAGAACACTCCAAGGAGGCAAGCAGACGGGGCCGCTTGTATTTGGAGTATTCTTCAGCAATGTCGATGGTTCCCAACGCTCTTACTATGTTGAAATCTAGACTAGTTTTGACTTTTTATATAAAAAGTCAAAACTAGTGATGAAAGCCATCATAGTAACTAGTAACGATGATGGCGTCGTCATCGAAATGCATTAGCCGATATAATTGTAGACTATATAATTATAAATATGAAGTGATTATTGAACATTTTAAACTATTGTGGTGTTGGGGTTAAAATTCATTTATTTATTTTGATCAAACAAATGGAATCAACAATGTATTATAAAAGTTAACTTTAAATCATTACACTTTATTTACCGTGTTTTCAGGTCTTGTTTTATGGTTAAAATTATGTGCATTGAGGTCCTTATTTACTGTTTTTTGATTAAACAGAAATATTTGCGGGTTATTACTCAATGATACTTTATGTCTTGTTATGTATCTATGCTCACAAGGTGGTACTTTTTCAGTTCTATTGTTATTAAATTAGATTTTATAAGTTATTTTCTTGCGTGTGAAGAGCATATAGAAAGGCGAAGCTTTTGTTTAAGTTGTGTACAAGTTCTGAAGAATCCTTTTTTGCGTAGACTATGATATTTCTGTTTTATTATGCTGATATTTTATATTTCTATTTTTTTTACTTATTTTACAATTTTTCATATAAGCAAATATTTTAATCCATTTTTAATAGCATTTCGAGTAAATTTATACGTATTACTGTAGTGATTATCCTGCTTATAATGTGTTGTTTTGCTTTCAAAAGTATGTCCAGCGTTTATACAAAATATTAACCGTTTAAAATGGTCTTAATTTAAAATGGTCTTAATTTAAATTTAAAAGTTATAGTTTGACGCCAAATTAAATGATAAAAATACTACTCTTGATTTACTTTATGTACATAGTTCACTATTGTTGTTTTAATTTACATATAAAAAGCATTTTTATTAAAATACTTTTTGTGAATTCGTGAAAATTTCTAGTGAAGTAACGCTGTTGCTTTATTTTGGCAAGTTTTGAATTATTAAATACAGTAGACTTTAGGTAGACATTTACGTTTAATTAGAGAAAATATACTCTACCTTTCAATTTTTAGGTATAATACTATACATTATATATATATGTGTGTGTGTGTATATATATATATATATATATATATATATATATGTGTATTGTAATATGTGTATATATATATATATATATATATATATATATATATATATATATATATATATATATAAACTTGTGTGTTTTGTAAGAGTTCGAATTTATACATATCTGGAATATAAATATTTTATTACATTTTTTTTAAATTAAATTCAATATTAGTTTATCATTGAATATATTGTGTGTTATAAATAGGGTCATCCAAATGTGATGTCTAGATTTGTGTTTTATTAAAAAGAAACATGTGTATAGGTTGGTGTATAGGGAACTATGTGTATAGTTTCTTTTTAATCAAACACAAATCTAGGTGTTACATTTGGATGACTCTGTATTTATAGAGCAAAAATTTAACTATTTTTCACAATAATCTGTTACAGATATATTTAATGAAATAATTGTTAAATCACAATAAAGTGAAAAAAATGTGACCTATATATATATATATATATATATATATATATATATATATATATATATATATATATGCACGTATTATTTATATAAATCATTTCTTAATATTAAAAAAAATTATAATAATTTTTTAAACAATAGGGTACTTTATTGAAATAACATTAACATATTGTGTGTTATTTATTTATGTAAAAATGTGAAATCTGATATTTCATATTTGTTATCTTAATATTTCTTTCTGTTTGTCATTATGAATTTTTTTTTCTTTTATAAATCTTAATCATTTTTTTAATTAATTATTTTCATTATTATTACTGTTTTCAAAAATTTACAGTAATGGGTATATTTTAAATAAATCGGAAAATATGTACTATAATGTAAATACATTTATAAGGTATTTTAAATGAGTTTTATTGACATAATTAAATCATAAAAGCATATCAAGATGTATTAAAAACGAAATGTTATTATGTTTTGTAAGTCTGTAGTTTTATTTAAACATTAAAAACTATCTTAATTTTCGTAATGATATTAATTGAAATCTTATTTTAAAAATTGTTTAGTTGAAATTGAATTAAACGATTTATGAATAAACATTAGCAAGTTAATTTTCAATAACAAATCGTTTGACGTCTTATGATCTTCAAACGTAGTTCGATCATGCAGTTTCGAAAGAGACGAATGTTTCCTATATTGAACTCGATTGCGATCATCTATGAAACGATGTGATACAACATCGTCGAAGATGTGAACATCGTGGTGCAATAATGCGAGTTAAACGACTAGGGACCGATGCTCTTTCGTGTCGGCGCCGCACGTGTGATCTGTCGACCGGAAGTGACAATTTCCCGCACCGGAAACAATCCGAATCTGGCCTATAACGAGGTCGATCCAGTGCTATCAACGTTCGACGTACCGTTCGCTGACAATTATCGATTCTCTCTGCAACGTCGTTGACGAGATCGAACTAGTGAGTGTTTCGAATTCGATTAAGCCTTCGAATACGTGTAATTGCGTGAATGGAGCGTGGCGCATACCTGTTACTGCATGCCGATTCCACTTAATGGAAAATGATTAATCTCTTTTCTGCGATCGAGTTTAAATTACATGTCGTTTCAGCGTTGCTGAAACTCTCAGTACTTATTTAATAATTCTTTTATGTCATAATAACATTATTTAAAATATCCCAAAGTAAATGAGAGCTCTCTTATTATTTAACAATCGGAGTTAATTTGTGTAAATATATTTACTATGTAATATATTTATTAATATTGAATGATTATATAATTAATAATATTTTGTATAAATTTTTGCAACGTGCATTATACATATGGTAAGTAATTTTATAATTACTATTACATTGGTTTTGTTTTATAAAACAATAATGAAAAATTATTTCATTTTTTTAACTTAGTTATATTAGTTAAATATTATAAAATAAAATATTTATCCAAAATGACAGTCATTTGCCCACACGAAAAGCTGAAAACGATTTGGCCATTTATTTATCTCAACACATATTTTATTCATGTAGACGTTTCCTTACATGACAGAGAATACATTTTACCATTTTGTTAGTTATAACCTTCTTCGTTGGCAAATATTTTTTTACTTGTAAACAAAAGTATTTGGTGTTTTCTATTCATGTACTAAGCTAATAACTACAATATATATATATATATATATATATATATATATATATATATATATATATACAGAGAGAGAGAGAGAGAGCCTTGCTCATATATTTGGAGCAGTTGAAATTCTTTGAATTGCTTTTCCTTTTGCTTAATTAATTTTAAAAAATATTATAGTAATTAGTTTTTGTATGTTATTGCTGATTAAACCTGGTTTTATCATAATCGGATGTCTTAAGTTCGCTTTCTTACAAATTATGTGAAATAAGTGATTTCAGTTGCAAAAAGTTAATCGATGTGTGCACGTATTTAGAGAATTGTTTAGAAAGTTATTTTCGATTTCGAAATTTTAGTTTTAGTTATTCTAATAAATATGTGTATCAGAAATAGAATATTAAATGAAAAAAAAAACGTGACAAAATTGTGCTTTTCAATAGTGAAGGGTGAAGTCAAGTCAAAATGGCATAACATGTAGTATTCTAGAAAAGCAGTTCAAACTGCACTCAAGTGATTTGTTGAAACTGGCTCTCATCAAGACAAGCCAAAATCGTAGCGAAAACGCAAAGTACTGCTCTCGATGATAAAAAATTGGTTCAGATTTCCCTTCCAAACAGAAGGAAGACTTTTTGTGAATTAGCTTTTAAATTTAGTTCCCCAATTGGCTTATAAATTTCATCTCAATCGTTTAGAAGAAGGTTTATGCAAATATATGTAAGGGTTTGCAAGGCGCCCAATAAGCTCTAGCTCAGTGAAACAAATAAAAAAAGCTTCTTGAGGGCTAAAATCACCAAAATTGAACCTTTCTTACGTAATATCCAATTTGTATTCATACAAAAAATCAAATACTTTCGTAGAAATTAATTTAATATTCTTTCGTAGAAACCTTACTGGAAAGCATGGATAAAAAATCAATAATAAGACAGTGATTGTAATAACCCAATTTTAACAAGTTCGTACGAAAAGTATCAGAATTTAATTTATGAAAGATACAAGAGACGATACCTTTACGAATGCCCAAAAATTCGACAGTCTAATAATTTTGTTTTCATATAATTTATCTTATATGCTTTATCCTTATTAATATGTATATATATATAAATAAATTAATATAATATAAATTTCATAAATATAATATAATTTATATAATATAAATTTTCAGTTGTGGAACTTCTCTTATATTTGATTTAATATTAACAATGAATGAAATATTTTAAAATATTTAATTTGTAAAGTATAGAATGATTATGAATTAATTCCTTACAATAAATTTGAACTGAAAAAACATAGAGTAAAAAAGTTTTGTGTACTTTTTGAATGAAGTTTTTATATATTTATGGGTCGAGTAAACGATTCGATCTCCTTGTATTTTTTTATATTGAAAAAAAAAACAAATTTATGGACTTGACCTTCTATATATCATTTCCATATCGAATTTCAGTGTTGTTGTTTTTCTTTTTTCTGAGACCGTCGTTACGAATTTCTCTAACATATTTTGTTGAACAAAAAAATACACACAACGCCCATCCTCTACCCAGCACATTTCATCGACTTCGATCTCCAGCAAGACAACTGTCTCACACATTCATACGTTTGCTCGCATAAACGCACATAAGGAACGCACACATATACACAAACACACGCAAAACCAGCATCCAGTTTTGCGTTCCGTGAAGTGTGATTATTATTTTTTGTTGTCATTCCGCAACATCTTCAACTTTGTGTATTGTTTACTTTAGTTGCGCGCGGTATTTTTTGATTGATTGCTTTTAAAATGATTGATGATGATATTTCACGATATGAAGTTTCGCCATTGTCATTCTTTCAGTGTGATTATTTACGGAATGGGTGAGTAAAAGTTGCCCGTGCGGCTTTCGAACGAAAAAGTACGATGACGCTTTTCCGAACTTATGTGTGTGTATTCGAGAGATAATATTGAATGTGAGTGTTGTTTTGTTACTTGTAAAGGCGTTATGAATCAAAATCGGATACTTTTGTCAAAAGGAACGACTGAATATTGATTCGAAATGTTATTTATTATTTAACTCGGTCTTTTATAACTACGTGGAGGATCTTTTGTGTCGTTATAAATAGAAGAGAATGATAAGGTTTTTGAGATGCGGGGACGTTAATTTGAAAATGGAATTTTATTTGCTTCAGATTTCCTAAAAATATTTAATAACATTTTGTCATACTTGAAAAATCTGTCCTTGTTTAACTTATGATTTTACATTATTTTTTTCAAATTTATTTTTGGGATTTATTTTTCTAATGAAAATAATTTGAAAATTATTTAATTAAAATGAAATAGATTTGATGGAATATTGCTTAAATAATTAAAAAAATTTAGAGTTATTTTGTATTTAATTAATATATAATTTGAAACATGTTTAATTATTAAAAAGAAAAAAGAAAATACACAAGATATTAACAAGGTAGTATTTCTTATTGTGTAATTAATAGCCTTAAAAAATAGTCTTTTAGTAAACAAATATTTGCTTTTTATTCGGTAAATTTTTGTCGATGGTTATAAAATATTTTTTATTTGATAAATAATTTGTATTGAAATATTTTAATTTATTTAACCCTTTTACTTCTGACCAAAACTTGTATGTTTATTTTGAAAATGCGGCGCTATTTTCAGCGAAAATGCAGAAAATGATTCATAACAAGTCTCTTTTCTCATGGGATTTTTCGTTGAGTAGAAAAACACTGCCGATAAATCGGCCCTCCGCAGTTTTCGCACAAGTTAACCGGGCGAATAGATCAGCCCATCTGTAGTAATAGGGTTATTAAGATTTGTAATAACTAATGAATTTGTTAAAAGTAGTTTTAACTGTTTTCATTATTGAAACTATTGTAAATAAATAAATAAATTATTTTGGTTTTGAAATCGGGAGAATATATTTGTAAATCTTTATAAATTATGTTTTTTGAAGTTCCCGATATATTCATAGCAAAATTATTATTGTTTTTGTCGGTATAGAGGACTAAATCGTTCGTATTTTTTTGTATTCAGAACATTTATTTTGTGTTATGGCAGTTACGACATATTTTATAGTTTAATTAGCACTCAAGTCATTATTAAAGTTGTTTCCAATTGTCGTAAAGAATGAACTTTTTATTATAGTAATGATTAGTTGTTGTATTTGAACGACAATGAAGAGCAAATGTCAAAACATCGAAATTTTCGAATATTCTATTTTTGCAGTATTCACTTAACTAGTTTTTTAACCTTTTTATTAATTTTCAAATTCCGATTTATAGTTATAGAAGACGCGTATAAGTTCTCTATATCTCACTAGTTTGGGATTAACTTAAATAAAATAACTTTTAAACAGTTATTATCAATGATAGTATTTGATTTTTCACAAAGTTTATTTCAAAACTTTTTACATACCATCATTTATTTCTGAATGGTGTTTATATTCCAACATTGAATGACATGTTCACCTACTGTTATTTTAACGAATGAATGGTTAATATTTAAAACTGTTTTAAACAATCTTGTCCTAGTTGGATTTATATAAAAAAAATACTCGAATTTATTTTGAAGAATCTATATTAAAACACTGACCCTAATTGATTAACTAGACAGTTAAAGTCCAGTTTTGATAACATGCACTCCAGACAATTGAATTTTAATTTATAGTACTAATCTTACAGTCATAGGAGACATATCTAAGACTTTGGTAATATATATTACAGTTTTGGAAGGACCATCTTTAACAATAGTTCTTAAACTGCCATTATTAATGACAGTGACAGGTCTTTCATGATATTCATTTAAAATATTTTTGGTACATCAATGAAAATTTTTATATCAACGTTGAATGGTGGTTTAGTAGTTATTTTTTTATGCAGTATGTTAATGTTAAAAATTGTTCTAGGTAATATAAAATCATTTCATTTGAAGATACCTTAATGGAAAAATGAATGAAAATTGTGTAAAAAAACAATAAAATCCATTTACAATAACCACTTCAAAAAAAAATATTTAAAACTCATAAAAGACATAAGGAAAGACGACTTTACATAGCGATGATACGTTTTCGCTAGCGCAAATCTAACATTTATAATATGTGATGATCAATATTTTTCAATAGTTTTTTTTGCATTATTATATTTAGTTATTTATAATTTCACGTTAGCTGATTTAAAAGTGGGCTACTATTCAATGATATTAGTAATAAATTACATGCTGATTCTGGTTCTTAAAAAAAAAATTCATTCAATTTATTAAATTAACCTTCAATGCCCGACGTTCATAGGATCTGGTGTGAGGTATTTTTGTACCCCAACTTTTTATTAAATATGAGGATTTAAAATAATACTAATACTATTAATCAAATCTTAGGATACAAAAATACCCCACGCCGGGTGGATTGGGTAAATAAATATGGTATCCAAAAATTGATTTGGAAATAAATCTAATTTTTTGATATATATTTAGCGATATTCTTTTTTGTGTTCAATATTCATGCCTGCTTCGAGTAAATTTGAAATAATTTAATTAATATTTCCATATTTCAATTATCAGAAATATTATTAGAATATTTAATAGTTTGATTTATTCTTATATATATATATATTAGGTTGTCAAATATCTCCCTTCCGCCTTTTTGTCTTTTGAATTTCGCGGCTATGTAAAATAAAAAAAAGCGGATATATATATATATATATATATATATATATATATATATATATATATATATATATATATTTCAATAATCCATTATTTTGCATAAAACCTATTTGTTATTTTTAAAATAACAACTAAAAGATTCGTAAAATAAATTTCATGAATATTTATTGAAAGTTTTTTAATTTGTTCGATACTAAATTTTTTTTAAAAATAATTATAAATAAAAGGATGTTTTTTTATAATAATGTTTAAATCATTTACTTTACAGATGTTGGAAACTTTTGTGCTGCAATTTATTTTAGTGAATAAATAATTTTCGATAGAAAAAATATACACAGACAGTTACAAATGTTATGTTAATTGTTGTTAAAAAAATAAGAAAAGAAATTATATAAAAATTCAACTTTGTGTCTAATGTTGATAATTTCTTTTGTTAAAAATAGATTTGTGAATTTTTTTTAAATGTAAATTAAACACTAATGGCAATTATGCATTATATATACACACACAAATATATATATATATATATATATATATATAAAACACCTGTCACTGACATGAAAATATACATAGAGATAGAGGGTGAAAAGGAGCATGGAATAACTAGATATTTGCATACTAGATGAAGTCGCCGCGGGATACATTGTGGGTGAATTACATTTTTACATGCAATTCAATTAACGGGCACGATCGTGAAGTTTTTCGGCGGTGAAATGTTTCATTACACCCATGAATACACACGTAATAATACTGCATATGCATATTGTCGGTGGCGGAACCCGTGACCCGCCGATTACATGACTACTGAATACAAACATAAACTATACATTACGTTTCGCATACATTGTATAGTATTCAGCTAAAGGATAAGTATGTGTGTGTGTGTGTCTACATGTATGTCGGAGTGTGAACGTATGTGTATTTATTCTGGGTGTTTTTATTCGTCGATTGTGAAAAATTGATGCGAATGATCGATTGTATTTGATGTAATTCTATTTTTAGTTATCGGATTCTGTTCCGTCATGAATATACAAAACTCAATATTCGGTCGCGTTGATAGATTGGAACGTTCGCTTTTGTATTTCTTTAATGCTCACAGATTTTTTTTTGAGCACGTTAATATATTTTGTCGGGGAATTAAAGTTTATTTTCATGATTTTTATTTCCTTCTAAAATGTATATATATATATATATATATATATATATATATATATATATATATATATATATATATATATATATATATATATATATATATATATCATCTATATATATATATATTATATATATATCAATGTATATCATCTTCAGCGACAATATATTTCGATAACATCATCGTCAGAGCGTTGCATTACAAAATGTATAATGCAGTGCTCTAACGACGATGACATTGCGATCTAAATACATATCAGTTTGTATACAAATAAAGTAAACAATAAATTATTATCATACTTTAGTAATATTTAATTTTAACGTAATATATATATATATATATATATATATATATATAAATAAATAGATATATACATACATACATATATACATACGTGTGTAATTGTTAGATCAATGCTAGATTTTTCGAACGTTTTTCCCTATTGAATATTTTATAATTTTTTTAGATGTTTTTTATTCTGTCTATTTTAAGCAATTAAGCTTTTTTGAGTAGGATCGACATTGATTTGTTTAAATATAATGGTTATTCAATTATAGCTACATTTTTTTATCAAAAATTGTGTCATTAAAATTAGTTTGTGGATGGCAGTTTTTCTTAATGTAATATCCAACTACTTTCATTACAATAATCTCTTCTCCACACAAATCATACAATTTTCGTGACTAATATTTTTATCATTTGTATTTTATTTTATTAGCTGTCGTTGATCTCTTTATTTCTTTTCTTATCATTTCTTCTTTCATTCTCATTGAAGATTTTGTGTTGTATATGTTTTTCTGTAACAAACAAATAAATCTTATCACTAAAACTGATTTTTTTTTTGATGTCTGTTATGTTAAAGTTATTCTTGATTTGATTTTAATATTTGAAATTCTTGTATGTTTTTAAAACACATTTAATTTTCACTATTATTTTTTTATATATTGACTTTCTAAATAGTTTATACTCGTGCAAATGCATTGTTCTTATATAACTGTCTATAATTTTACATGATTTATAGTGTAAAGGGTACATACGTACATAGTTTGTTTCATTCTGTTTACACTTGCGTACATAAATATATATATATATATATATATATATATATATATTTATATATGTTATATATTTAACACACACAATGTTGTAAATCTGTTAAATTGTGCATTTGAGTTTTTTAATGTTTTTACCCTCAGGATGCTCAGTTTTATCAAATAATAATAAAAAGTGCTTAATTTAATTCAGTGTTTGTTTTTAGTATAACTGAGGTTGGAATTCAATTACAAAATAATAAGTCTTTTTTGCTCGTCCTTCTTCTACGTCGCGGCGCTGTTGTCCAACCGACATTTGTTTTAATATGTTTTTATTTCTCATGTCAGTTATTAATATTTTTAATATATATATATATATATATATATATATATATATATATATATATATATATTATGCGGTAAATAAGATTATAAAAAAATTATAACTGAATTATGACCAACTTTTTAATTCTATGGATTACTATTTTTGAGTTATAATAGTTATTTATTATTTTTAAAATTGTCTGATTTTAGAAAATTTATAACTAGTGGCTCTAATATTGAATTGTGGTTGTCATTTTATTTTTACTGCAATTCTAGTTTTTAAATAAGAATTAATTTTGAACTAAAATATAAATTCTTTTTTGTAATATTTGCAAAAGGATTCCGGCCAATTATTTATTTTCTATCTTTTCAAATCAACAATTTTTTGAAATGGATTTATATTGTGAGATTTAGTACGTTTGTTGTCGTTTTGTGTTGTATTTTTACTGTGAAAAGCTTGTTTTGTCTGTGGTAAGATTTCTGTTAATTGTTATTATGCTGAATAAAAATATTTTCCCGAAATATTTCTTCTTTCTGTTAAAAAGTTTAAAAACTTGAAATACAATTCTATGGATATTACATCATAATAATATAACTATCCTTTATATTATAATTATTCACTATTTTTAAAATAAGATGAATTAGTTTTTATTCGACCATTATTGTTTCATTCTGTTTACACTTGCGTTTATTATAAATAATACCAGTTGAGTAATTTTTATTCTATAAATTGAAAATTGCAAAGAAAAGAATAATACCAGAATATAAAGGAAATTATGACAAAAGTAACTGTAATCTAAAAAGGCTACAATATTCGAGGGTTGTTTGATAAATATGATAAAAAAGTAAGAAATTAAATTGAAAAATTTAATTAAATTAAACAATAAATAAATTTACCATACTTATCAAATGACCCTCGTATATTTTAAAAGTGAAGAAATCATTTCAATAAGTTTTTGTTCAAAAAAATGTGCAATGTTATGACCGAAAGCTTTACTGAATGTTATTATTCTCTGTACCCAAGTGCTCTCTACTCAGTCACATTAAAAAATTACATTTTTTTCAAACATCTTTTTTTGAAATATCTTAATGGCTGTACATTTACTGTTATAATATATATTGTTTAACTTCATTTTACTTTACACAAATGTTTTTTCACCTCTACACCACAATAATTTAAAGTGTTCAATAATCACTTATTGTTCATTCGTTATTTATAATTATAAATTATATTCTCTCAGAGAAAATTATATTCTCTAAGCCATTCTCTAAGAGAAAAGCTCTGACGATGATGGCGTCGCCATCGAAATGCATCAGCCGATATAATTATAAATTATATAATTATAAATAACGAGTGAACAATAAGTGATTATTGAATACTTTAAATTATTGTGGTGTAGGGGTGAAAATTCATTTGTGTAAAGTGAATCAGCCACAGTTCCAAAACAACCAATAATTAATTTTACTTGTTTTATCAAAAAATTTTCAAGTATATTTATTTTTGTTTTATTTGTACATATATTTACTTATACAGTATACATTTAAAAAAATATTTTAAAATGATGTGTTGACTTAAATAGCTGCTCTTATACTATTACGAATTATTATATTATGTCGTTTATTTTATTTTGAAAATGTTTTTGCTGATAATTTAAAGTAGTTATTATTATTTCCAAAAAAATCTTTGATGTATTTTGTAAATATTGATAAGTTTATTTTGATTATAATTTTATAAAATAATGAGTAACAATAAAATATAAAGAAATATATCTTGTTCTTTTTATTTTTTAGGAAAATACTTCAAAAATATAAGAAATATAAAAAGTCTATAGTCTACAGATTTTTATAAAAAAAATTATTTGAAAATATACATTCACGTATAAAAGAATGTAGACACTCGTACACGTGTACAACTAATATCTCTTCGGCTCGATAAAATACTACTTGAAAATTTATTACTAGATGAACATCGTCTTATTGCGAAAATTCCCATTTTATTATCTATAAATACTTTATCAGAGACACGGTACACGTAATTTCGCAAAAGGGAGAGAGCGAAAATCCCGAGAAAAATGTTAGCGATTTAGGACAGTGTTCTAGTAGTCAGTTGTCGGTAGTACATTGTTATTTTATAAGGTTTATTGAAAACAATTACTTGCTATGCCCTTATAAAAAATGTTGAATGAGTGGAATTTCAAACGAAACATATAAGTTTATGTTCAAGAAAATTCAGTGTGAATATTTTTATATCGAAAGTAATATGTGTATGTGTGTATATATATATATATATATATATATATATATTTATATATATGTGTGTGTGTGTGTGTGTGTGTGTGTGTGTATGTGTGTGTGTATGTGTGAGTGTGTAATGATGTTATGCAAAAACATTTTAAAAATATTGAACAAGTTGTTTTATTTTTTTTTTTAAATAAAACATTGAATACATTTCTTTAGTTGTTTATTGAATGTTTTTTTTTTAATACATTATATATAAAACATTTTAGTTTTTTATTTCATAAGTTTATAGGTTTAAGATAAATTCATTACTTTTTGTATTCTTTTTTGTAGTTGTCAATCGATTACTAATTATTTCTCAAGAAATTTGTTTCATTATTTTTAAATCTTACTCCATAAATCTGAAAAATGTTAGTGTACATTTAAATTTATTTAAATTAAGAAATATCTAGATTCAAATAAATTTAAATCTAGATTTAAATTAATATTGTACATTTTTTTACTTGTGATCCCGTTGGAATGAATGTATTTTTAGGTTAGATAGAACTTTCGATAGAGATATCTGTCAAGTCAGTTGTCAGTTTACGCGCTTTAAGTGACATTTAGATTCAGTGTATTTTACCAAATCATTATGAAACGATTTACACTTAAGAAATGTTTAGAAATTGTAGAAATTTATCAAGTTTTGTCTAATTTAATGATTTCATCAACTGAAATAAGCTTATAATACAAGACACTATTACAATCCAACTAAACATATAGCATAACTTTCTTCGTATGAAGATCGACTTTTTGGTGTTTTTAATGGCGATTAGTTTTGATTTTCTCATTATCTTCTAAGCTCGACGTTATTGTAAACGATACATTTATTATCACTAGTTATCATTCTTTTCAAGGATGTTTTGCTTTCATTGCGTTTGAATGGAATAAAAATATAGATTTAACAATTTTTTTTCGCCTAAATCGTGTAGTATCTAAATATCAAATAGATAACGAAACCAATCTTTTACAAGTGATCATAGACGGTGCTATTTGATATTTTAAGTATTTAATAACTTCCGCGTTGTGCATCGTTACTTATTTCTAGTTAACCTTCATTAGGTTACTATCAATCATGGGTTGTCTATCTAAGTGAAATGCATCATCACATCAGAAATCTTTAAAACGAAATTTTACAAACCTTTTTTGGTATTTTCGTTCATTAACCATGTCTTCTCCATACATTGCAGATATTTTCTTTTAAGTTTACAACGCGTTTTTGCCTTTTCGGAATAAAAAATAATATCAAAAATGCACACTAATATCACTTATTTTCAAAATAATCCTAAATATATGTAAGAAAAACAAAGTTTAAAAATATCTGTTAAAATATATCTGAAAATATCATTTGTGAAAATATACGATATAAATGATGCGAGTGAAAATTACATTTAACTCAACTCAAAGCTAATTATCGAAACAATAAACGAACTTTTAGAATAACCCAATATATATATATATATATATATATATATATATATATATATATATATATATATTTCTATATACACACACACACAGTCTCCTTTTCTGGGGGTTGGGTATGAAGTTGACAATTTTTTCTCGTAAAAAACCTGTCACAAAACTGATAAGAAAAGTCTTATTGGGCTAACATTGTCAGAGAGACCAAGGTGCTACAAGGACTGTAGCGTCGAAGTAGTTATATATATATATATATATATATATATATATATATATATATATAAATATATATATGTGTGTGTGTGTGTGTATGTGTATGTGTGTGTGTGTTTGTATATAAATTTTTTTTATATATTTATTTACGTTAGAGAATAAAATTCTGAAAAACAATGTTCTTTTTAATATTTGATTCGATACTCTAATAAAACGAATACGCATTCATTTTCTAAAAAATAAAAAAAATCAATAATTGTTTCCAGTAAATCATTATTTAATTATTTTCTTTTTCAACTTTTAGCTGTATATCCGATTTGAAAAATCTTTTTGTTATTACTTATATAGATTTTTATGTTTGCCAATTAAGTATTTTTTTTTTAAAAAAAAACATGCTTTTTTAAATAAAATAGTTCTTTTATTTTAAAAATTAATGCAAATATATATGAAGTATTGTACTATTTTCTTTTTTTACTTTCTAGTTTTATAAACTTATTTGTTATATATTTTTTATAAATATATTTATATAATATAAAGTGTTATTTATAGTTATTCTGAACATTTTAAAACTTATCTATTAATAGAATAAAGTGTACTTTTTGTTTACAATGGATATCAGTATATTTATTCATCAAAGCATGAATAAACAAAGAAATTTACGTTAAATAATAATGTTAAATAAGGAATATCATTTATTTCTAAAAGTGTGCTAACATTTCTAAATTATTTATTATACATATATAAATATATGTATATATCTATATATATATATATGTGTGTGTGTGTGTGTGTGTATGTATGTATGTGCGTACGTATGTATGCATTGCATGTATGTGTGTATGCTTATATGTATGTAAGTTGATTTATTTGTTAAATGTAAAGATTGAAAATTAAATAAAATCAACGAACAAAGTGATTTAAATTCGGTTAAAATTTAAATTAAATAAATAAATATCCGGTTCAACATTTGCTTTTTTCATCGAATCCCATTCTTTAACGTGGTATTTGCAGTTTCATATGAAAGCAGAATATGTTGTTCTTTGAAAAGAAAAACAAACGGTATGTTACATTTAAGTACATTCATTTATGTAAACTACAAAGCACTGGTTTAGAAAGAAAAAAGAGTTATTCGAAGATATATTTATATGCTTATATATATATATATATATATATATATATTCGTATGTTTAAATATGAGCAAGTGAATAAAAAACATTCGTACGATCATAATTCACTCGTTCTTCAACGTTTATGAATATTTAACAACAATTTAAACATGTACTGAAGCGGTCTTAATCGAATTGCATACGGGTCGTTTTAGTAAATCTGCGAGTGTTTCACGCGAACTAGCCGTAACGAAATTTTCATTTGATAAATTCACAACTTCGTTAACGTTGTTGCGGACGCAAACATTTTAGGGTAATTAAAAAGAAAAAAGTATGTATGTAAAGAGAGGAAACATTCCGGACGGTTTTTTAATGTCTATGTATATATGTGTATATTTAAATGTGAAATTGTCATGTTTCTGGTCGCAAGAACGTTGAGAAAATTGCATTACGGTCGAGTGAATAATAAAAGTTCAACGTCGTCTAGAATTGTCTAGAATTATCATTACAGGTGTATAAATTAGTAATTTACGTTAAGAGAAATATCTGACGTTTAATTTTTTAAATTAACCTTTATATATATATATATATATATATATATATATATATATATATATGTATGTGTGTGTGTGTGTGTATAGTAATTAATTTAGCGTGCTTTAGAATTTTGAACTTATTGAATTCTTGAAATGTTTCAATGTCTATAAGATCTGAATTTCATTGAGACGTTGTTTTTTAGTGAAAAGTTAACCGTTGAATACTTGAAATAAATTTCTTAAATCAAGTTACAATGAATGAATTATTGGAAATATTATTACTAAAAAATCTTAATAAAGCCTTAATCAAAATAGTTTAAACAATAATTAAATCTAATGAGAAATGTTTAATATTCTTAAAAATGAGAATTAATAATTTTTTTAACTAAGTGACTTCTTTATACGGAAAATAAAATAAAATTTACTTCCTGTAAACCCGAAAATGTTATAAAAAAAATGAAATAATTAATGGAGAATTTAAAATGTAAGAATTTTTATACCAAAAAAATTTTTATATATACTGATTTTCATTGTTTTTTAAAATTATATACAAAATTAAAAACGAATATATATATATATATATATATATATATATATATATATATATATATATATATGTACAAGGAATATTTCGTTGTATAGATTTTTCACAATAATTTTTCAAAGTATTTTTCTTTATATCCATAAAAAATCATGCATCATTTTTTTTATAGATTTACAAAGATGTATTTTATTTTGCGAGACATTAATATAACTCAGTAAAATAGTATCTACTATGAATTTTTTTAATTGCACTTTTGTCTATTAACAAATTATCAATAATTTATTCTATTCAAACTCACTTATAATTATTAAAGGTATATTATTAGTTTATCGATTGTAGGAAAAGCATATCCGTCTTAATAATATTGTGAAAAATAATTTTAATCACAATTTTTATATGTTTAAAACATTATAAAATAAAATATTATTTAGTTAATGAATAATAGTAGTTTTCATAACATTTTAGTAATTTTGCTCATAGCTCATGGGAAATATTTATAATGTAAACTTGCCAAGCAACGAATGAAAATTAACTAACAATACAACGTTTGATAACGAAAAAACCTTTAAATATTTTATGTATGGTTTATATTTATATACATAGTTTATATACTCTATATAGAGGTAGCTTATTTAAATATTGTATAAAAAATGAAAAAGAATTATGTATGTAAAAGGAAAATTATGAATGAATGTAATAATTTTTTATAAATTTTACATAAATAGTTGAGTTTGGAGATTTTAACGTTTAGATATCTTCATGTTTATTTTATGATTATATTTTAAAATTTTGTTATGCATCTGATAATGATTATTTGTCGTCTCATAAACAAAAAGAAACATTCATCATTTTTCCAAGATATACGAGAATTATTTGAAAATTATTAATAATAATTTATATATTTTATATTTATATTAAAAACAATACTCACAAATGAATGAACACAAATGAATCACTCATCTTAAGTACTACAACATTTTATAAGTATCCAATAACTACTAATTTTTCACTTTACTCGTTAATGCACATTTTGTTCACTGTACCATCATCATCATAGCACTACATGATAAAAATAAAATTATTTCATAGATAATTATTGAACAAGTTTATTAAATCTTAAGGGTAAGTGATTCATTCCACAGAATTAATCTCAATCATCTACTCCAATCGTGAACGATTACTTTCGAATATTAACGATTGCAATTGCAAAGTGAGGTGGGTGTGTTGAAATTTCACGTCATTCCGCAATTGAAATCTTTAATCTTCGGAGGTAATCGTTCACGTTCGGAGTAACGTGAGCATTAATGACATTAATTTAGCAATATAACTGTGTATATATATTATATATATATATATATATATATATATATATATATATATATATATATATAGATAGATAGATAGATAGATAGATAGATAGATAGATAGATAGATAGATAGATAGATAATTTCATTTCCGAACTTTCCCAAAGTTTTTCGAGAATTATTGAAGTATAACTTTTATAACATATTAAAATTAACAAAAAATGAAAAAAAGATATATTTTCAGGCATATTTTTTCTAACAAAACGAATTTTAATTCCATTAGCTTCAGATTTGAATACATTCAGATCACCAATCTATAATAAACATCATCTACACAGAAGTATTAACATAGCTTTTCAAATATTTTATTTTTTATGACTTATTTACATTGTTAAACAGAAACAAGTTTAGGGGACGACGAGTGAAGCTAGTAGGGGGCGAAGGCCCCTGGTATATATATAATACTTAAGTATTCAACATGAGAAACGTATGCTTTGTACATGACAAAAAGCTTTTAGTTAACAACCACAGTTGAAATATACAAAAAAGTTCGGAAACTTGAAATCGTTTCCTAATAATGTAATCATTGTCTATATACATTTTATAGAAGATGTCAACTTTGTGATATATATTTTTTTTCCACTATATATATATATATATATATATATATATATATATATATATATATATATATATATATATATAAACTTGTTGTACAGTAATTTCAAAGAAATAAATCCCTTAGTGGTCTGTAAAGTCTGAATTGTAAAAACCGCAGGGTAATCCCCTAACAAGTCTTCTTACATTGTTATATATATATATATATATATATATATATATATATATATATATATATATATATATATGAAATGAGAAGATAATTAGATGCTCAAACAAAATTTTCTGACAACTGGGAATCGCCGGCGGTGAGCAACTTGTATCTCTGGCAGTGGTTTTCGTGCAGTGGTAGATACAGCGAGTGAGTGAGTTTATATACGTACATAGTCGACGCTATTGTGGCTTTTTAATAGGATTTAATAATTAGTAAAAACATTTACGAAACGGACATTCCGCTTACGTATAACGTAGGTGCATTAATTAGCGGTGTAGCGAGGGAACGAAATGTTGGTATTTTCAGTGTAGCAAAGTGATTTCTACTCGATTATATTTTATGCGATGAATATAAATAATTGTCTTGTTTTCGTACTTTCTTCTATATTTTTGTTAAAATATTAATTCAGAAATATATTGGTATAGAATCATATTGAATTTTAATTTATAATAATATCATTCCTTCGTGTGTTTTATCTATTTATTTATTGTACATTACTACTATCTATCTGTCTGTTTAACTACCTATCTGTCTGTTTAACTACCTATCTATTGATATATATATATATATATATATATATATATATATATATATATATATTATCTGGTAGCCACTTTAAAATAAAAACGCTGATTTACTTTTAAATTGTTGGTACTTATCTATGATAAACAATTTCTCGTTTTAGTTACTGAACATTCAGCGTTTCATAATTTTCGATTGAAGTTATATGTTCTCTTTAAAGCGCCTGAATTATTCAAAATATACAATTCGACTCAGAGTATTTTCTTCAAAGGAAAAGTTCAAGTATTTTTATTGATGTTTTTTAAGTTCGAAATAAAATGTTATAAAGACACGCTGGTTTTTTGGATTAAACCATCTTAAAAATCTTCGGACTAAACAAAACGATTAAAAAATTCGAAATATAGGATTTATCGTAATAAAATCAAAGAAATTGTAACGAAAATCAACTTTTAAAGAGGACCTAATAATAAGTTTTCTTCTGTTTATCATTTTTAAAAATTATTTTTCAGATAGAAGTAAACATTTAAAAATTATAATTTTTATTGAAAACTGCGTTGTTTATAAGGAAATTGTGTTAGAATTTAATGCTAAATATTAGAATTTAATCCAATTAATAATTTTGTTTATATGTAATATAAACAAAATTATTAATTGGATGAAATGATACGGTATGGATTTGACTCTCGGAAAATTCGTATGTGATTTACTAATAGATGAATTTTTATCTATTTATCTTACTTTGCCATTGAATTAAAAATTACAGAATTTGATTCGTGTAAATATTTTAAAGCCACATTACAGTCATGTTTATCTCGAGAAGGTCATTTTAGATATTGAAAGAAAAGTTTACAGTAACGAAAATTTCATAACAAAGCATAATTAAAGGATATTGTACAGTCGTTTACAAAACATGATATTTGATTTTGGCGTAGGATCTTTCCTTGAGAATTTCATGAGTGTATGGGATCCATATTCACTAAAGAAAACTCAAAATTTAGAAATAACTCAAAGAAAAAACTGTTCGTTTTATGTTAAATAGACATTCCAGAGTGAAAAGTTCCAATGAAATTGTTGAATAGCTAGGATGGAAGAGTTTGGAAAGTAAACGTAAGTTCGCAACTTTAGTTTACGTGCTCAATGCTTCTGAAGATATCCATCTTAAAAGGATTTTAATCAAAATATATATTGTCTCTCTTTCTATAATAGAAATGATTATGCGCTAGAAATTTTACAAAAAAAGTTGTAGAAAATTCAACTTTTCAATTGGGATTAAATTACTTTTCATTCTAGTATTTTCAAAACACTACTTAAGGTTTTTTAAAAATTAGATTAAAGTCTATAAAATGTATTAATTGAAATATTGTTTTAAAATTGTAACCCTTGACACAAGACTTGCTATTCTAAGTATGTATGCTATATATATATATATATATATATATATATATATATATATATATATATATATATATATATATAAATATATATATATATATATATAAATATATATATATATATATATATATATATATATATATATATATATATATATATATCTCCCTTCCGCTTATTTTTTTCTTTTTTTTTTTTTTTTTTTTGTATATAGCCATATAAATTCAAAAGACCAGAAGGCGGAAGGGAGATATTTGCCAACCTAATATATATATATATATATATATATATATATATATATATATATAAATTATTGTTTGAGGACTTAGAATTAGTAATTTCTATTAAAAACGTATTTTGATTGTTAAGACATGATTGATTTTCTCCAATAAATGCGAATTTCTTTTTATTATTTGTAGTTATTTAAAATTTAATTTATTTTTATGGATAAAGTAAACATTTTGACAAGATTGTGAATATATAAATAGATTTGTATGTACAAGAACAAAAAATGTACATAAACAAATACACTGATTGCATTAAAGTAATCACAGTCATAGATATATTCATTTGTCATTTCTTACGTATTCCTTTTCTGTAGATCCTATAAGATATTATAGTTTTTCTTCGTTCTATTTCTTATACCTATAGTGATCTTGTGTCAACGTATGAAAGGATTTAAAGGCTGATACATACGTTATAAGATGCAAATCTTGGTGCAGCTCTGCTAGTTTCGTTGCATCCGTCGTACACAAATCTTTCTACGTTTTCTCTGGAGTTACGTTGTATTCTCTATGTATGTTTCTTACATTTTTTCTTGGAAGACTGCACGTTATGTGCGCAGATAAAAGCCGTGCTGAAGCACCTGAGGCACGATCTCATTCATAATTTATTTGTTTTTATATCGGTCCCTCCATACATACATACATATTTATATTTATATATATATATATATATATATATATATATATATTTCACATATGCTCTCTTACATACTTACACACATATCCTCTGTTGATTATTAGTCCTTCGACTTAGCCATGCGGATATCTTATCTGCGAGTAAATAATATTCTTGTGTAAATAGTATGCATTTACCTTTCTAGTTGCGAAACTGGAATGCTAAAGTAAATCTGCGAAAGTTTCATACGTGCACGGTACTTGTGTAAATAAAATATTATTATGTTATATACGGAGGGTCTCTCGTAGGAATTAATACATAAGAAATTAATATAATAATTAATATTGATCTGTTGTGGGAAGTCTTGTTATTTGAGATAAAATTATTATATTGTCATTATGTTTGAATGATTTATCAGTTTGAGATTGCGTTAATATTTATAATTTTCATGAGTTTTATTTATTCTTTAAATTTTATTTTAAAATTTTCTAAAATCAAAATTTATCTATTTATCTATTATATTTCATATTTTTCGAATTGTAATATATGTTTAATTAATTTCTGGCGTATTTTTTCATTTCTTTAATTTTAAGAAATAAGATTATCAATCAGTAAATGTGTTAAAAAAGAAACTAATATCTTTATTAAAACAATATATTTATAATACTTTACAGTTTTATTGGATTTCTATATATTTTAACTCTTTTATTTACACGATCTATCCCTGAAGTATCCGAATTTTGATTAAAAAATGCATTTTTGGTTAATATTCATGACTGTTATTTATTGATTATTTATTATACATTTCTTCTGATGAAATATACAAACTTTGCAACTACTATGTAACTTTTGAAAACCTGCTTGGTACTTTTTTTTCATAATAGTATTGGTCGAAGCCTTTTGAATCCCTGAAATGCTGTTGAACTGTTTTTATTTTGGTTTCATGTTAAATATTCGAAATAGGAAAGAATTAAAAGATGTGAAATTAGAATGAGATGAATGACTAAGTACTATGATACATTTTTATGCTAAAGAAATGTTTACAATGATGCACCTGTGCAGAACAAATCTTGTGCAGACTTTTTTTGTTGCAAATTTTTGATTAAAATTTGATTTATTGATATTAATGGTATCTCTATGTAATTTTACAGATATGCTTCGATCATTTTGAATTAATTTACGCTGTTTTTCAATAATGTCTTCGTTTTGACTGGTTGAAAGATTCTACCTAATCTAAACTTTGTATTTTGATCCTACACTTTTGTACGTGATAAAGATTTTTCCCTGTAAACTTCATTTAATATTCGTTATACGAGTATATATATATATATATATATATATATATATATATATATATATATATATATATATTTGGATGACCCTATACTAACAAATGTTATAATTTTTTTTTCAATGTTTAGTATTTGCTTTTGTATTGTAGCAGATTTACTTTATTACAAATAAATTAAGAATATCCGAATATTAAGATTTTATAAATAAATATGTTAGTAATAATTTATTAACACAAAGTAAAACACAAAATATAAGTAACAGCTTATTTGTACTTAGTTTTTTCAGGATACAAAAAGTATTCTTAAAAAATTCACGCATAAATAAATTTGTAATAAAATAATGTTTTGATGATTAAAGAATACTTTGTTTTACTTAATTTTTTGTAATTCAAACATTCTGAGCTAATTATTTTCGTAAAAAATATCATTTAATGTTAGCTTATACATCAAAGTGAATATTATTATACAGTACAATTAATAATTAAGATCTTGTTCTAGAATAATAGTTTTGGCACAGTTACTTTTGTTATCGAATATTGTGCTAATACAATTTATATTTTTCAACAAGGTTCAATCAGTCGCATTATTACAATATATTTAAAGTTGTCTTAGCTTTTATGATCACCAAATGCCGGAAGTAGTCAGTGAACTAAGAAGAATTGCGTTAACATATTTACTTTCTCTTGATTCTAAATTTATATTATATAAAAATACTACTCTTTAAATAAAAATTTTGTACAGACGTCGTTAATATCTATTTTTTTGCTCTTAAAAAAATATTATATAATTCCAATAGTTATTGTATGAAAAATAATATATATTATTACTTTATATTATAATTAAAGTAAATATTAAAAATACTTATTAGACATATTACTTATAATTATTTGTCTTAACTTTTAAATTCCATCGAAGTACAATTTATTTATGTAAAATAAGCTTTATAGCATAGAGTTCTATGTTAAAAATTTATGTATTTTTTTCTACTTGATTGAAAAAAATTATAGTTCCGATATTAAAGCTCCAAGAATATCGTGAATGCAGTAAATTTTCTGATGTGACTTCATCAAGATTTTTCGAAAGACATTATGCATCGTGGATGAGCATATTCATGGTAACAGATTATTTTCTTATTAATGATATGTGTATATTGATAATATTTAAAATTTAAAAAATAATTTAATTTTTACAGGTAATTTCAACATGTCATTGACGATTATTTAATTAGGTGGTAACAGCTCGGAGTCAATAACGTCTTTAAAATTCTATCAAATTGAGAGTGTAATGTTGTTTAAATGAAGTTTTTCTTTTTTTAATAATTATTTGTTTTTTTTCAAGTTCGCATAATCTAATGTTTCTTGCATTGCTTATGTAAAGAATCTTGACCTTATCTACTTGTATTACATAATGGAAATGTTTAAAAATACATTATCCATAATCTCAGACTGTCGAATGTGAGGTTAGTTTTAAATAAACAGTTTTCGAATCATAATCTTAAATATGATTTTATTATCAGCATCTAAATGTGTCGTTGCGTGTTTTTTCCTTTTTTTAATTACATACAGTTTAAATACAAATTAACAACTTTCTTTTATTATGAACTATTTTATAATAGAATTAATAAAAAAATATATGACTTATTGTGAGAATCTATCTTTTTTAAGTTTTTATTTTGTTATTTTATTGTTCTGTTTTATAAAATGAGTTGTACTTAGCTTGGGTAATATAAAAAATTGGAAGTTATTTAATATTTTTTACCTTTTATATTCGATTAATACTTATGATAACTTGAAAAAAATGAATTTTATTTCTAAAATATTAAATAAAACAATCTTATGTAAAATATTATTTCCTACAACTTATATATATATATATATATATATATATATATATATATATATATATATATATACATTATCTATTAAATGAAAATTGGAATTTGTAAAAATTTTATCAATTTACAATGAATTGAATTTAGATTATTTGCATAAAAGTTTGTCATTAAGTAAAAACTTAATTAATATTTAGTTAATAATAATGTATTTCATCAAAATTTAATAGATACTAAAAATATTTTACATTATGTAAAATTCATTTTTTATCTATTTTGCTCAAATGAAATTTTTACTCAAATTATCAAACTCATTTTTAATTTTAAAATATGTTCTACAGCAATTTTATCATTGAACTAAGACTTTGTATCAATACTTTTATTTTTTATTACATCTTGCAATCGAGAAAATTTACTTTTTGTTAAATTGCTTAAAATTTCTTTCGGTATTGTTTTCATTAACACTGTAGCTTACATCTTAGAACATATTTAAGTTTTCCTTGTATTCTAAACTAATTTTACTATTAAATATAGTTCCTAAATGTGCTATTATGTTCAAATTTTTCGAATGAGGTGGTTATTATAATTAATTGATTTTCTCTTCAGTAAAATATGCTGTTGCCACTTTAGACGCTTTGGTTGAGATATAAACAATTTGAAATTGATGTATTTTCTAAAATTTTAAGATTAGTTTCAGAATATAGACGTATTTCGTTTTAGTTACTTTTTCTTGTCTTTTATCAGATTTTCGACTCCTTTCTATGAAAAATATTTCCATGTCAATACAGAACCATCATTATTTTTCACAATTTGTTATATAAAATTCGAATGTCAGTCTGACTGTCCACACTATACTTTTTTACATTTTTTTTTTAAATTTAAAATTGTCGCTCCATACAATTATATCTCAGAGAAATTATGCCATTTCTACATATTTCTTCATAAATTAAAGTTTGATTGTTACAGGTTGTTTTTTCTGATTGATTTTATTCTTATCAGTTAATCCTTTATAGTTAGTTTAAGTGCTTCTGCAGATTTTTTTTATATTTACTATTAAAATAAATTTAAGTTACAGTAAATTATTTACAAATTTGCAAAAAGTAAAACAATATGTAATCACTTTTCGATATCAAATTATAACAAAAACATAGAAAAAACAACATTTAGTTAATCTTATAAAATTGTACTCAGTAATATTTTAAATATCACTGATAGCTAATTACTAAATCTTTGAGTACTTAACGTCAGTAATTTAAAGGAGTATTCAATCTTTTAAAGTTGGTTGCAAGTTAGAGACTTGAAGCATTCTTTCCCATAAGCAAATTCATAAAAAGATATTTTCACAATTATCATATGAATAATATATATATATATATATATATATATATATATATATATATATATATATAAATTGTTCTATATATTTGACATTTATTTTTATATTGTTATTTTGAAACATAAGCAATTATTTTTTAAAATTATATTGGTACAATATGTGCAGGTAACATAACTTCTATCTTAAAACTAAATATTTATTTTACTAATGTACATATTTAACTAATTATAAAACAATTTATTTACTCTTGACATTACACTAATCTTTCTTTTATGTGTCTATATTATAAAGGTAGTGTGAAAGTGATAATTGCTTGTATATTTATTTCTCAAAATTACTAAAGACAAAATTATAATATTAATAAAGAAAATGATATAGATTTTGAAATATATTATTTTTTAAATAAAATAATGTTTTTTTAAGTTAATTAATCAAAACCTAACTTTAATATGGACACAAATATGTTTATGTGTACTTTCTAACCTAGCATTATATTTATATATATATGTAGAATGTTTGATCTTGTTTGTTACTACTGTTTTTACCATTAATCATTATATATATATTAAGTATATAAAAATAACAGCTGCAATATCAATCAAAAATTCATTACATCTATCTTTCAATTTTTAATAAATATTTGTCTCTGCTAACAAAAACTCCTCGTCTTTTATTAATTATAATTCATTGTGCACTTGTACAAGTTTTATTTCCATATTTACTTATTGTCCTCATACTGTATTGTTACTCATAATTGTGTATATAATTTATCATTCTATTTTTATATATAATTTTTCTTCTTTCTGTCTCTTTCAGGGGCCTTAATGTGCTAAGACGTACTAAGGTAAGATGTCTTCTATTTTCTTCTGTACTATTGCTTATTGTTTTCTTGCTGCCCATGCATTTATATATAGTAGTTATTACTGGTACTGTTACACTATTCTATTTGCATGAACTGTCATTTTCTATGTTCTTGTCTTATGGAAAGAAATACGTTTGCACGTTCCTATTTCTTAATAATTTCGTTTATATTTTTACACTTTCTACACTAACATACATGTACAAATGGTAAATATTTTTATATATATCTATTATAATATATATCATTGAATCAGGTCATAAATTTTGTCAAATTTCTATTTTTTCATAATAAATATATGTATAATGTATGAGAAAAGAATAAAATATATAAAATTAAATTGAATTTGGATTTAAAAGTACATCAAAATTTCTAAATATTCGAGAAATTTTATTACAATGAAACTAATTTAATTTTATACCATAAATAAATAATAAAAAGTTAATAATATCTTACTTTTTGATGTAAACACTATTATAACAATACGTAAATTGAAAGTTAATTGGACATAATATTTATTAATAAATTTTTCAATTATCAGATCTACATCTATAGAATTTCCAGATTTAACAAATTATTATAAAGATAATTGATAATTTATATTGATGTAGATAATATATATTACCATAAAGAAAGGTAAGACTGAACAAAATTATTATACTTTTTGTAACATACAATTAATCCATAAAGTAATGGTTAATAATTTTGCAAATATAAACATATACTAATTTTAAGAAATATTGGTTATAAAATTATTTATCATATAAAAGTAAAAATCATGAAATGTTTTTGTAAATTTATGCAGATACAAAAGTTCATTTAATAAGTTTCTGTCAAACGTTTTAAGTGGGATAATTACTGTAAAAATCGGTATATTAGTCAAAGGTGAATTAAGTTCATAGAAAAATATTAAAATATAATATTGGTAAGTATGATATGAAGTTAATAAAATTATGTAAGTTAATAAAATTTAATATATACAGTGTGCTCCAAAAGTTAGTTGAAATAAACATTTCTAAGTTTTTAAGTAACACAGTGTTCAATAGCTGGGTTTCTCATCACTAACTTGTCTAGTCATGATTTATGATTACAAAGCGTTATTATTGTTAAAAAGGCATTCCCCGAAATTCATATTTCTCGCGTAACTAAACAATAAAAACAGTACATAAACATAGAAATTCACCGCGCCGGAAGTTAGTTGAAACCGATCACTCGCACCACTTGAATTGGAGAAGAACGTATTTGTTTAGATTTAATACGTTCTCGTAGATATTTTACAGTGAAGTTGTAATATTTAATTTCCATAAATATTATTGTTGTTCATTAGTAAAAAATGGCTTCGAGACAAAAATTAGCTATAGATGAAAGACCAAAAATTGTGAGTAAATATAAAAAATTGAAAAATTATAATGCAATTGGAAAAATATTCAAAATTTGTGCCAAAAGAGTAAGTAAACATCATAAAAAAGATCAGAGAAGTTTCGACATTTGCAGATAAACCACGTTCGGGATGACCAAGAGTCACTACTGTCAGCAATGATCGGCATATAGTACGACAGTGCAAAATTAATCCGAAAATTATTGTAAAAGAAATTCGAGAGCAACTGCATGAAGCAGGGATTCCAGTTTCTGAAACCACTATTAGAAGACGTCTTCACGATGCTAAGTTGAGGAGGTATGTGGCCAGAGGAAACGCTTATTAACATCTGCTCATAAAAAAAAATAATTTTTGACAGAAAATATGTGAATAAACCATTGTACTTTTGGAAACAAGTAATTTTTAACGACGAGACTAAATTTGAAATATTTGGAAATCGTCGACACCAAATAGTTTGGTGAAGTAGCAGTGATAATACTTACAATGATAAGTTCCTGCAACAATTATAAAACATGGAGGAGGTAATGCTATGGTATGGACAGATTATATATTATTGAGGGAAAAATGACAGTGCAAATATTCTGTAATATTTTACAAGAAAATTTACACCAGTCTACTGAAATAAAAAGATTGGGTCGGGATTGTACTTTTCAACAGGACAACGACTCGAATCATGTACGGCTAGAATAAATAAAGAATTTTTCACAATCAATGAAGTAGATGTACTTGAATGGCCATTGATGTCCTTGTTCTGCGGAATAATGGCAGTCCTAGAAAATATTAAAAATTAAAAAGTGTTTGATTTTTTATATCATTTTCTTTGTACTTTTTAACTAACTTTTGGAACTAGACCTAGGAGTAGTTTTTGTATAATTTATGATTCGTTTGAAGCATGATTACTAATTTCTTATCAAAATGACTAGTATTAATTAAGGTTTAATAAACAGTGTGTCATTTGGGGATATTTTCAGTTTTTCGTGCAATTTTTCTTTTTTTATGTATTTTTTTCATATCAACTAACTTTTTGAGCGCATTATATATATATATATATATATATATATATATATATATATATATATATATATATGAGTGTGTGTGTGTGTGTATACTAGGTTGTACGGAAATTTCGTTCGTTTTTTACCTTAAATTTAAAGTTTTTCTTTATCTAGGTAACTTTATTGATCAATATATACATCACTTTTTTCTTTTGCAATTTTCGGAGTAACTTCATAAGTCAGTCTTCATACAATTACCTGGTATTCTGATTAAAAAATTGCTCTAAGTGATTTTTATAAGCCTTCGAAGAATTAAAAATTTTCTCATCAAAAGGGTTTTATAGACCAGAACAAATGATAATCTGAAGGTGCAAGGTGTGATAAATTTTACACTTTACATTATTGTATATGAACCATTTCTCATCGCTGGTATCGTTTTTTCAAGAATGACTCATTTTTATTTTGTTTCGATAATGAATTGCAAATGGAAATATGATCTAACAAAATGTTTTTCTTAAAATCGTACAGCACATAAATATCAAAATGATTAACACAACTAAGCTTCTCAAAGTAGTCATAATACGGTACTGTTCGATATTTTAAGGTTTTTGACTAACTCTCTTGCAAAACGCTGATTATTTTTACTCGAAGTTTTGTTTTGATCAATCCTGAGCGATATACTCCATCGGGGTGCGCATCATCAAAGTGCAAACCTCCGAAATAAAATTTCACAAACCACTTTTTGTATCCTCGTTCTCCATATATCACTCAAATTTTCTTTTGGGTTTGCATCGCGTTCTTATCTTTTCGCAAGTAAAAGAGTATAAAATTCCTACTATTATTTTTCATTTCTGAAATAATACTAAATACAAATAAGAAAACCTGATTTTATAAATTTTTGTTAAAGTTTATCTCCAAATGTCATTTGTTAAAAAAATATACGATAAAAATCATGTGAGTGAAATTAATTATACTTAACTAAACTTGAAGCTAATTATCGTATAAAAACGAATCTACTTTTTGTATAACTCAATATATATATATATATATATATATATATATATATATATATATATATATATATATATATATATATATATATATATATATATATATATATATATATATATATATATATAGTATATAAAGTAGTAATTTATTTTTATATAACAAAAATTTCAATATTCCATTTTTATTGCACCTCTATCATTGGATATTGATCATAATTTTTAAACATCAATACATGAATAGAAAAAATGATCAAAATCATAGAAATTGTTTTTAGAAAAATATTTTTGTGTTGTCAGTAATTGATTTTCAAGCATTATGAGTAGATATAGATTGTTCATAATAATGTAAGAAATAATTATGTAAACGTTTGTATGCATATATATATATATATATATATATATATATATATATATATATATATATATATATATATATGTATGTATACATACACGTATACATGCACGCACTAAAAAAAGAATATTTTTTGATTTTGATGTTTTTAAGTGGCGCAGGTAAGAAAATAAGATATGTTGTATTCACTAAATACATATTTATTTATGTTTTTATTAAATATTATTTATATATTGCAATAATAAATATGAAAACTCATAATAGAAACAGTGAACTTGTTTAATGAAGCCTGAACAGATTACTATTATTTTCAATAATCATAAAATGGTAAGTAGAGTTATATTTATTATTTAATAAATAGTTGCGAGCATTATTTTGATTATAAGAAAAAAATATGAAACTGAATATACGAGTAGTACCATAGTAGTAAATGATTTGTTGAAATGTGTAGAATTGAATATTGGTACTTAATTAAATGTAAACGAGATAATGTAAATTATGAGTGTTTAAATTAATGATAATAAATATATTTTAATCCATGAAGTTTATTTGAAATATTATCTTATTAGATTTACCTGATATAATAAGTTTACAGTGTTTGTATATCAGCAATAATTTAATATCATAGTCATTCAAAGACTTTCTCGTTTCGAGCATAAATTTAGAATTTTAAATTCAGTATCTTCTTCAATTTAGTTTAGATGATGTATTTTTCTTAAATCTGATCCATTATGTATTTAATCGGTATTTCTAATGATACATTAATTCAGCTGAATAGCGTATTCTGTGTAAAAGAAATTGTTTAAAGTTGACTTTAAACCACTTTAAAAAAAAATTTATGCAATTTCAATTAATACTTAAACTTCTTTCACTAATTTGTTGAAATATCTAAATTACTCGATTTTCATATTTAAAAAAACAAAAAATACATCAGTCTATAACTGAAACGGAATTTGTTAAAAAATAGAATTATACCACTTTTTTTTAAAAAAAAACACCTTACATGATTCAGTTTTATATTTTTTTATATAGCGAATGAAAAATAGATCATAAATAATATGAGTAAAAAAATGACTTTCTGAATGCCTCAGTTCTCATATTTTCTGAATATTTTATTATTCGTTCAAGTATTATTTTTATTTATTCATTATTATTATATTGTCTATTATTTTTTTTAAATTGACCGATAAGTTAAATATAAAATAAAATATATCTTAAGATATAAAAGTTTTTAATATAATAATACTGTTAAATTTATAATTAAAGTCGGTATTCTTAATTTACTTTGTAATATTGTTCTAAATATTATTGTTTAAATTAATATGTTAAATTATTGTTTGAAACCGTTATATTATAAATTGTTTTAATAATAGTTAAATATGTTTTGATGTTAAAAAACTATACATTTTCTATTGTAATTGAATAAATTAGATACTTAAAAAATGACTTATAATAATCTTTAAGAAAAGAAGTCATATTTTAGAATATTTTTTTTAATAAAAAGTACAACAATGTTTTTAAAAATGACAGAATGTGACTTGTTATAAGTTATGTTATTAACTTAATGTATATATAAATGTTTAGAAGTGTACTTTTAGAAATTGTTTAAAGGTATTAATTTATCAAAAAACGTTTTCTAAAAATAAAATTAAGAAAAACCAGAGACATTAAAAACCATTTTATAATAATATTTATGTGAACGTGCATTGAATGAGATTCAGACAACAAAAAAGATGTAATTAATTAAACTTATTCAACAAAAGCGGCTGAAACGAGCCGACTGAATCGCGTATTCAACTTCGTCGCTAACTTAGAATAATTATTCAATTATAACAGCGCAGCCATTTTGTTTTGTATGGTAAAAATGGCAACCGAGCAATGACCAACACAATGAATATAGTTAATGTTATATAAACAGAGCATTGTTCGTGCCGTTGCGTAGCGCGTTCGCCCCGAGCGTGGTTGCATTGTTCACTTCTGGCTGCGTTCACTATTTCACAGCCGACTTGTGTACACCGACGTCATTATGGTCGCCGTATCGCTTCCGGCCGCGCGCGATTCGAACGTAACGCGCAAGTATTGTTCGTCGACGACGATGTCGACTTAGGTAAATATTAATCCTTCAGAGTGTTGTAAGGGCGCAAGAAGGTTAATTTACTTTCGAATTCTATTGTGCGAATAACAACAGCTCAAGTAAAATTCAATTTTAATGGGGAACGCGAAAGTTTAAAATTAAAGTGTGAATTAATGATTTCGCAGGTAAAGTTTTTCGTTGCGGGAAAATTTAGACGCAGTGAAAAAACTAACTTCTCACGAGAATTTCTATACTTCGTGTATGTATGTATATATATATATATATATATATATATATATATATAGATATATATATATATATATATATATATATATTGGGTTGGCACAAAAGTCATTGCGTTTTTTATTATGATTTTCAAAGCAATTTTATTAATATAAATAGCAAACATTAATCAATTATATATTATCCGTTTTGTTCGATGACCTTTTGCCATCTTTCAGTCAACTTCATAATTCCATTTTCGTAGAAAGTTTGGTTTTTAGAGGAAAAAAACTGAACCAACTATTGACAGCCTCATTGGAATCGAATGTTTTTCCATTCAAATGGTTTTGAAGTGAACGGAATAAATGATAATCTGATGGTGCAAGGTCAGGGCTATACGGTGGATGAGGCATCACTTCCCAGCCTAACGCCAATAATTTTTGGCGAGTGACCAAAGATATGTGTGGTCTGGTGTTGTCGTGATGGAAGATGACGTCTTTACGATTTGCCAGTTCTGGCCGCTTTTCCCTAATTTCTTTGTCCAATTCCATTAGCTGACGACAGTAGACATCCGAATTGATCGTTTGGTTCCTTAGTAGCAGACCAAAATAAACAATACCTTTGAAATCCCACGAAATACTCAGCAAAACCTTCTTTTGATGAATATCGTCTTTTGATGTCGATTGCGCAGACTCATCTCGCTTGCTCCATGATCTTTTTCGCATGACGTTATCGTAAACAACCCATTTTTCATCGCTCGTTATGATTCGCTTAAAAAATGGATCGGTAACGTTACGTTTCAGAATCACAGATGGAAATTCGTTTGGCGAGACGAATTTCTTTCAACTTGTGGGGAACCCAAATATCGAGCTTATCAACATAACCAAGTTGTTTTAAATGTCTTTCAACGCTTGTATGTGATATGTGAAGCTTCTCTGCTATCTCTCGAGTCGTACTACGCCGGTTATTTTCGATCATTGCCTTTATTTTGTCGTCGTCAACTTCAGTTGGGTGTCCAGACCGTGGTGCATCTTCGAGATTAAAATCTCCGGAACGAAAACGAGCAAACCAATTCTGACATTGGCGTTCTTTTAGTGAGTCTTCACCATAAACCGCACATTTTTTTTTTGAGCTTGCACTGCGTTTTTACCTTTCCGGAAGTAAAGTAAAATATGGCGAAAATGACCGTCTGGAATATCCATTTCAAATCAATGTAAAACACTAAATACACAACAAAACTTAAAACTTTTTTACTGAATAATCTATGAAATGTCAGCTATCAAATACTATATACGGTCTGAAGTTTGCAATTGAGAAGAACTACTTAGAATGACTACAACCATCTAGCGGAAAAAAACACAATGACTTTTGTGCCAACCCAATATATATATATATATATATATATATATATATATATATATATATATATATATATATATATATATATAATGTACAGATGTGGCCAAATTATTATAAACATTTTTTTTGTAATATCACATAATCGTTTAAAAATTACGTATTGATAAAAATGAAACCATTTAATTTTTATTGCTTTGTTTTTTTTTTAATTCAATACTTTACTTAATATTTTGTGTCTAACCCTTTTGTCATTGTAAATGTTTTTTCTTTTATAGATTTTTTTAATTAAATTTATTGACATACTCTTCAAGTTACTTTAAATATTTTGTACGAGTTTATTGGATTTTATAAATTCTATTTGTTTTTAGGTGATTTTGGTTTATTTTTGCTTCAGTATTACTTTCTATTGAATTTATATCTGGGTTGCAGAAACTTAATCTAGTGCATTAATTTCTCGTTCCTTTAAAAGTATTGTTATTGATCGAAATTTAGAGCAAAGAGGCAAATCATGCGTAAGAATTCTTTTATTTCAAAATGTTCTCACAGAATTAATACTAGACGTATTTCTCATTTTTTATTTTTTTTATATTATTGAGAATTCTTGTCTTATTTACTATGTATAGTTTATTGATATTATAGACCAAAACATCACACACTTAGGTTATCTGACTTGTTGAACGCACATTAAAGGAAAACGCTTGTCCTTATATTCTAATGATCCTTGAAAAATATAAATTTAAATAAATTAGGTTTTAACATTAAAGCAGCTTATAAGAAATATATCAACAAATTATTTATATTTTTTATTTGTACGTGTATGTGTTAAAAAAATAAGTTTTTATCTTAAATTAGGACATTTTGGAAGTAAAATTAACTTACATTTTTCATTCTTCCTTGGTTTATAGTATGTGATTTTTAGTTCATAACTTTCTTTTTTATATGATTTTTTTATGAATTTTCCTCTAAATCATTAGAATGAGACGTATTTAATGCAAACGCTGAATTTATCGCTCTGATAATTGAGCTTCACAAGCTTCTATTTCAATTTTTATTTCTCGACTAGTTAATAGACGATCATTTTTAACAGTTTTAATTAGTTTTCTGTTATGTTCGTATTTAACAAAGTAGTTTTGAAAATATTCTTAGTCCAACATTAATACTTTATAATCGATTGTTCATTATTTTGCTATGTTATATTTAGTTTTAGTATAGATTTTTTATCTTCTTTCTATTTTTTAAAGTGTATGTTGCATGATGATATCTAATAAACGTATATCATGAAAGTTAGTGTTTAGTGAAATATAAGAGTTTGTCTGCATTTTTCTAGTACATTGCTACTTTGTGATAAGTTAGATATAAAATAAAGTATATTTTAAGATATAAAAGTTCCTAACAGGAAAACACTATTAAATTTATAATTTAAGTTAGTGTTTTTATTTTATTTTGTACTATAATTTATTTTTTAATACCAAATACTTTCAGATTTTACAATAATTTTTACAGAATTTTTGTATTTAAGATCAGTATTAACTTATTTTGAAATTAATTTCTAGATTTTATAACAAAGCTGTCTGATAACGGCGTTTCCATCATCAGAAAAATAAAAATAATTACGGATCAGCTTATAAACAAAAAAAGAAAATAGTAAAAATTACTTTTGAATACTTTTTCAATATCTTTGATTTTAAAATGTTATTTTATTTTCGTGAAAGAGAATTTGCTACAATTTTAAAACAAACAGTTATAAGTTAAGAAATTGTAAAAAATATAAATAAATTTATTGTCGATAGCACAACTTTTATAAAAATGTTCTACAACCATTAATTGTTCATTTTTTCGAAAATAGGAAATTGGTCGCCATGCTATCATTTTTAAACAAGCTTTAAAACTGATATCATGGCTATTTAAATGTACAATATGTAAGTAATAAATAAGTAATACATAATTTCATAATATTTTACGATGTAGAATGGTGATTCATTTAGTAAAAGTAAATTAACTGCAATATAAACTTTTTGTATTGAAATATAATTAGTTTTTAATACTCTTTTTAACATTTTTAAGTGATAAGTTTTTATTATTTGTATTTTTTTTGTTATTTTCCAAATAAGTTTGTGTAAATATTAAATAAGCTTTATTTTATTTTCAAAATTGATAGAAATAAAAATGAAAAAAAAATTCAGCAAAGAAGAATTATTTTTTGAAATAAAAATACATAAATAATTCTTTATCTCGATTTAAAATGGATAACCTACTGTAATAAATCTAAATTGATTTTCAAACGTCATCACTTGATATAAAATAAAAATGGATTTTATACTGATCTCTAACATATTTCTGTTATTCGATAAAAGGATAGTAATATATAAAACCATGCCAGATTCAAATTTATAGCAGGAAGTACAAAAATCTAGTTTTTTTTATTACTATCATGTGCACAAAGTAGTGATGGGATTCAGTCACACTCAACCAACTGGTATTAATCTGAGAAGCTGCAGAAAATTCTGTATATATTTTTAATTAACTCTTACTTTGCTCCCGAAATCAATGCTTTTAAGCGTTCACTTAAAAGCATTGATTTCAAAGCATTTATACGAAACGCTTAAAAGCATTCACCTACTATAGAAGATATATATATATATATATATATATATATATATATGTGTGTGTGTGTGTGTGTGTGTGTGCATGTGTGTGTGTGTAATTGTTTATGCTTTCAATAGCATTTATATTTTTTTAATAGTTAAGAACCTATTTTTCTGGTGTTGTTACAAACATTCGTATTCTAAATCAATTATCAACGGATCTTGAACCCAAAACACTATATGCAACACATTACGTGTTGGAAAATCATCAATTATTCGGTATTCGTTACATTTTTTATTAGATATCCGATAAACGAATCTAGAATTACCATTTATAATCCATTATTGAATGTGTATAGTGTTTCTAATTCCTGCAAATATTTATCCTTCATCCTACTTGTGTTACATTTTTAATGTTGTTTAGTGAATAAATAACTTATTGCAATAGATACATTATTTTAAATATATAGATATGTTCACAAATACGTGCACATTTATATATATATATATATATATATATATATGTGTGTGTGTGTGTGTGTGTGTATCTGTGTCATTAGGTATGAAATAAAATAATTCAAAAAAAATTAGTGTATTTAAAAGAAAACCAATATTACAGACGTTATAAAAATTTGAAATGAAAATGGGACTTATACACAACATAGCAAAGAATATTATAAATATTTATACTGTTTAATAAATTTGATTTGATATACCACTTTAACAAGGTTAATAATTAATGTTGTTTAATGATTTTAATTATATATTTTTTTATTTAATATATTTATAAATTTTTATTTAAATTACACTTAATTTTGAGAGAAACGTATAAATAGGTGACAGATTTTCTGCAAAAATATATGTGTCACTTAAATGTGGATGATGTGGCATTTAACTGGTTTATTATATTTATAATAACCATTTATAAGCTTCTTAAACATTAATGAAAAATATATTCAAGATTATGTAATATTAATGTTATAATTTTAGACGAATTAGTGATTATTTCAATAATTTACATCTTTATCAATTAATTATGAAAAGCTAAGTTCATCTAAATCATTATATATATATATATATATATATATATATATATATATATATATATATATATATATATATATATATGAACCTAACTCCTGTATTTTAATATCATAGAAGCGTATGTTTAATGATTTTCAAGTTGACTTTCTAATATTTCTATTCATTAACTTTACATATTGATTACTGAATAACTTACAAAATAAAATAAAATAAAATATTTTTTTTATTCGGTTATGGATTTATGTTTTAAATTATTTGTTCTGTGATGTTTTTTTTTCTATGACTATTCAACCATACTACTTACCATTTGATTCATTTTTATTTTGAATCTTTTGATTCGTTTGAATTTCATATCGAGACGGTATCTTTATGCATTTTTATCAGATTTATGTTTTTATACTGCAAAAAAATTTTTTTTAGCTTCACATAACTGTTATGTTTTTGACGTTTGCTTTTTTTTTAAAAAAAATAAAGCTCAAATCCTCGTATAATGAGATTATCAAAGGCTAAAAAAGTAAATATGCTTTTAAAAATTTTCTATGTTTACATTAGAATTCATTTTCTGTGTTTAAATTATAAATTAATTATAAATTTGGCCGTTTTATATTTAATAATTTTTGGTTTAGTTTTATATGTTTATTATATACAATTCTAATAATTCATATTATATATATATATATATATATATATATATATATATATATATATATATATATGTATGTATTCACTGTTAGATAAAATTATTCGATATATAGAAAGCATTTTAAAATTGTTAAGAAATTCAAATATGAAAATAAATGTCAATTGAAATAGTTATTTTATTATAAATATATACATTTTAGAATAAAAATACAAAATATTTAATGTTATTTTCTAATTAATAGAAATAATATAAAATATACTGAAATGTGAAATTTAACGTGGATAAAATTATTTGCCACTTAAGCAGTTTTAAAATAATGAACAAATAAATAAGCACATATCAAATAATTATTTATTTTGGAACTGTTGCGGATCCATTTTAATACAAATGAATTTTTATTCCCAACACCATAATGGTTATGAAGTATTCAATAATTACTTATTGTTCACTTTTTGTTTATAACAATAGTCGGATGATGCGCATTTCGATGGCGATGCCATCATCGTCAGAGCCTTTTTTATTGCATTATTTTTTTGATTGAGTTTAAAAAAATACTATAAAAGTAGCCCAAATGATTTATTCGACTTCTATAAAGGTGCTGTAACTCACAAGATTTACAGAAATAGTGTCAGTGATTTTAAGAAGAAAACTTCAAGTTGAACAACGGGCTATGACTTGAACAGACACAGAAATTTCAAGTCGAGGAATTGTAATAGATACTGAATAAAAATGATACTCAAATCTAAAAAAGCTTGTTGAATAACTCGGTATGATTTGTGCAGAAATTTGTTTATATTTGGAGAAGTTGACAAAAATAGAGAAGGACAGAAGCTGGGTTATGCAAGTTCTTATTGCCGATAATAATGAAAAAAGTAAACTATTATTGAATACAGTCATGTCATTATTTTCGAGGAACAAAAAAATATTTTTACCAAACAATTATAGAGTGTGAAAAATGAATCTTCTACGATAATTTTAAACGATTGAAGTTATGTATGAATTTAATATAAGTATTAATATCAACAAAAAATCGAATATTTATTTCAATAAGGTCATATGTTGTATTTGATGGAATTTTGTATTTAATGGACATTTTGTACTATGAGCTTTTCGAACAAGACGAAACAATAATAGCATTTTTTACAAGTAATAGCTCATCTATTTAAGTAAGAAGTTAGAATGGAACAAAAAAGTATGTCGGTAATATATTTTGGTCCACGACATTGCTCGACCCACATTACAAATATTACAAAAGGAGACCATTTTTAATCAACGTTGGGAAGTTTTGCTCCACATGGTTTATTTATTAGATTAAGATTTTTCTAATTTTTTAATTTGTTTCAGTTTTTACTATATTATTTTTGTAATATGCATTTAAAAGCCATAGTGAACGTGAAAAAATGCATCCATGATTTCATCGACTCAAATCTCCACATTTGTTTCACGATGGAATCAGATAATTGATTAGAATTAGCAGAAATATATAGATAATGGTGGAAAATATTTTGCAAATTAAGTTCCTGCTATTTTAGTATAAATATTTTTTAAAAAAATATTGAATTAGTTTATATACTTGATAAACGATTTTGTAATCCTGGATGATTAATTTTTTTTTTAAAAAAAAATTAAAATAGTATTTTATTTTTATTTTATTTGGATTATAAATTCACATTTTTAATTTATAGTTTATACTATTTTAAAATTATGAATTTTCCATACGTTAAGTTTATTAGTAGATATTAAGCTTCTCATAAATATTTCTTTGCCTTATACCATCCACCATTTCAATTTCGTTCTAAGTATTTCACTTTCATATATCGGTAATTTCCCACGATAATACGCGATTGTAACAAAAAAGAAAAAAAGACGAGCTGTCATATTTTTAACGTTTTTAATTCGGCACCGTATCGGGGAAAAAAGATAAACAATAAAAAATGGACGAAGTTGCACTGTTTTCTTGTTACTTGTCTCGAATAAGGATGAAGTAAAGTTATTAATTACGACCAACGTAAAAAATATCATAATTTATGTAAAAGTTTCGAGGTGCGTCGACGACACCCTGCGGACACCTTCTTACTAAAGACTTCTTCTCCAAAACACTTAAAAGCATTACCGGCATTGAATAATTTTCACTAAAAACTCGTTTCGGAATTAAAAGTTTACAGCGGGAACTTGAATAAATTATATGTTAATTCTGGAAAAATAAATATCGGCGTAATATTTTTCACGTCTTCGTTATATATATATATATATATATATATATATATATATATATATATATATATATATATATATATACATATATAATGTTATTTAAATGGGATAATTTCGGTTGTCTCGATTGGTGCATAAAGTAATATTTATACAGTTATGAAGTGTTCTCATTTCGAAAGTTTGTTTTTAATGATGTTGTCAAGGAAAATTTTCACAAATATTTTATTAATAACGGTACGAGCTCACACGAACAATTATTTTATCTTTTTTTAATTAATGTGAAATTAAATCGTTATGGTTATTTATAAATTTGTTTTCGATACACAATGTAGTTAATTTTTATAATATATTTAATTTGGCGTTTTGATTTTCTGAACATTTTCTAGGGAAATGTTTATTTTAAATGAAAAATATTAATTTTTTAAAAAAGTCTGCAACACAGTAAAATATATTTTCAATAAATTATTTTTAAAGCAATACACATTTTAAATACAACTTCTTTTATTTATATTCATTAATTTTATTCTATTATTTTTTTCAGTAAAGGTGTATATAAAATCAGTTTTCTTAATTTATATATTTTAAATTGTATAAATAAAATGAAATTGTTTTATTATTCATTTTTACTCGAAATTTCTGGAATTATTTAAATGTTTGATGGTATTGTTTTAATCCAAAGCTGTTAACTTTCTATTTCAATGTGTTAAATTATTATTAATTATTCATTAGAAAAACATTAATAAAATAAATTATTTTTGATATTGTTTAAACTTTATACTCAGTTGATTTATTTTATATCTTACTTACATTTTATGAGTATTTTATTTTATCTTCTCTGACAAAAATACATTCATGAAATAAGGGTGTTTAAATATTTATATTTGAATTAAATTTTTTTTTTATGTAATATATTTTTATTATAATACAAAGTCAGGCAATAAAGTTCGTAGATTTTTTTTCAAATGAAATGGTAACATTAAAAATCTGATGATGTTATTGTTGCAATAAATAGCTGAGTAAAATCATAACAAATTATGTCAGTTGTTCTATTGGTAGCCGAATTATGAAGTTTGAAGTGAAAGGATGTTTAATGTATAATTAGCAATCGTTTCAAAATTGAAATATAAGTATTTTTTATATATTTGTGAAAAAAGATACATGTCGTTTATGAAATATTGATGAAATTTGTTGAAAACTGTAAAATAATTGATTTTAATTTGCCAGTGTTTATTTTAGTTTTTTTAATTAAAATTTAAATTGGTCAACTATTTTTATCTTTATTAAATATCTAGTATTATTAGATGTAAAAAATCAAAATATACTAATTTAACGAACTGTAGATAGAGAAAAAGAAAAAATAAGGAGAGACAGTACGTGCTTATTTTCTTCACCAAGCTAGTTTAAAAGTGGTATAATAAGCCAGCTCCAATTTTAAACTAGAAAATATTACGATAGCGTAATAAAGTAAGTCGTCCAATTCTCTCGGGTATTAATTAATAATGGCTGAATATTTACTCGGCTCGGATGGCGGCAGCGACCGCAAATGCCAGTAATGAAAATAGTCATTACGTGTCCATGTAACACATGAGCGCGTATTTTAAATATAAACAATGTTTCAGTGTATGCGGCGACGTCGTTAGCAATGTATGAAATAAGCTTGTGGCGCTTTTACGTCGAGCTTTTATTTTCCTGATAAGAGCTAAAAAAAACTCCACTGAGCACTCTTGAATCAATTTTTGATAGAAAGTTGTTTTGAAAATAACGAATTTTTTGTTGTTTCTCTTTAAACAAATAATTATAAGTAAACTAAAATGACATTAAAAAAATATTTAATAGAAACCATTCTGTTTTCCCTTCTTGTAAATGTATTAGTAAATTGTTTATGAAAATATTTGTATTCTATTAGGATACGGTTTTTTGTATTTAAAGAATGAAATGTTGGAAAAGTAGAAAACAACCAGTTTATATTTAATTTTTAAATGAAAATAGAAATATAAAATTTAAATGAACGGTTCTGATATTTTTTAATTAAGACATTGTTGTTTTAAAAGATTGAAAAAGTATGTTATGTTTTCATTAATTATTTTTATAATGTTTATTAAACATTACTTAGTACTGGGATAATTTGTAATGAAGACAAATTATTTTTTATTTATTTTTATAAAATGTTTTTTTATTTTTTGTACTTCATTTAAAATTAAATGAAAGTTTTATATTTATATTCAATCTTCTCATTTTTCATTTAGTTTTTATGATCTTTCAAAAGTACAGGAAATATTGAAACATGTTAAGAAATGTACTTTCTTACTCAGTTATTGAATTATAATTATTATTTAAAGTTATAATTACATTATTAGAGTTTTTATTCATTGCAGTACGTTAAGCAATTAAAAATATGTCTTCTTCATTGATTTGTTGTTCATTCTTATAAAAAAAGAAATTATACAATAAATTTTAAAAATTAAATCAAATAAATGTGTAAAAAATATCGAAAAAAATAGTTTCAAATATCAAAGAAGGTTTTTTTAACGTAATAATTATTTTCAATTCGAAGAAGTATAAAGTTTTATTTTATGGATATAATAGCATTTAATAGATGTAATAAAATAGATATAATAAAGTTTATAATGATGGTGTGTCCATCGAAATGTACAACAGCAAAAAATGAGAAGTAAGAATTTATTGAGAACTATAAAATCTTGAAGCTCTAAAATAATTTCCATAAAATATATTATTATTATATGATCAACTTTTATATATATATATATATATATATATATATATATATATATATATATCTTACCAGTAGCGTGGTGGTATGCATCACCACCTGTCGTACGGGAGACTGCGTTCAATCCTCGATTGGAGAAATAGGGCAAGTGAGACTCTTAACCGAAATGAAGGTAATTTAAGTACTCAAACAATTTATCAAATTATCAAGAAAAGCGGTTATCACTATCAGGTTTCGTGGAAACGATCACAAATAAATCAACGATACGAAGAAGAAAGACTTAAATTCGATTCGTATAAATGCATTTCAAAAATTTGAAGAAAATGTTATTTTTAATATTAGGTGTAAATTCGAATTTGTTATTCATTTCGTAGAAAAATCATGTGTAGAAAACTAGGCATTGAATTCGATAAATGAAGTATACAATTGACTATAAAATATGGAGATGGTTGTAGGATGATACAATATTGTATGTTTTTAGCATGGGACTGGGATTTAATTTTTTTGTTGAAGGTGTAATATGTTATTTTCTCTATAACGATATCATTAAGAAAAATATAAAGACACGTTCATAGAAGTTGGGATTAGAAAATAAATTGTTGATAATCCTAATTCATTAATTCTAAGTGCTGGGTTAGAAAAACTAGGGAATGTGTTTTGTATAAAATAACTTAAAACACATCTGTCTTTGACATATAGTATATGAATTTATAGAACATTTATAGAGAAAAGTGAAGAAAGGAAGTCATAAAAAACAAATCTGTGAGAAATAAAAAAAAATAGTTTAATTTTAATAAAAAAAACTTATATAATCCATCTATGTCGGATTAAAATTATGAAATCTAAAGAAAATTGTAAAATTTTGATTTTCAAAATTTAATTTTTTTACTGTGTTATTATTAGCTGTCAAATCCTTTTATGTGTACAAATATCATATGTAAAATTAAAAGTGTTTACTTTTCTCGAATTTAGTATATGTTTTAATTTAAAAATATAATATTTCAGCGACTAAGTAGGATAACTAAAAAGAAAATGACAAAATACAAGAATGAAGCTCATAAATGTATAAATGTAGCAAAATTGATAATATGATCGATGGAGGACAATTTACGGAGATACGGCGAATCTTAAAAACTATTAAAAAAGAAAACGACAGTTTTAATACAGTTTTTATTGCAGCACTAAACTGGATTCAACACTACGAGACATTTTTAATAGAAAATAGTCCACAATACATTGGACATGATGCTAGCACGTTGAACACGTATACAGGAGAAAATATTGAGGTGACGAAATAATAAATGGTAATAACATTAAAAATGATGAAAAATTGGGGAGCAATTAGGCCAGGAAATATACTTAACTCATGGATTTCTTTTAAAATATATTAGTAGTAAATTTGAATAACTGTGCTACATAAAAAAAATTTCATGTTCAATAGAAAGACTTCTACATCATATCCCTACTTAAAAAAGAAATCGTGGTGTATCAATTGTACCTTTAATAAATTATTTGGAAAAATATTAATAAGTAGATTGCAAAATAATCTGAAAGATACAAGAAGTGATGAACAAATTGGTTTACGCCAGAAAAATCTTGTGTTGACAACATTTTTGTACTGCAACAACTTGCTTAATAAGAAAAAATAGTAGGGGGAAGAAATCCATTGAACTTTTATAGATTTTCAAAAAACTTGCTACTCAGTTCCTAGATACAAACTGTGGGAAGTTTTGAAGATAATGAATATTAAATAACTAATAATAAACATTGTAAATAAAATATATTGTTATAATAAGTCTTATATCAAAAAAGAAATCTAATTAGCAAAACCATTTACTTTTACTAAAAAATTTAGGTAAACAAACAGTTTTGTATATTTTATTTAATATATATCTACCTGGAAGTTATATTAGAAAATTGGAAAAAAGAATACAAAATATCGATGTAGTTATTATAGATAACTATCTTTCCGCGTTAATTTCACCTATGTTCAGGTTTAAACACGTACAATTTTGTATAATTTAGAATTAATTGCAACATAAAATTGTCTAATCATCTGTTCATGCGCAGGTTGATGTACATTTTTCATTCAGGCTTTACTCCCTTAGACAAATTGCCTTATCCTAGGCTAAGAGCCCCGCTTATACTATTTATCCGACCAAGGATCGAATGCAGTCTCCCGCTTGTTAAAAACGTAATTAAAAAATATTATTTCACATAATTATTTTAGGTGATTTTATACTTTATACGTAAAAAATAGTCATTATAAATATATTTTTGTATAATAAAAGTTAGTATTATTTTATGGATATGAAAGAAGCAAAAATACAAATATTATGCTAAAATTCAATACAAGTTGATTAAAATAGAAATTATTAATTTGTCAAAAAAAGTTCATATTTTCCAGTATCGTATATCACTGTTAAAATCAAATTGTTTTTTATGTACAGCTATTTATGTTTAATGTCGAGGTAAAAATGACATAATTTTTATTTCAAATGTCATATAAAATTATTATATTCGCCGTGTGGGATTTTCCCTTACAACTTCCTATTTATTTATTTATTATTCGTACAACGACATTAACAAGATAACATTACGTTCTAGCAGGCGCGATCCGCTTTCAACGTAATGTATGTGAGTTAGATGCAAATTATTTTCTGTTTTCAACGTAATTATTCAGTAATTATTTACTGAACTTTCGTCTTTAACATGTAAATTTAAGACAATTTTGTCTTTCATTATCCTTCCACTCGTCGACATTATTTCACTACATTACGTTTATGTATGTCACAAATGTAAATGTTCTAGAAAAATAAAGCATTTTTAACATTGTTTCGACTTTAGTCAGTATTTTTTTAGTAAGTTTTTTTACTTAATTTATTCACTATGTGTTGTTTACTTACATCAAAGTATGCTGCTATAAAGATTATGTTGATTTATTAAATATTTTTTAATACAATTATAATAATTATTATTGAGTTAAATTTTACATTTGTTCGAAAATTGAGTGCAGCTGATTTTCCACTATCACTATTTCAAAAATTTAAATGCAGTATTATCAAAATGAATATAATATTATTGTATTACACATTAATAAATAAAAATTAGTATTAACCATTTTTTAATATTGTAGATAATAACATTTTATAGCATTATTTTTTTATATAATTTTCACTAAAGTTTCTAAATATATTTAAATCCTGACCTGGACATATAACCAACTCTCTCACTGAATAGATATTTAATAAAAGATGCACTTCGTTACATATACAAGTACCCACAGAAACACATAAAACACGAACGCTATAAAAGCATAATTCCGGCGCACTTATAATAATTCCATGGCGCGCGCGAATGATAACCGTCATCGTATCGACACCGAGTCCTCTTTAAAAACGTAACGGCGTTTATGAAGATGTCTCGGGTACAGGGACGCGAAAAATATGTTTATACGTTACATACACACACACATATATACATATATATATATATATATATATATGCGTAGGTGTGTTTTTAGTTTTCTTTTTCGAACGTATTGTGAACTCGGCTCTGATGTATAATTCAACCGTGTAATAATGCCTGTATGAATAATAAGCCAGCTTTATATGGCTACAGAGGTGGTCATGCATAATATATGTAGCTACTGTTTAATTATTGCTCTAACCGGCTCTTTCGCATATCCACTGTTACAACTAACATCTTCGCTACCTAAAAACGACAGGGATGGTCTTAAGAAGAATTTGTGTCGAGGATTATTAATTTATCACGTTTAATAGTTTATCCGGTTGATTATTTAATGCTCGAGCGTAATAACGTTTTAACTCGTATCTGCGTCGAATATAAAGTTTTCACTTTATATATATATATATATATATATATATATATATATATATATATATATATATATATATATGAAATATAATTATATAATTTATTACAAAATCAGGCAAAGAAAAAATGTTTCTAAATAAGAATAAAATTGACTTCTTAAAAAGTAAATTAAAATTGTGAAATATACATTTTTGTTTAGAATTATTCATTCCTAGAAAAATATTTTTGAATATTGTCAGAATAAGTGTAAGATTGTAGTTAAAATTTATTTTAATATTTGTAAAATTCAAATTGTGAATATATTTTATTTTAAAAAATATTTTGAAAGTGTAAAATAGAAAATAATTTTATTCAGTTGTAAAATAACAAAATTATTTGATTAATACTGTTTACATATTTAATTTTGAATTATACTTCTAATATTTAAAATGCGAATTATATATATATATATATATATATATATATATATATATATATACAGCAATACCTCGAACAGTCCGGCTTCGATTAGTCCGGTTTCACTATAGACCGGTTTGAAATTTCCTAAAAGAAATGTTTTACTTGAAAAAAACTTACTAAAAAGTTTTTCTTAAAAAAAATACAAAAAAATTAATACATACAATTAATTTTATACGCATTTTTTTAAGTTTTCCCCTTTATTATGAAAATATAATAAAAAAGAAAACCGAAATCGTATATGTACTTTATGCGCAGTTCTAGTTTTGTGATCTTTTTTCTTTTTCTATTAATTTTCGATTCGAAACTCTAGAATAAAGTCGATTTTTTGATAGTTAAATTTTAATAGCCCATTTGAAAATGAATTTAAATTGTATTTAAAATGAATGTATAAACCCCTGATTTTGTTTTGTTGATACATACAAACATTTAAATTTATTACCATCGTTTTATTTATTGAAAAACAGGAAAAAAATTTGTTTGGAACCAATTAACGTTTTTTGTATTTAGTTAATGTTTCGATTAGTCCGGTTTCAAATAGTCCGGTTAATTAGTGGAACCGATTAGCCGGACTATGCGAGGTATTCCTGTATATATAATTTTTAAGAATTTGAAACCTTGAAGTGTATGTTTTTGCTTTAATTTGTTCAATTTATTAAAAATATTATAGAAAATTTAAATTTGTAGTATTTTAATAATTGAGAAGTTGAAATTAAAAGATTTTTAGTTGGAAAAGTGTTTTTTTTTTGTTATTGAAAATTAGTTATAAATTTTATTATTGTACTTTATATATTATACTTTATTCTAAATTGTATTCCTGATATTTTAAATTATATTTGTGGTATGTTTATATATATATATATATATATATATATATATATATATAATTTTTTTTCAAAAGAAAATTACATTTTTATATTTTTAATAAAGTAATAGTCTTATTTGTAAATTTAATGCTTTTCATTCTTTATAAACACTTTTAAAGTAGTAAATATCGTTTTTTATATTCTGGTGAAATTAAAAGTTTAACGAAGTCTTAAAACTCATTTAAATTAGTTTAATAATTTATTTATTTTACTACATAATTTTAATAATGTTATGTAATTATTGTATAAAATAAACAAGCAGCAAAACTTTATTTTACAAGTTTCATTTTTATAGTGTGTGTATATATGTATATATATATATATATATATATATATATATATATATATATATACACTATATATATATATATATATATATATATATATATATATATATATATATATATATATATATATATATATATATATATATATATATTTATACATATGTATAATATTAAAGAACTATATTTAATATGATTACTAATTGTAATATTCACAGTACAATATATATGATATATATATATATATATATATATAAATACATCTTTTGAATAATCTTAAAGAAGCGATATTTAACTAAGATTACTAATTGTAATATTACAAAGTACAATACCAGAAGATAGCAAAAGTAGTGAGTAGTATTGGAAAAATCTGTGGTCAGCGTGGTGAATATGATATATATATATAGTATATATATATATATATATATATATATATATATATATATGATACTATTTTTTTGCTGTGACAAATTCACTTTAACACAGATGAATCATTTTCTAATACTACAAAATTTTGTTTTCTAAAATCGCTTATTGCTCATTTTGGTTAAAAGTTGATGGGTATTTCTTTTCCTATATCATTTTCTTCAAAGCTTTGCATTATAAAATCTTATAAATTTTATAATGCAGTGCACCAATGATGATGGCATGATCACTGAAATATGCATGAGCTTTTAAACAAATAAATTGAACAATAAGTGATTATTGAACACTATTTGTTTTGGAGCTGTGGCAAATTCATTTTTATACAAATGAACTATCACTCTACACTATAAAATATTGAAAAAATGTTTAATAAATAACAAGTTATATTAATGTGAAAATGATTTTTGAACATTTATGTGATTTTTGAATCTTGTATTGTGGGGATGAATGATTCGTTTATGATAACGTAGATATTTGCTACTTAACCATTCACAATATTAGTATGGATACTTTTCTATAATTGCATTAGGTGAATTATGGATGCATATTGGCCATTTTAACACCACAAAACAATTTAATGCAAATGAGTAACTTGTTCCAACACCACATTATTAGTGTGTATTTTTTCTGATAACGTTCATTTTAATAGCTGTCTTCGAGTGAAAAAATGGGTATTGAGTGATTATTGAACATTTTCATAAATGTTTGTGTTGAAGTAAATCATTTATATAAAATTGAATTAATTACAATGATATGTTAATAATGATATTAAAATTATATTAAGTTGTTTATTTCATGTTAATGAATATTTGAAAGAATTTTTACCAAAAAGTTGTTTATTTTCTTCTTTAATTTATTCATGTTAGTAGGCAATAATGGTAAGTAAGTATGATTTTTTAAACTTATTACAAGAAAAAGTCTATTGATAGTAAGTCCAGATAACAAATAATCTACATTATGCGGTCTTTATAATTGCGAAAACAAATTCATTAAAGCAATCGTAAGAAGTATTTTAACTGATATTTTTAATGTCAATAAACAAGTGTATAATTTTCAATTTCGAATCATTTTTAGAAAATAAAAAGTATATGTACTAGTATAGAAAATATCTTTCAATTTTAGAGATAATTGTTAAAAAATGAAAAAAATATTTTTAATTCATTATAATTTTTTTATAAATATAATATATATATATATATATATATATATATATATATATATATATATATATATATATATATATGTATATGTATGTATGTATATGTATGTATGTATATGTAATTGTGCGTACGTGCGTATAAAAGTATATGAACATAATGTGGTATGCAATAAAGACCAGTTTATTACAAGTTTATGATCGGTCATGTTATAATGTATGAAGAGGAATGAAGCTGAAACTGCTATGAAAACACACTAAAGCTACGATATAAGGGGACGTTGATTCAAAAGAATTTTATAGACTTTCAAAGAATATTTTATCTTTGAAAATTAAGCGGTCTGTGAAAAACCACCGAACATAGATACGAACGAGAACCTTTTAAGTGATGTGTGCATGTATTTGTGTATAAAAATGAATGTGTACTTGTATAAAGTTGTTGTGGACGGTTTCGTGCGACTAAAAAAATATTTACCAAATATATTTTTTTGTACATTTGTGAAAGAAAGTTTGAGAAGGGGAACAAATGAAAACATTATAATGGCGGTTTAATGTGTAGTTTTGAAAATGCAGGGACTTAAAAATGAAACAACCATTAAAAAAATCATTTCTTGACACTTAGGAAATACGTTAGATTTTTGCTTGTATTTTGTTAAAAAAACGATTTTTGTGTCATTATCATCATATATTATTACTTGTTACTTAATGACTGTACAGGAGTCGAAATCAGACCTATAAAAATACTATGTAAAGAGTAATTTAAAATATTAATTTATTAAATACGATTATAAGTTTTTTCTTTGTTAAACTTGGTTTTGTTCACAAACGTTTTTATATCATTAGCCCAGAAGCTTATTATAATGCATTCCTGTTATAATTGATTTAATTAAGAGTCTACAAACAGAATTTCTTTAGCATCATAGAAAATGGACGTCATAATTATATTTCCGATAGATTTTATAGACTTTGAATTTTTGGTGGCAAAGGATCATAGTTTTTCTATTATTTTGTTTTCAATTTATAAAAATACATTCAAGTTTCATCTATGATTACAAATCGATCCACAAAATCAGTTAAATTCTTCTGAAAATGTAGCAAATATTGCTGGAAAATTTGTATGATAAAGTGTTTTTGATGAACTGTTAAATAAGTAGTATCTATTTTGCAGTTAATTTTCTTATATATAATTTTTCGTAAAGATGTTAAAACCGCGTTCATTAAATACGAGGCTGTTTGATAAGTCCGTGTAAAAATAAAAACTGCTTCATTTTTGTGAATAAATCGTTTTTATTTTTCAACATAGTCTCCTTTTAGGCTTATACACTTCATCCAACGCTGCTCTAGTTTGTTGATCCCTTCCGAATAATAGGATTTGTCCAAGTCTGTAAAATAGTCATTCGTTCCTGCAATCACCTCCTCGTTCGAATAAAATCTTTTTCCCGCGATCCATTTCTTCTTATTAGGGAACAAATAATAGTCCGATGGAGCCAAGTCTGGAGAATAGGGGGGATGTGAAACGATTTGGAACCCTATTTCCATTAGTTTTGCGGCCACAACTGCTGAGGTGTGAGCTGGTGCATTGTCGTGATGAAAGAGGACTTTTTTGTGGGCTAATCGGGGACGTTTTTCTTGCAACTCGGTTTTCAAACGATCCAATAATAATGAATAATATGCACCTGTAATGGTTTTACCCTTTTCCAAATAGTCGATAAAGATTATTCCTTGCGAATCCCAAAAGACAGTCGCCAAAACCTTCCCGGCCGAAGGAATTGTCTTCGCCTTTTTCGGAGCAGATTCCCCCTTGATAACCCATTGTTTAGACTGCTCTTTGGTCTCAGGAGTGTAGTGATGTATCCATGTTTCATCTACAGTGATGAAACGACACTTAAAGTCCTGCGGATTTCGCTGAAACAGCTGCAAACCGTTCTTGCAACACTTCACACGAACTCGTTTTTGGTCGATCGTTAACAATCGCGGCACCCACCTGGCGGATAGCTTTTTCATGTCCAAATGTTGGTGCAAAATATTATGTACCCATTCACACGAGATGCCTACAGCACTAGTAATCTCACGCACTTTCACTCTTCTGTCATCCATCACCATATCATGGATTTTATCAATGATTTCTGAAGTGGTGTCCTCAACAGGGCGTCCAGAACGTTCAGCGTCTCTTGTGCTCATATGACCACTCCGAAAATTTTGAAACCACTTATAAACCGCACTAATCGAAGGTGCAGAGTCACCATAATGTTTATCAAGCTTCTGTTTAGTCTCCTGAGGCGTTTTGCCTTTAATGAAGTAGTGTTTAATCAACACGCGAAATTCTTTTTCGTCCATTATTTGACAATCACTCGATTTCCTTGATTCCAACGATTGTCAAACACAAAGGAATAGACCGATATGGCTGAAACTTGATGTGTGTTCTTCCAAGAGGTGCTACTAATTAAAAATAACCTCGATATGCACCAGTGGTGCCAACTTTCGGAAATTACACGGACTTATCAAACTGCCCTCGTATGCCTGTAGTTTTAGCAATTTCACATATCTTTAATCAACGATTTTACAAAACCGTAACGTGTATTTATGTTTTCCAAGCATTCACAACTACGTTTAAATTTAGTAATTCATTTAGATACAATTGAAAATAATGGAACAGATTCCCCTAAATTATTTTTCTTATCTGTATGAATTTAATTCATCAACAAACTCTTTTTTACAAAGTATTTAATTATTACATAAGTTTGATTTTCTTTGTTTTCCAAATATACACATAACTTTTTTTCTTCAGGTTATTTACATAACGCTATTTCACAGATTCATGTTTGTCTGAAATATAGTAGGTTTTACTGAACTGTGAGGTTCCAAACTTTTGTATATATGATATCTGTAGTTTATTTTGAAATTTTTGTACGTTCATTTTTTATTTGAATTCGAGTATTTATGATATATAAAAATATCACAAAAAATATATAAAAAAATATTTGAAAGTAGTGAAACTATAATAAAAGAAAAAGGAAATTATCTTTCAGAATGGAATTTGTGTATTTTGTTCATATTTTATTACTAATAACATTTTTTTTATAAATACCAAAAAATAACTTATTTTATTCTGGTCTTTATAAGTGAAAATAATCTACTTGAAAGTGTAAGATAAGAAATATTTAAACTGAAATAGATTAATTTATGTACGTAAAAATAAAAAGAAAAAAATTAAATATTTTAATAATAAGCATTGATGAATAATTCAAGTTTATATATATATATATATATATATATATATATATATATATATATATATATATATATATATATATATTTATATATATATATATATATATATATATATATATATATATATATATATATATATATATATATATATTTGTGTCTGTATGTATGTATGCGTGTGTGTGTCTTGGTTGTTTCTAACATCTACCCTACTCGAAATATGTATATGTTGTAAAAAAAACTATTTTCGAAAACAATAGTACTTATATGATTGCGGCCACAATAATATAAATGTCGTAAAACTGGAAATGGGAACGCGTTTGAATGTATATTTGATCCTAAACTGTGCCAAAAAAATATTATATGACTCGTATAAAAACGATTTTTATGCGTTTTATTTTGGCACCGAATGGATTTCCGGTTTCCTTTTGTCGGTGCGACGGATAGGACAAAAAAAAAATAAAAAGATACCCGTCACATACTGATGACACTTCTCACATGGACTGTTGCTTTTCGTAAGATGAACATACACATCACACTCTTAAAAAATATTCCTGTTCTTAAAATAATTAAATTATTAATTGTACTGTACTCATTTCGTATACTTTGAAGAAATTTTATAGATCTGACGTGAATTTTAAAATATTATGTATTCGAATTTTTTTTATTTGAAATAAATAATGATTGTTATTATTGACTAGATTGTGAAGTATAAAAATGTTTATCCTATTTAATTGACATAAGTATTAAATTATTTTTGATAAAATATAAAAAAAAGTAATAAATATTATAACAGATCTATGTAAAAATAGATGTAAAGAAAGAAAAATAACAATTTTATGTTTTAAAATAAAATAAAGATCTTGTTTTTCACTTATTTATTAGCACTGATCAGTAATAAAGTGTTCATTTTAACATTTAAATGTGATAGAAATATCAAGTTTCATCATTATACAATATTAAAGTTCATTTAGTTTCAAATTTTATATTAATTGTATTATTGTAGATAATATTCTGGTTAGTTATGATATAAATATTATATTTTTCGATTGTCTTTTAATATTAAGGTAAGACTATTATTTTTTGTTTCTTTCTATAGTTTTATATAAAATAGTGTATTAAGGAATAAATGTCAGTAGAGATAAGAATACTTAGTGGAATATTCGGTGTTAATTTGATGAGTTTCAATCTGATGGATGGCTATTTAAATTTACTTTAATTAAATAATGATTGAAAGGTATGATGGTAATGAAGAAATAATCACAACAGTTGAAATTCTTGCAGTAATATAAGATCTATAATAGTTTTTATAATATTTAAATTTAGGCTCTTTATTAATAATATATTTTTCTATCTTTTTATACTTTCTTGAGAGATATTTTCTTTTTTTCGAGTTCACTTTGTTAATTTTCTTTTCAGTTTATTAATTTTTATAGATTTTTTTATTTTGTACTTGTTAATGTTTTTTTTTAAGTGAAACTTCTTTAGTGGCGTTTTTCGGATGCGGAACCCTGCGTGCATCAAGATCATTGCCGCGTTTTTTGAAAATGTTTCCTTGGTTTATATCAAAACACAAACACCTACCTTCACTGGATACTGGTAAAATATCTTAACAGATAACAGACCACATCGACTCATTATCTCATTTACTGTAAAATTTATGTATATATATATATATATATATATATATATATATATATATAATTTAGATTAAAATTTTTTTATTTGAATTTAAATTTGTATTGAATGCTTACAGTAGAGAGAGAAAAATGTAGTTTATGCGCATCATGCAAGCGCACTCTTTTAACATTTGATCAGATAGCTAAGCTATTTAATGCAAGCAATACATTGTATTTTTACTATTTAAATGATTTCATTATTCTGTTTAGTAATTTTTATATACAATTATTTATTGTTAATTGTATTTAAATAAGAGTGTTATTCAATGTGATAAAATTGATATTTTTGGTAAGTATATTAGTTTTTATAACCTCATCATAATATTAACCTCAATAATCATAAAAATAAGTCAATTAAATCCACGCAGTATTAAAAAAATTAGCAAACAACACGAAATTAAGGGAATTGGCACGTATACCAATATATACAGTATATAGTATTTTATAACATTACGTACATACATTTAATCTATTTATCAAATAAAAGAAATACTATTAAAAACACGTGGTATTTAAAAATTATCGAAACCTATACAATTTTGAGGTTACTTGTTGTTTTATTTTTTGTAGCAATTTCTTATAATAACTTTAATAATTATAATTATGATTCAATTATTGTACACTTTTATCAAAAAAACATTTATATTAAATTTATTATGAATTCTTTCTTCTTAGGTGTCATTGTAAAGATTTATTGAATTTTACATGGTACTGGAATATTATCAATTATCAATAAAATGACATCCAAATAGAGGTAATTTATTTCAGATATATATTATTTTTCAGTGATATATTATCTGTGAGTATTTGCTTTAATTATTATATTTTATATTTAATTTATTTATTTATGTTATCTGTGAGTATTTCCTTTCTTTTATTTTAAAAACATTGATCTAATTGTATAGTACAAAATATATAATAGTAATTAAGGCTTAAAGATGCCAAAGTCTAATGAGCAATTATTTAGAGAGTATCAGTTACGAAAGAAGGCTTTGAAGGCAGCTAAAAATAAAACACCACCAAAAAAAAAATACAGAGCGAAGTCGAGAATATAGAGCCCGCAAAAAGGCTAGAAAAACTGTTGATACCCTATTGTGGAATGAGGAACAGTATTTACGTATAGCACCTGCTGAACAAAATATGCCTCAAAGTTTACTGTTCGATGAACATGCCGAGGAACTATCTTCTCCTTCAATTTATTTGGGCCAGTTCCGAAATTTTAGAGAAGGCGTTAATGTAACACCATTCATGATGGCGTCGAGCGAACTGCGAAGATCTGATCGGCGTGCAGTTACGCCACACCATTTGTTATATATGGCGATGAAAATCATGAGGATACGAGTTCGAGATTCTCTTACGGTGGCATTCAAGCACGTCGGGAAAGATACAAAAATCACTCGACACCAAATTGAAGACGAACAGTACATTAACAACTGCATCGAAACCAATCTTGCTTTCCTACGATCGATTCCAAATTCAACTTGGTATTGGGTTGATCGCAAAAGAGATCTCTTCGCCATGATCAGCCAGTTTGGTAAACCTACTGTATTTTTGACTGTCAGTGCTAATGAAATTGGATGGAATGATTTACTGCAAACGTTATACAAATTTAAGCATAGCGGTAAAACTATTTCCAAAGAAGCAGTTGAACTATTACATTACCTCGAAAAAACAACGCTTGTTAACGAGGATGCTGTTACCTGTGCTATACATTTCAATAAATTGGTCAACGTATTAATGAACTCTTGAAATCACAGAAATTCGGTCCATTTGGACGGTATTACGTTATTCATTATTTCAAACGTATCGAGTTCCAGCATCGTGGTAGTCCGCATGTCCATATACTATTGTGGTTGGCAAATGCTCCCTGCGATCCACTTGATAATGACAAATTTGATGCTATCACATTAATTGATCACTTGATTTCTGTTTCATCTCAGGAAGCTTCTGGTAATATTAAATTACAAACACATAAACACACTTTTACATGCTATAAAATAATAAACCTCAGCAGTGCAGATTTGAGGCACCTTTTATGCCTTGCCCATCTACAACTATATTATCACCCATGCAAAAAGACGATTCTAATTTCCAAAATTATGCTCAGCGTTATAAAAATATTAGGGTTAATCTTGAAAACAATGATTACTCTGATATTGATTCTTTTTACAAAAATAACAATATTACCTCAGATGAAGATTATTTTTAAAACATTGATCTAATTGTATATTATATATTATACAATAGTAATATAATAGTAATTAAAAAAAAATGTTTTTTACAGACTTTAAGATGGTAATGTCTATTGCGCAAAAATTTTTCTTATCAAAAACCAATTGTATCGTTTATACCTACTCAGTCACCACCAGAGGAAACAATGGGAATCAAAGAAATTCCAAACGAAAAAGAATAAATTTTCGTAATTCATAATTTTATAAAAGTTTTAATTTGAAAATAAATATTAATCTTACTTAACACATTGTATGCGGGCAACATCTCGACGACGTCTTCGCATACTATTACTCGAGACGCGTGTCCGCTTATGATGTGTTAATATGAAATAATTGTAAAAATTTAATTTATTTAAAACATTGATCATTTTCTACTTAAATTTTTATCCCGTGTATTTACCGCTTCTCTCCCTACTGCATTTCTTCATTTTGTTACTTGCTTTATCCTGAAGAATTTGTTCATCTACGAGTTTTAGGAATACGTTTGTCCGTGTACCTTTTTATTACTTTACTGAAAAGAAGTTTCACTTCTGGTATATGTACATAAGTACGCATACCCTTTTTTTTATATATATTAGCAGAGAAAAACGCAAGGCTGTAGTGTTCAGCCTAATTGTTCTATGATATCGTGCAACGAATTTTGTGTATGTATTCGAATTTGATTTAGAAATTTAAAAAAGGAATAATAGTTTGACAGATAGAATTATTTTATATTTTTCCATTCACGAAAATGAATATTTGGTAATTTTCTTTTAGGTAATTACTTAGGAAGGAGGCCGAACAATCCGAAGTTCCACATATACCCATCATTGCTGCAATTTCACATGAACCGACAAATATGGCTCGAAAAGAAAAATATTCGCATAAAACTAAATTATTACCAATAATAGTACAATCTATTTCTTGTCTTAGAGAAGTTGGTGGATCGAAAATACAAAAAATATATATGATAATAAAAAAAAAGTATTAAAACAGTAAAAACGTACAAAAATATGGACACAGGCTCAATAATAATATTAATTAAAACTAATTGTTCAAAATTTTATTTGGTGTTATTTTCTTTTCTTATTTTGTTTTCTATTTTCTCTTTGATTTCGTTCATTTTTTCATTGTTACGAGTTTGTCGTGCTGTTTTCTTCTCGTCAACCAGTTGTCCAGCTCGTGGTTTTTTCGATGTAGGACTCTTTTGTATACGCGGTGATTTATTTTTAAGTTGTAGTGCAGTTAGTTTTCTCTTAGCCGATTTTGGAGTCATACTCAGTTTGTATTTCCCTTCCTCTCTTTTGATGAAGCCTAATTCTCTACCATAAGCAAGCGTACGTTGGATTTGTATGTGGAGGTTTCTTGGTTTAGGCTTAATTTGGTGATTTTGTATATGTTCTTCTAGCTATATTGTTAATTTTCAAATATATGTACATTATATATATATATATATATATATATATATATATATATATATATATATATATATATATTATATATTATATATATATATATATATATATATATATATATATATATTATATATATATATATATATATATATATATATATATATATATATTAAAAAAATAATATTTAATATTGAAGAAGATTAATTTATAGTTGGGCAATCAAATTAATTTATAAATTAAAAATTAAACAATTTCAGTTTATAAATATATTTTTTATGAGTATCTTATAATTATTTAATTATAAAAATAAAAAATATAATGTACAGTGATTTATTTTTATTAATAAATTATGTGTAATTTATAAATGATATATAACTTGGTTCTTTATATTACCTATTAACTTTTTTTAAATGAAAAAGGCTAGTTATTTATAAGATGTACCATTTTGTCCGCGAGTCTAAATTTAGAAATATTTATTACATATATTGTTTATTTTAAAAAATAAGCCATTAAAAGTGATTAATAAGTAAAATTGTGAAATTAAATTAATAGTCACAAAATTTTATTTATTCAAATATCAAATAATTATTATTCACCGTAATATTATTGATAACAGTGCCACGAGTACATAAAATCAATATGATTTTTTAATACCTTTGCTACAAAAATTACAGCATTTATAACCTAAAGGATCAAAGTGAATAATAAGTAACTATTTAACTTTGGTAAAGAAACTTTAGTGATGTTCAGGGTAATAATACCCTTTATGAAAGGTCACAGTATTAGTTAAATACGGTATTCGTATTTATTTTCATAAACGAATCGACACCCTAATCACCATAAAATTTCTTCGTCTGCATTCCAAAAATAATAGCATTTCCATTGAAATGCACGTCGACAAATCCAGATAACATAATAATTACTTACTGAATATTTTTATTGATTTGAAACTGACAATCAAATTTTGCAATGTTAAAAATTTTACTTATGGATTATAGAACTGATTTTATATTAGGTTTATCAAAAGTATGTTAATTGAAATTGTCTTTATTTTAAAATAAAATAAAAAAGTTATTTAAAACTATTACATTTTTCTGATATTTAAAGTTTTTTGCTTTAAATTTAATATTAAAAATTATAAATTCACATTTTTATTATTTTTTTTTAAATATAGTGTTAATTTTTAACAAGATATTTCTTTCTTAAATTTCATTTTCTATTACTTGGATTATTTTTAAGCAAACAATTAAATATCATTTACAGAAAAATATTTTTATATAAATATTAAACCGTCTATTTTCTATTTTTAGTTCTTGTTACAAAATTCCAATTTATTATAAAATGAATGTATAATTTTTTAATATTTTTAATTACTATTTACATAATATTAGAAGTTAAATAGTATAAAAATCAAAAAATATTTTTCTGTATCCTAAATGAATTACTAATAAATGTTTAAAACGTTACCTTTTTAATTACATACTGTTTTGAAAAGTCATGAAAATTATTTTATTACAGCCTAAATAAACCAAAGAAATAATAATATTTGTACTCTAAAAAATATAAATGAACTAACTTCACGATAGATTTTTTGTATTCTGGATCCACCAACTTCTCTAAGATAAGAAATAGATTATACTATTATTGGTAATAATTTGGTTTTATGCGAATATTTTTCTTTTCGAGCCATATTTGTCGGTTCATGTGAAGTTGCAGCAATGACGGGTATATGTGGAACTTCGGATTGTTCGGCCTCCTTCCTAAGTAATTACCTAAAAGAAAATGACCAAATATTCATTTTCGTGAATGGAAAAATATAAAATAATTCTATCTGTCAAACTATTATTCCTTTTTTAAATTTCTAAATCAAATTCGAATACATACACAAAATTCGTTGCACGATATGCTGATACTACAGCCTTTATGCTGAACACTACAGCCTTGCGTTTTTCTCTGCTAACATATATAAAAAAATATCTTTTTGAAAAAACATCAAATTTAATTCCTTTCAATATTTTTCTGTTTTATAAAAAATAGAAAAACGTTTTTTTTTTTTTTGCAAAATGCATTTGCCTACCAAGATAAAATAATATTTGGCAATTGAATGGTCAAAGAGTGCTTACAGAATGTTAAATATTTTTTTTATAATCTCTACTATGTTGTTCTATACGTCTAATCCAAGTACTCAAGAGATTTCTTCTAAACCATTTATTTTCCATCAAATTGAAAAAGGGTTAATTTTTCTCTCCTCTATTAAAATTGTAAGTTTTTAAAAATTAAATATGCAATATTCATATCATTTTATAAATACAAGCTTCATTAACTTATTTCGTTTATTTATGAACGAATTGTTTCTAACTAGACTGCAGCTGTAACCATATGTTTCTAATTTCATAATAAATTTCAGGGCATTAATCAGTTTTTTCTTGATTTCTCTCATAATTTATAATTTGTCTTGTTTTTAAGATTTTTTTTGTTGATTTTTCTGTTTTTATCCTATTGTTGAACTTGTAATATTTTATTAAGTAGTTCAGGATAGAATAATTATTATTAGTAATATTGCTTTCTTCGCTTTATATCTTTTCATCTTGATAATGACTAATAATCAATTTTGAAAATTGAATAGATATTTCATTGACTTTTCTTTCCGCAATAGTTAAAAACTTGTAAGAATATTTAACTGAATTACTTGATTAAAGTAACCAGGATTAGTGAGTAAACTGAATTGACGTGAAAATGTATTTTAAGTAAAAAATTTCAAATACGATTTATGAAAGCTTTTAAACATATTGTAGATTTTTTATGTCTTGTCTGAATACAAATTGATACGCTTTAATGGTCCATTTTTCATCACTGTTTTTTTTATTTTTATGAAATAAATTTCAAAATTAGTATAACGTATAAATCTTATTGTTATAAAAAATAATGGAGAAAAAAGATGGACAATAATAATAATATATAATGAGTGTATTTGCGTTTTAATTTATGGTTTACTAGTTTACGAGTACGATTGGGAATAACTGTATTTTTTGAACAATCCTTTGATTCTGACAAATAGTTAATTTTTTACAATAATTGGAAACGATTTTTAAAATTAATGAATTTTTAAAAAAATATGTTAAATTGTTTATTTCAACCTAAAAATGGAAAAATGGTGAAGAATGATTATATAGTATTATGTGAATGAGTTATTTATTATTGATTTTTCCGAACGAATACATCAATTACAGTAAAATCATATTATTAACAAATCCCATTATACATTATAATTTATACATTAAAATTTATCATGAAACATCCAATATTGATAAATGAACGTAAACTGATTTTGTTGCACAGTAACTCTCAGTATCATACGAGTATATCACAAGTTATTGTAGAAAAGCTAAAATTTTGAAATTTACGTATTAATTTACGTTACACTATTTATTTAATTCCCAGAATTTTTAAGTAATAAATTATTACCGGTTTTATCCTTTAAATTATTTTTCTTAAATAAAACATTTATAGAATTAATAAATATAATCGATTAATATCAAAAACAAGATATTTTAAAAAATCAGCTTTAATTATTGTTGTATAGAGATATTCTTAGTCCACCAAAATATTTTTTTTAATAAATGAAAATTATTTTGTTCATAAAATAGTGTTTTATTTTTTAACATCGACAATCTCATGTAATACGACTTAAGCTGAATAATTAGTGAGCAATGGATAATTTATATTATCTAGAAATTTTAGTAATCATATGTATTTTGTAAAATTCGTACTAGTAATACAACTTATTATCTATATAAGAAACAAAGTTAAAATTATGTTGAAACTTTAATAATTATACACATTTATAAAATTCTTAATTTAAAATTACAAAATTATAGTATAAATTACATATTGTACAAGTTCCAAAATACTGTCTATATTTTGATTACAAGTATTTATACTAGTCATAAGTTTATATAGATGAACTGGCAGCGAAAAAATGATATATAATAGTAATAAAAAAAAATCGTAATGAAAATACTAACAATATTGTCGATTATGTGAAACCTACTTATTTATGTAGTTACAAAAATAATTTTAATTTTTAAAAAAGTATTTCTGTCAATTTTTGATTAATTCATGTCATTTCATTATCTAGGCATTAACTTCAAATTTATAATAAATAAATAATGCATAAGGTAAATAAAACCACACGGTTATTAAAAATGCCGTTTAATTTTAATAAGAACGTAATGAAAAAAGTTTTTGAAAAAGATTTTGGTTTATAATATATTAATATTTCTATTAATATATTTATTGTCAATAAAATAACCATTTTTCACTACAACATCTCAAAATGTGTTTCTAAATGACTTTCTTAAAAAAATGTTACAAAATCTGAATATATAATCATTTTTTTGCGATATAAATTCACTATTTTCTATATGTATATTTTGAAAACTGGTCCATGCCAGAGCATTTGATGAAGGTACGCCAACATTTATTTCTTTTTAATTTTTTCTTATAAATTGATAAAGTTAATTAACTTTCAATGGGATGAGAATGATTCACTTGTTTATGCAACATTCATCAAGTATGATTTAGTTAACTCGATGATATTAATTAATTTTTTTTTTATTCACGTAAAATCTTTCTCTCTTGTTGGATGTTTCGTTGTAAGACGATGATTTTTCGTTCAGTTCACTTATAAAATTTTATAAAGTTCGAATGTTAGGTAAATTATTGATTTTATTTTCCATTTAATGTATTTGTTACTTTTTTATATATTACTCATTTAGTGTATTATAATTTATTTTTCTCAATATTAAAATATTAGCAGATTATTTGCAATTTATTAAATGTGTAGGGTAGCCCAAATGAGACTGAAGGATAGTAAAAAATAGTAAATATTAGTAAGGAAGTAAATGTATGGTTAAACCCTTCAGTGTCATTTGGACCACCCTATATATAGTGACTGATAAAAAGATTTATATTGTAATAAAATAAATATTATTTTTGTAGATAAAATACATATGTGTGATTTAATCTTTTGAGTGCGATTACTTATTTTCATACATACATGAAAAATGCCAGACGATTTTTAGTACAAATGCATGATTATAAAAAAAAATGTATTTCAGTAAATTTTGAGTTGATATTAATGACATTTTTATACAATACTAAAAGCATACTGGACTTCATTTGCTAATAAAATTAAAAAATTCGAAGTTTCACAAAAAAAAATAATTTAAAAAAAATATCTTCGCAAAAAAACAAAAAAAAATTTTTTACAGAAAAATGGCATTTATTGTTCTTTGGAATGAGTAGATAATTTTTGTAAAATTTATCTGTTTAAATAGATATAAGTAATCTGAATAAATTTTTATATATATTTGTGCTCTTGCAGACAGAATTCAAATATTTAGATAGCAAATATATCAATTTTTTCAATTGCACATTCACATGTATAATCTAAAATAAACAAGCATTATATAGGGTTTTCAATAAAATGTCAGAACTTTGACAGCTGGTGATAGCCATATTTGAATTTTTTGAACTCATTTTTACAGTTCAACTCAATATAGTTTAGTAAATTATTATGGAACATTTAATACTTCAAAAACGCTTAGAAATTGTAAAAACTTATAAAAATCAATGTTTGATTCTTAATCTTATCGTGCGCTTCGTGAAACTTACAGTCAACACTAAATAAAGAAAATTGCAAAATTTGAAGTGAAAGCAACTCACAAGTCATTGAACAAGCACCACTACATCCACAAAAATAATTGTCTGGTGTGCATTACACGCTGGTGGTGTCGTTGGACCATATTGTTTTCAAAATGAAGCTGGAGATCTCGTTACTTGTATCTTTGATTGTACTTATATATTTATCATACGTAGATATTTTCTTGAAATAAAATTTCGTGTTTTGATAAATGACACATTTTTATACTATTTATAGATTTTATATGATAATATATTTTTTGATTTTATTTTTATCTAATTAACTGATAACGTACGTTTGCGTTACCTACGCAAACATACAAGCAAACATACGTATATTTTTTAATTCCAGTCACGAATTACATGTTCATAATTCAAATAACAGTCCTTTCTCGTTCATACCAGTATTTCCGCGACCTTTAATCCATACTAATGAGAAAATATCGTTAATTCGTACACGTTGGCAAAAAGAGACACTACAACCAAACCACACAACATCATTTGCGAAATGGATGAATTTTCTATATTAAAAGAATATGGTACTATCTGGTAGCATAAAAGCTGTTCGCGCATATCATTAAATGCTGTTGTATTAGAATTGCCGGCAGCCAGTCGAGTCAAGTAGAAATGTAGAAACAAAATAAAATTGAACAGAAAAAACATACCATATACACGTATCCCATACGTTTGCTATACGGTTTTTGATGCAATTAAAATACGTTACGATATACGATTTTTCGCATTGGATTTAATTAGAATTACGTGGATGTAAAAAATGAAACAGCCTCTCGCCGACATACAATAGATGTGAGTACTGGTACAGTGGTCGTTGTATAATGTATCTTGTTCATGAAGGTTCGTCAAAAACGAACCTTCTTTCTGGAACAGCGTACTTCGGCCATGTTAAAAAATTCTCTCGGTACATATTTTATACATACATACACATATGTATATATATATATATATATATATATATATATATATATATATATATATTCGTATTCACAAATAACATAGTCTCTTTTCCTTTATGTGCGCAAATACTGTAGCTTTATAAAGGCAAATAGTACGTTTTCACAATCAAACATTTGTAATATTTAATGATACAGAATGAAGTATTATTTTGTTATATATATATATATATATATATATATATATATATATATATATATATATATATATATATATTAGAGTCATACGAATGTGACGCCTAGATTTGTGTTTTATTAAAAAGAAACATGTGTATAGTTTCTTTTTAATAAAACAAAAATTTACGCGTCACATTTGGATGACCATATGTATACATATATACAGTAGTGTGCAAAAGTATTTGTCATATGGGTAACATAAGCAATTTATTGATATAATTCAATAAAATCGTTAAATTAATTTTTTTTTCATTTCATTGATAATAAATATAATATTCATTAGAAAAAAATACAAAAAACAATAATTAATTCTATTATATAGTAAAAATTGTTAAAATAAAAACAGTAGGTGATATTTGTGCTGAGCCAAAGTGTTTGTCACTTAATATTACACAAAAGAAATATCAACAATTTTTTTAAAAAAAGAGTTTAATATATCGTTTGTTTCTCTTTTCTTTTTTACTATTTCATTTAAACGATTTGGCATTGAATAAATTAATTTTTTTGTTGCTTCCGATGTTATATTTGCCCACTTCTTTTAAAGTAAGGATTTAACTTGTTTCTTGAAGGTATCATGGTGCTGTCGAATTTTTCTCTAATAAATCCCAAAAATGTTCTATGGGATTTAAATTTGGAGATTTTAGTGGTGTTTTCAGTGTATGAGAAGTATTGTAAAGAACCCAAAGCTTCACTATATGAGCAGTATGCTTTGGGTTGTTATCATGTTGGAAGTAATATTCATTATTCAAATATAATTTTTTAGCATTTTCTTTTAAATTTTGTTTTAAAATATTCAATATCGGAATTTATTCATGGTTTCGTTGATAAAAACTACATTGCCAACTTCAGAAGTGGCCATGCAACCCCATCACCACCATGTTTAAAAATTTTGTGTATGTGATTCTCTTGAATTTCTGTATTTTTCTTCCTCCATACCAAAACTTGGGTGTCAGATCGATAAATACAGAATTTACTTTCAACCTTTGTCCAAAACTCTTCATTACATTTATTTTCATAATTATTTACAAATTGAAACCTTTTGATTTGGTTCACTTTACTTATAGCTGATCTTTTTCTGCAGACGCGGTCGTTGTAACCAGTCTTTGTAAGAATTTTCCTTACTGTATAAGGATGTAGTTTTTTTCCAATATATTTTTCTAACTGTGGTGCGATAGAGGATGAGCTTGTTTTAGGCTCTTTCCTAATAATATTAATTATATTACGTTGTTCATATACTCTAAGTTTGGATGATCAACCAGTTCTTTTGCAATTTTTTCAGCTTCTTGTATCATTAAAGCGTTTTATTGTATCACGGACAGTATCACGACTCTTGGATACTATTTCCAAAATGTCCTTATATGATTTTTTTTTGTGTAAATTTATAATTATTTTTCTGTCGGATATACAAAATTCCTTTTATTTGCGTCCTATTTTTGAAATATCTTCGTAAAACTCACTAAATGATGAAAATTGTCAACGTAAACTGAATGGAAAATCATCGGAAAATAGAAATATTTGGTTATACTGCAGTGCTGCCACATTTATTTAATAAAAGCAAAGATATTGTATGTCATTATAAATAAGTGACGAATACTTTTGCTCAGCCTAAATGTAACCTACTGTCTTTATTTTAGAAATTTCTACTATATAATAGAATTAATTACTGTTTTTTGTATTTTTCTAATGAATATTATATTTAATATCAATTAAATAAAAAAATGTTTAATTTAACAACTTTATTGAATTATATCAATAAATTGCTTATGTTACCCATATGGCGAATACTTTTATGCGTATATATATATATATATATATATATATATATATATATATATATATATATATATATATATTGTTTATTTATATGTTCAAATCTTGTTTATAATGCTAAGTAATAATGCTAAGCATTTGTGGTTGATATGAATTCATTATATAAATCTAAATACGATATACGCTTCTTATCATTATAAAATGCATTTATTTTAATATTTAAAAGGCTGACATTTAATTTCAGTTTGAATTATTAAATAAACTACTGTTTATTTTTCCATGTAAAGTTCTATTTTATGCTTCATAAATGTTATTATCTCATAATTTTTTAATTATAAAACAGAAAAACGTTGTTAAATATATCCTACATATAGATATAATTAATTTTGTAATGAAAAAATAAAGTGTCGTAATTTCGTAATGAAATAATGGCTTTATTTATCTTTAGTAACATTATAATAGTATTTAAGTATTTAATTATATTCCGTCATGAATGTATAATATATTGAATAAATATAAAAGAACTCTATTTTATTTCTTTACTAAATAGTTTAGGTTGGATAGTTTTAATGAAATAACTGAAAATTTATTTAAAAATAAAAAAGAAACAAAGATAATTAAATTAAAATATAATAAACATAATACAGTGTTTGTTGATTGTTCAGTTTTCATAATTATTTCTTTATATTGAATTGTATTTTTAATGAAAAACATATTGATGTGCTTAAATAAAGAATTAATTTTTTCGTATTGGAATTTATGTATTCTAATTAATTGCTTTAGACGGGTATATTTGGTATTTTCATTATTTCAGTAAAGTTTTGACACAAAAATGTATTTTTTAAATTGAGTTATTGAAAAATAAATAAAAAATTATATATACACAATAGTACTAAAAGTAAAAAAAAAATACAATACGAAAAAGCTATTTTATTGCAAATATTATAAAACTGACGATGAAAATATGCGAAATTTTCTTGATATCTGATAGAAAATCAAATCAATTGTTTTATTTTTAATGTTGAATAGAAAACTGTTCATATTCAAATCTTTCTCCATCTCTGTCTTTATATATATATATATAATATAAAAAAACTAACATATATGTGTTTATATACATATTATTTCATTACTGCAAATTAATCTCGCATGAAAATATAAAAATTCAATATTTCCATAGAAATATATTCAAATATCAAAATATTTTCAATCGTGTTATATCAGATAAAATGTACGTATATAAAAAAGAATATTAAAATAAAAAAAGAACAGTTCTAACCATTATCAAAGATTTGAACGACGGACAAGATAAAATTCGAGATAAATTCGATATGAGCTAACAGATACCCGGCTTTGTGTAAACACGAAATCAGAATTGGAACGGATTTTAATTTTTTTTCTTCTATTTGGCATAGAAAAAAAAACATACCACAGGATTTGTCTTTCTTCTCCGCGAATGTTCTGAATATCGTTGATAACCGGAGGCCATATTCTGATATGTTGCTGAGACGAAAGTTGGGGAGAAGGTACGTTGGTTATTATAACGAATAAAGAATAAGTTGGTCACGGTTTTCCTTCTCTTTTCTTTGTATATACATATGTATAGAAACCATGAAACAATACCAATAAAACGTACTGTGGGCTTTTGCCTTGTCGTGAACGAAACGATGGAACTTTTCGACATACAGGAAAACAGGAATAATAGAAAAGCAATCTTGATGGTAGATTATAGATGTTGAGTGGCGAAGACGACGACGATGTACGAGTACAGTTGAAGATATGTCTGACTGAAGGGCGAATTTCTACGACGTCACATGAACAAGAACATTTCCCCTAACACAACATGGTGGCATCATTCAATGTGATGTACTGATGTGAGGGTATAAACAACATAGGTCGTGCGTTAGAATTACTATGAAAATCGTTCATATAATAAATTCGTGAATATTCTAGAATATTAAAGACTTTTTATATTCTTTGTGGGATTTAGTTTTAAAAGTAAAACGTAATATACTTGTATATATATATATATATATATATATATATATATATATATATATATATATATATTACATATTACATATTTTTAAAATAAATATACATAGTAATAAATTATAATTTTTAAATTGTTATTTTATTTTAAAGTTATGTATAATAATAATTTCAAGTTTTATGAAAAATAAATAAATTAGAAAGCATCTTTAATTATTATATTATATTTTATATGTAAATATTATAAGAAATAATTACATTATGATAATTGTCATCACGATCCAATTAATTTTTATAAACAAATTGCAATCCTAAATATTATATTTTTTAAAAATTAAAATTATGGAGTCTGGATTTATCAATTTATAAAATCATCATATTAAAAGTAAAAGCAAAAAATAAACACAAAAAGTATTTTCCTTATTTACGATTGCTATCGACTTTAATAAGCTATTAAGGTGACTAATGAAAAATCGTTTAATATTCTTCTAAATGTAAAAATGTATTTCTAAAGTGTAATAAAAATATGTTGATAAATAAAAATAATTTTTTTTTTTATTTGGTTGAATAGTATTTTTAAAAAGTTCGATCATAAATCATATTCAGTTTTGTACATAAACAACAATTTAATATTAAGAAATAAATAAAAAATTCGTAACAATTATTATTCTTGAGAAAATTACTTTAAAAGAAAATGTAATATACAATTATGATCATTAAGGGAAAAAAAGATAGATCGATTTAATATAAATGTATGTACGTGTTTTGATTGTAAACTCTTTTGATCATTTCAAATTTAACCTTATTATTCTAATTTATAATTAACTTTTCATTTTTAATGTTGACAGAAATGAATAATATTTTCTTTTAACTCAATAGTATTGTGGTAACAATATTTCCACTTGATTTCCAATATGGGGCTCGTGAGTAGAATTTTCAGACAAAGGTAATCGATTTTTTGCTATCCCAAGGATTTATCCCTAGGATTTATAATCTTTACCTACTGGAAGTATTAAAAATCTCTCTCTCTCGTTCTTTCTCTCTCTCTCTCTATATATAAATTTACATTATGACATGATTTTTTCTAAAATAAAATAACAATCTTGAATATAGATGTGTTTTCTGAACTAAGTGATTTTGTATAAGTGAAAATAATTAATTGAAAGAATACATCTGATAAAGATTACTGAAACATTTTCTTATTTTTTCATCCTTTTTTGTGGTTTAGTTGTATATTTTTTATGTGTGTAGATTTGCACAAAAGTTTCAGTAGTAATCGAAGTTCTTAATCGTTCATTATACTCATGATCGTAAACACTCGTTTTTTTAAAAAAAAATCTACCAACAGTTCTGTCATCAATTTGAAGCTTATAAAGATATTTAACATAAGGCCTGAAATATACATGCTACTTAGCAGTACGATAACACGCTACTTTCGAGCGAATGCTACCTAGTAGCAAATTATTAGCTCATGTATACGAAAAGAGCAAGCTTAAAACTATATATGCCTATAAAGCATGCTACCTAGTAGCAACCAAACATGCTTTTTTCATAACATGTGTATTTCAGGGCTAAATCTCATCACAAATTAACTGTTATGTGGCATCGTCCTTTCCTTATGTTAAAACAATTTTTATTTGTTCTTATTTATTAAATTTATAAGCTATATAGTGCATTAATTTGGAATAACAAATAGTAATTAATAAAAATATAATCAATTACATATGAGCATTTATTTGTGGTACTATATATATATACATATACGTGTATATATATATATATATATGAGTGTGTGTGTGTGTGTGTGTATGTGCAGAGGAAAAGAATCCGTCTAAAATGATAATTTTATTTCTAGTTGAGTGATTAATATTTTTTTATTAAAATGAATAAATCATAAGTTCAAAAGTATACAAAAATATATTTATATTTTTAAATACTAAAATATTTCTTTTAATCTTATCATTGTGTTTTAATAGTATATTTTTTGTACTTAATTTTTTAAAGGAAAAATGTAATAAATTATTTCATTTAAAATGAAACATTCATACTCTGAAATTATTTGTTATAATAATCAAATAATTAATAATTATTCAACGCATATATTTTTTTTTTAAAAAAAAACTATAAATTATATAACATAAATAAATGTATAATATTTATATTAATTACAACAGTTATGTAAACAGTTATAATGAATTAATGATTTGTATTAACTTTTAATTCTTGTTATATTAAAATATGATTCGCATTTTACATTTCTTTATAATTTATATTTGTACATAAATCAGATTTTCACTCGTTATTAAAAAAAGAATCGTCATGTACAAAATCACACTGCTGTTCAACATATGACGCTTTGTTATATTTTCCACTACAGCAGCATTATTATTATTATCATTATTATTACTCTTGTTACATATAAACTAGCAATAGCTGTTCTCGCACTCGACGTCCGCCCGTTTACACTTTCGTTACTGTCGACAGAATATACCAGCGTCAATCCCGTCAGGTACTCATACCCACGAATTCTGCAACTACTCATACCATCGCTTGCATTATGCATACATTGCGAAAACTGGTAGTTCCGGTAAACCGAACGTAATTCCGGAAGCACGTTATCAAACTAAACCGCTACCGGAACACAAGTGCATCAATATTTAACTGAAAGTTATAATACGACGAGTCGATGCTGTGTTGCCGCGACTCCCGGACGCGGTGGAATTCATGTCTTTTCGTATTAGTGCGATTATTATTATTATTATTATTACATAATATCATAATCGTACACAAATTGTTCAGTATAATATGGGAAAAAATGAAACGATTGCCTGGTTTGTAATATTTTTTATATTTCTTTGTAGTAAATCTAATCATTTTAATTTTCAGTACAATTCTTGCAACCTAATACTTATGCCATAAAGTGTTAACAAAATTTAATGGTTAATAAAATGTATAGAATTTTATACAGAAAATAATTTAATAAATTTTACTCAATAATATATTTTTTTATCGCGTGAACTTATTTATATTTTTTGTTTGATTTAAAGGCTTTGCATTTTGAAGTATATTTCATGTAATGACTAATAGAAAAAAATAATTTTAAATCTTTAATAGCGCCACCAAAATTACATTAAAATCTTTCCAACTCATTGTGAAAAACTGATATTTATAGTGTAATTTTTAGATCATTCAAGAAATGTACAATATTTCGTTACGAAAAGTTCAATGTTAAAATCTGTAGTTGTATAATTTATGAACTAGTATGGCATATAAAATATTACTTTATTAAAAAATATCAAAATTTATTATGTTTCAAAGTTTTTATTTTAGTAAATAAACTTTTTATAGTACTTTTTTTATAATTCCTATAAACTGGCATACATGTTTTACTTTGTATTATGTGCGATTGCATCATAAAATTTAAACAGATAATCTAAATTCTGTTTCGATTTTTTAACGTATTATATTTTTAATGTATTTTTTTATCAGTATTGTTTTTTTAATGATTAATCTAATATATTAACAATATATACAAATTTTGTTATAAATATCATTTGGTGAGGCAACGATCTGATTTTACTAACATAAAACTCAATTGTCTTACAGAGAGCGAAGCGATTATTATAAGAAAAAGTGAAAGTAAATGTGATAAAACAAAATATTGATATTTTATGGAGAAAAGTTTTATAAACTAACAGGGAGCTCCGCCCCCTGCTCGCTACGCTCACCGACCTTGTGGGACTATATCTCCGTTCACTACACTCACCACCTCTTTAGGATCTGCCCCCCCCCCTCGGATACTAGCAATTGTGAATGATTTTTTTTGCAATTGTTAAAGTTTAGATTAAGAGGTAATCGTTCACAATCGGAGTAGATTAATAACCTTAATTTTGCGATGTAATTATATATATATATATATATATATATATATATATATATATATATATATATATAGAGAGAGAGAGAGAGAGAATAATCGCACTATATGGATCAAAGATGATCCTTTTTGTATTTATAAATACTTACGAATATATTTTATTAATAACAGGAATTGAGAACTACGAGTATATCAAAAAAACTGTATAAAAAAGCCAAATCAGTATTAAAAGTTATAAAAATATTAATACAATATAATGAAGTGATACTTGTTAAAATTAGTGCTAAAATTTTCAATTTATAATTTAACTTTTATTTATCTTTGAACTATTGTAGAAATATAAAAACTGTATTATAATTTGAATATTAATGGTATTAAATCAAATTTATAGAAAAATGTAACTAATAAACGGACAGTAAGTAGTGTGATATTGCTAAAAATTGGAAGTTGATTGATTAATAATTCAACAAAAATCTTAATTCCCCGTTTAAAATAAAAAATAATGAAAATAAACATTTTTCTTGAACTGTCTGTTTTAATAGCTCAAGTTGTTTATAATAGATGGAAAAATCTAAAAATAGAAGATATGTTCAATTTGTAGCTTTTCGATGAATTTACACATGGCAAGATTAAAATTTTAAAAACAATCTTATTAGTATCGAATCAGTGGAATAAATACTCCATATTTTAAAAAAATAAAAATAAAACGCTCATTATTTAATGTATAATTTACATGTGAATGGTGTTTCATAAATGGAGATATTGTACAGAATCAACAAAAATATTTTATCTAATTTAGATTGGACAAATCTAAATGAGAAATAGAAATGAATCACAATGATTAAAAAGATACAATTCATGAGAAATATCTATAGACCGTACGTGTATATTAGACGTCTGGTAGCGTAATGGCATGTATCATCGTTTGTTATGCCGGAGATTGCGTTCGATCCGGTCGGAAAGCTAAGTGTGGCGTAATTTTTTAAAAAAACTCCATTCTGAGAAAGGCAACGGGAAACTATTTTAATTAAGTTGTATTCCCTAGCACAAATATCGTTATATCGTTGCTATACATTAAATTATATTTTAAAATTACATTGCTAATGTAATTAATTATATGTTTTCAATAGTAATTTACTTTTTATAAATATTTAAAATAATGTCTACAAGATTTAGAGCGTATATCATGAGAAGCTAATTTATTAAATAAGTTGAATATTTTAATAAAATTGTTTATTTATTGACCAGAAATTTTCATTAAAAATGTCTTTCCGGTCAATACACTGTTCTAATTCAGAATGTACGGATTTTACCATTATGTGGATTCTTTTTCAGTTTTATGATATCGTAGAAATTAGATTGTCTATATTTTGTCCATTTTAACGTAAAGAGTTTACCGAACTATTAATCATGACTCATTTATTCACCTTTTATAAATTTTTAACCTTTTATATTCTCTTCTATGAAATCTACAAGAATTTTTATCAGCGAAGCGAAAACACGAGATGTTACAATTTAGATTTTTTATTCAATTTTATAAAAAAATTTAAGTAAATTAACTCTTTGATCTTTTTAACTTCCAGTGACTTGTATGTATTAAGTATTGATATATGTATGTTAGATATACAATTATTTATCATATAAAATAGCATTTAAAAATACAATATTTTAATTTCAGTGTATTATATTTAAAGATATTTTACTTATTTAAGTGTTACTTATTTCTTTTAACTTACAAAAAAGTTATATATATATATATATTGTTTACGCAATCTTCATAAATTATATTCAAAATTTTATTTGGGGGCACGGCAATTATATTTAATTATAGTATATTTATGTGTAGTAAATAATATATAGTTTTTAAATAGTCACAATTTAAATATATAGTAAATGAAACTATATCTAAAAGAAGCTTTTAGAAACACTCAGGAAAACATTTATAATATTATATAAATAATACGCCTGCTTCTAATTGCATGTATCATGACAGGGGTTCCATAAGTTTTGGAATATCCTTTTAATTAATACTTTTTATATCTTTTAATCTGATTTTTAAAATCCTTAACGGAGGAAGGAACTTTCCCTACCTTTTTTTGTAATTTCCCAATTAAATTTTTAACGCATGATCATTTTTACTACGGAGAGATAAAGGAGCCATTCTTTGATTAAAATCCTTCGAGGTCGGATACTCTATAAAACGTTTTTAAACATGCAAATTAAAGTCTCGAGCCTTCGGCTACTTTTCAAATTCTTCCACCCAAGCTCTTCTATTATTTCACTAAGACTATTCATCATGAAGTGTCTATTTAACACGAAACGAGCAGCCTTTGAATTGTATGTATTTCGCATTTTTATTATGAAATGTGATTCTCTTACACTTTCATAGTACTCGAGCAAAGGTCTCACTAGAGTCAAATATGTTTTTTTGTTAATGATTGTGCTATATCTCCTTAATTGTACTTTTTACAAAATTTAAATTTTTATAGGTTTTGTGTACAATATTTAAGATTCTTTGTTCAATTAATTGTTTTATTTATATAAAATTATAAGTTTTGAACATCGAACTAAGACTAGTTCCTTATAACATAGTTCCTTTATAAATAATGCATTTATCAACAAAATGTCTAATTTTTAAATTTATAATTCCATCTAGAAGATAATTCATAAAAATATTAAAAAAGAAGAGAGAGTACAATACCTGGAGCTGTTCTTGAAGTTATTAATATTTCATTTGACATTTTTTTTTTCATTTTTTTAAGCTGTTGATTTTTATTCAGTAACTGCACTTGAATATTGAATGATTTTAATATAAAAACACACATAATATAATTTATTAATGAATGTTTTATAAGAAACATCTTCAGAGGTTCTATAAAAGTTCAGAAAAAAATTCATCTTTTTGGAGATATTGAGAACGCCTGACAAATACTAACATAGACTTGAAAGCTAAATTTCTCATTAGTAATGAGATCTAAACCCATATTAATTTTTATATGAAATATTATTTGACGTATAGTGTTGTCAAAACTAAAGAAAAGTTTATATATATATATATATATATGTGTGTGTGTGTGTGTGTGTGTGTGTGTGTATACGCATATATATATATATATATATATATATATATATATCCATTTTAAATATGATAAAAATTCAATCAAAACAATAAATTGTAACACTTGGGACATAGATTTGCGTCAAAGATCACAAACTATACAGAGTAACATCTACAACCCAATAGGGAAATTTGTCCAGTGCAGGATAATGTCTCGCGAGACTCATATACGCTACCCGATTTTTTTACTTCCGAATGAAAAAATCGCACACAAAGTTGTTGTTTATTGCGAAAATTGGAATAAAAATTATGTTCAAGGTACGACTTTAAGAACGGACGATGTCTTTGTGCATTTTTCTACGTTTTTCTTTCATTTTTTGTTCTCTAGTGAAAAATTATTCGAAAAAAACATAACTGGCGATAAAAAATGAACTCTGCAGCTAATTTGCTTTAATATAATACTATTATAGAAATTTTACTGTTATGATTTTTTTAACAAAATGGATATAATAAAGTATAAAATAAAAATTGTGATGTGCGGGATTATTTTTTAAAAACATACAAGCTATGTATGGATATAATAATTGTATTATCAACCTTGATATTTTTAACGAAGTTCTGAAATAGAGTTCACATAAAGTTTGTAATGAATAATTGAAAAGGAAGTACTGAAAAACATATAAAAATGAGATATTAAAAATATAACGAGATGAAAAATTTGACTACTATGTGCATATTTGAGATTAAAAATGTGTAACAAACATATTTGTTATTAAAATTAATTTTAAATATTCTTTTGTAAATGTAACTTTAAAAATGTTTTATAAAAAGATATAATATTAATCAAAAGAAAAATAAAGGAGTTTTAATGCAAATAATGTCTATACAGTTAATATATGAACTTGTCAATGAAAGACTGAAAATAGAAACTATATTTTTATATTATTTTGCTTAACTTTTAATATGAGTCTATTCTTTTTATAAAATATAGAAGTTATGTGCTAGTCTAATTTTTTCAGCATTAGATTAATTCTTTCAGCAACAAATCATGTGTTTCAATTACAAATAGTATTAACAGAAAAAAGTACAAATTTAAAGACTTTTCAAGCCATCTACCTTAATTTTTCAATAATAATTTTGTTTGTTTCTGTGATAAAAACATAATGTGCGGTTAGTATAAGAGAATACATTAAAATTTATTAAATTAATTGACTATTTTTTTTCTTATTAATAATTCCAAATATTTTAATAGAGTAATTTTTATATAAAAAAAATCAAACAGTAGTTTTATTAATACACAGTATAATTGAATGTTATTTCAGTGGATTTCATATTTTTTAAAAAAATATTACCAAAATATATGACAATATTTTTGATTAAGATGTGTATTCAATGAAATATATAGGGTCATCCAAATGTGATGCCTAGATTTGTTTTTTATTAAAAAAAACATGTGTATAGGACGGTATATAGGGAATTATGTTGAGTTTCTTTTGTTTTTTTTTAATAAAATACAAATTTAGGCGTCACATTTGGATGACTCTGTATTTATTTGTGTATCTCGTATTGTTACTTACTATATAAAATATTATTAAACAAAGGGAAAAGTAATTCAAAGAATTGCAACTGCTCCAAACATATAAGCAAGGCTGTATATACGAGTGTATATATATATATATATATATATATATATATATATATATATATACATGTATATATTTATATATATATATATATATATATATATATATATATATATATATATATATATATATATATAATTGTGTTTGCGTACATACAGAAACACGCATGAGACAATTATCCGAAAAAGGATTTTTATTGAAAGACATGTTCGTAAATACTTGAAATTTATAAAATATTTTTCTTAGAATTTTGAGCTACAAAAATTTTCAGATATTTTCAAACTAATAATGGAAGGGTTATTGATAAATTGCTTACATAATTTCGCTCCATGAATTTACGTTTACCAATACACGCAAATTTGTATTTGTACTATTATATATACGTATATATATATATATATATATATATATATATATATATATATATATATATATATATATATATTAATCTTATCGTCGTTTTAAAATCTAAATTTAATCACGTTCGAAACATACCGTCTTAAATTCACATGTTATGAAATAATTAACGAAATTAATTTCTGTTAGATAAAATAAGGAAAGCTCGACGAATTCACTTCAAAGAAGTTTGATAAAACAGGACCGGATCATCTTGAAGTTTAAAGATCAAGAGATGATAATTAAAATTATAAATTCGTTTATTATATTTTAGTATTTGTAGCAAGAATATTGAAAAAATATTATTAAAAACATTAATTAAGTATGCAAGTATTTTATTATGTATATATATATATATATATATATATATATATATATATATATATATATATATATATATATGCATCTCTGAAACTATTTTGCTACTCACGTCGTCATATTTAAAAAAATAAATTCATATTTAATTAAATTAACTTTGTATATAATATTTTTATATGTAATACTGCTTTCAGATGAAATCATTCTGCATTATTACGTATCACTTTTACTGTGAATTATTGTTATTAATTTTTATATTAAATTATTGTCTTAACAAGATACAAATGATTTTTTCCTTACGTTTTTTTTTTTGAAAATTAAAATTGATAAAAGAAATTGATTTAATATGAAAATGAAATTTATCTTCTCTAAAAATATATTAACAATATTTGAAATTATACATTTTTCAGAATATCGTTAAATGTCCTTTTTTCCTAGGATTATAATGCTAAAATAACTTATTTCGTACGAATATTTAAAATTGTATAGACATTTGATTTTTTTTAACATTATTTTTAAATACTAAATATTTAATTTGTGTAGTTATTAAGAAAAAATATTTTTTTTAATAATTTATTTAATTAAAATACAATACTTGTTACTTTAACGAAATAAAATGCGTAATAACATGTTATTTTATTAAATTTTAAAAACTTAATTACTTTTTTATAATTAATTTATTTGATATATTTTCTAGTGTTAAATATAATTAATTGCTATATTTATAATTATATATTTGATTAGTAAATACCAGCCAAATAGTAAATAATTATTGTTGAAGTTTAAGTCGTTTGTTTGACTATAATTTCTTTGCATCTTTTTTTTTCATTAAAAATTTGAATGAATATTCATTTTGATGATTTTCTAAATAAAATCTTTTGATTAAAAATTTAGTACTTTTCGTTTCGGATAGTATTTGTCATTAAAAATTATTTTAACGAATATAAAATTGATAATATATTTTGAAATAATTATTACCTCAAACTCAATTTGAGTCAAAAATAGAAAGCAGTGTAAATTAATCATTGATGTTGTTATTATCATTATCTATAATATACTAATAAATTAATTACATTTTGTTATTTTAAATTAAATAGGTAATTTTATAATTACGTTCCATATTGTTAAAACATATTCACGTTTATTAAAAAAAAAGAATATATTAAATACATAATGCACATCCATTAAAAATCCTGCAAAAAGTTATAGACTGCTTTATGTTTTGAAAAAAAAACCTTGAATTTAATAGTTGTTTATATATTTATTTTAATGCGGTGATATATGTTTGTATATTTTCATGGAAAAGATCATAGTACAAATCCTTTTATGTGGAAAAATATTTTAATGTACATTTTATCACATACAAATAAAATAAAATAAATTTACATATTTATTCTGTGAAGATGATATCGTTATTAAAATAAGCTTAAATATCAAAAAGTGGATAATAAATTGTTATTGGTTTCTAATAAAAGTTTTGTGTTATTGTAATAGTATTACGATTACACAAACTTTATGAAAAATAAGTTATGGCAATATGATTTAACTGTTTGTTTTTTTGTAATGGTGTGAAATTACGTTTCGTTGTATATCTTTTGAATTATATGAATATATTGTTGTTTTAACTATTTATTAATTCAAAAGTATATTACATTACATATAAACCATGTTAGAAAATAACAAAACTTTTCAACTCTAATTTTAAATTAATAATTCGTATTAGGTTATTTTTCAATGCCATTCATATTATTTATTTAATGTATGTTTTTATTAATTTTTTATTTAACTTTTTACAATTTTTTTAAATACAACTTTCTATCTTATGAATTTTATTAAGTTATGTCTCATCATGAAATATAGTATTCTTGTAAAATCAATAATTACCATTTAAATTAAAACTCTGTAAATTTACTATTTATTTTAAAATTGAAGTTTCTTTCACACAAAATCTTTTTGAATATTGTGTATTATAAATGACTGCTTTACCATATTGAAAAATAAATGTATGCATCGAAATAAGTACTATGTTACTATTAATGATTCATCGATAAGTTAGTAAATTTACTATTTTTTATTTTTTTTCTGTAATATTGTAATTAATATTCAACTTTTCATTATAAACTATATTTAGTTAAAGTGAAACTTTAGCTCTGTCTTCGATTTAATTTCACTTGATATTTATTTATTTGGTACCGTGAATAAATTATTTATACACATATGAACCACTCACTCTTGTAAACTATTTTATAAAAATGTTGGATAATCATTTTTTCCCCTCTTATACACTAATGTACATTTATTGGTCATGCTACTATGTGAATTATAAATTATCTTGATTATGATTTAATCTTTTATCATTAAACATTATTTCCTCTAATTTTTCCCAACTAAAATTATTAAGAAGTTTTAATCTTACATTTTTAAGTTGCATTATTATGAGTTTTTTTATAATTTGTTTATTTATAAATATTTATTGGATTGAGATATTATTAATTTAAAATTGAAGTTTTTATACATATTTAAACAGTTTTGTTTATCATTGACTATAAATAATTTCATTAACATATTGAAAAATAAATGTGTCAATCAAAAAAAGTACTAATTTTTAATGTTTTTTTAGTATATATATATATATATATATATATATATATATATATATATATATATATATATATATTGCATATTATCTACACTTGTATTTATCTCTTTTTTATAATTCATCTTGTTGTATACGTAAAATTTAATGTTACTTTGTTTTTTATGATTTAGTTATATATTTTTTTTACTTTTTCCTTATCATTATTCGTTCTATGAAAGATAAACTTATATTTTTCATAATAAAACATTATTTTCTTTTTAGTAAGTGATTTTTAATTTAAAAAATGAATCGCTTTTAATTTGTTTTTTATTTTTTTGTTTTGCAAACGTTGTATTATAAATGATTATTACAATAGTTTTCACATATATAGAACACCGACATATTTTATTTTATCAATTTTTTAATAAGTGACTTTTTAGGCTTATTCATTTCAAATATTTTGTATTATTTTTGTTAATAAAATTAAACACTCTGGTGTATTGGACAAAGTATCAACATACAAAAAAAAATATTTCTAAATTCCTGATAATAATATTTATGAAATTTTTATCATGAAATTTTCTTTTTAGTAATTTTCTTAGTAATAATATTCTACATCTTATTTAAACAATTTACTTAATGCATCGGTTTTATTACAAAGAGTTAATAATGAAATATATAATTATAATAATGAAATATATGTATATATCCATTATAACTGATTTATATATATGTACTCGTATATATATATATATATATATATATATATATATATATATATATATATATATAATTTATTATTATAACTGTTTTTTACGTGCAATATGTTTTTGTGCCTATTTTTTATTAAAACAAAATTCTATTTATTAATAAAAAAATCATACTATAACAGATTGATTACATTTAATTTATTTAAAAATAAGTCTTAATTTATTCATAAATTAATTAATTACTAAAAGTTGCAATATTGCATTTTTTATAATTATATATAACTAAGTGTAGTGAAACTTAATCGAATTATGAGAGCAAGGAATGAAAACCTCGTCATTAATTTTGACCTATTACATCCGGTTGCTTAAATTTAGTACATGGGGTTTGAGTATAGTGACGTATAATATTTAATTTTAGAGACTCACTAAGTACCTATCCATCTTTTACTATGTACATAAACTATAAGGTCTAATAAACCAATCGTAGGTAAGTTATGAATAATAAACAGGAATATTGATAAAGTGTCAAGGGTCGTCATATAAATAATTGTAGGTAGAAAGAGAACAGGCAAAACAGAGAGAGAGTAGGATTAAGATTTAGTAGTAATGTAATATTTATGAAGTTTGGGGTTTGTATGGGATAATTGTAACAACAACAATAACACTAATCGTGATATTGTCGAATAAACCGTATCCGTAAGCCGTCACTGGATGAATGTAATTGCTAACGGTATCGTCAAAACATCGATGCGATGAAAACAGACATAGGTGAGGGGATGATAGATGGATGGATGGAAGGTGGTGTACGACCTTCACGGAGATAAAGTTGATGATGATACGCACCTATATATCATATTTTCGTTGCGTGAAATATGTCGTTTGGCAAAAGCAATCCTATAAAGTAGCGGAGCGGTATATATCAGAGTCGAAAAGTCAGTGAAGAAAGTGGAGGTTACGGCAGGGTTGTGTAGTGTATAAAACATACAATACGCCTGCCGGCGTATCAAAAGCTCTACTCCGTTTGCTGGTTCCTTGTGCGGCGACAACGACGTCGGTGTTTATCCATATACTTTGCTTGTGTTACCGCCAAAGGCATACAAAATACACACACACATAATATGTATGAATATTATATAAATAAAGTTATATATATATATATATATATATATATATATATATATATATATAAGGATATTAGAGTAGAACAGAAAATATTTAGAAAGATAAAAAAAATTATATCTGAATTTGGATGTTTAAATTTGATTTGCAATAATTCTATAAAATCGTGTTTATTGTAACATTATAAATCAATTATTATAGCATAAAAGTATAGCTCAAAAATAATGCAAATAAAACAAAATAATGACAATAGAAGTATTTAATATATATTAAGTGAACAAACACAAATTAAATAAATAAATAAATATATATATATATATATATATATATATATATATATATATATATATATATATATATATATATATATATATATATATATATATATATATATATATATATATATATATATATACATACGTATATATAGATGTATAGAGGGTAGTATATATAGAGGGTAGTCCCATAAGTACCCGGCCTGACCTAGAGATGGCGGTAGTTGTTTGAAAAATATCACTGTATTAGAAAGTACACAATCTATAAAGCATATGTTCTAAGTTTGAGGACGCCACGTTGTTTAGTATTTGTTTGGCAGCCATCAATAGTGAACGTTTTCAGTGAATTTGTGAAAATGGAGAAAATTGGTCATCGTTACGTGATACAATACTTTTATTTGAAAGGTCTCAGCCCAACCAATATAAAAGCTGAACTGGATTCTACTGTGGGTGAGTCTGCTCCTTCGTTTACAACAGTGAAATATTGGGTAGCAGAGTTTAAACGAGGCCGTACGAGCTGCCAAGACGAGCATCGCAGTAGTCGACCAAATGAGGTGACGACTCCAGAAATGGTGAAGAAAATCCACAAAGCGGTACTGGATGATCGTCGACTGAAAGTGCGCGAGCTAGCAGACATAGTAGGCATTTCAAAAAGTGCGGTACATCGCATATTATCTGAAAATTTGGACATGAGAAAGCTGTGTGCAAGATGGGTGCCGCGTTTGCTCACACTCGAGCAAAAACAGTGTTGTGAAGATGTTTCAATTGAGTGTTTAGCGAAGTTTCACAGCAACAAAGCAGAATTTTTGCGCCGTTTCATAACCATGGATGAAACATGGGTCCATCAATTCACACTCGAGACAAAAGAACAATCAAAACAATGGACTGAAAAGGGAGAACCGGCTCCAAAGAAGGCGAAGACTGTTTCATCTGCAGGCAAGGTCATGGCGTCGGTTTTTTGGGATGCGCGTGGGATAATTTTCATTGACTATCTTGAAAAAGGAAAAACTATCAACGGCGAGTAATATGCGAACTTATTGCAACCTTGAGCGAAGAAATCAAGTAAAAACGGCCGCATTTGGCTAAGAAGAAAGTGTTTTTTCATTAAGACAATGTACCAGCTCACAAATCCGTTATTGCAATGGCCAAAATTAATGAATTAAAGTTTGAATTGCTACCTCATGCACCCTATTCGCCAGATTTAGCCCTCTCGGATTATTTTCTGTTCCCAAACCTGAAAAAATGGCTCAGTGGTCAAAGATTTCCCAACGATGAAGAAGTGATGTCGGCAGTTAATGGGTATTTTGAGGAGCAAGACAGTTCTTATTATAAAAAGGGTATCGAACTTATTGAACATCTCTGGGAAAAGTGTATAGAGTTGAAAGGAGATTATGTTGAAAAATAAATATATTTTTTTCCAAAATTTTTGTGTTTTCTTTGTTGGGTCGGGTACTTCTGGGACCACCCTCGTACACATATATATATATGTATATATATATATATATATATATATATATATATATACGTATGTATATTAGGGTCGTTTGATAAGTATGGTGAATTTATTTGTTTAATTTAATTAATTGATTAATTTAATTAAATTTTTCAATTTAGTTTTCTTACTTTTTTACCCTACTTATCAAACGACCCTCGTATGTATATATACGTGTGTATATAAGAGATATTTAAATAGAATAGAACACATTTATAAAGAAAAAAAATCAATTTATTTTTTCTTCTGATCTATATGTAGATATCTTCTAAATTTTATTACATAAAACATAATCTTGTTCAAAATAACGACAATTCACTATATTTTAAATTTAATCAAGTTTATTGAAACATCAAAATAGAATAACTCAAATGAGACTGAAGGGTTTAGATAAACACGGAAGGTTACCATTCTTCAGTCTCCTTTGTGCCATCATATATATATATATATATATATATATATATATATATATATATATATATATATATATATATATATATATACATTGATTTAATATCATCAGCCTCTTTCTATTCAGTGTTAGATGAAGTTTTTCTCAAAACTTTCTCTTCCATTTTATTTCGATAAATTTTCTTGTATCTCTTTTCCATCTATCCATAAGTCTTATTTAACCCTTTTAAATCTCTTAGATTTCAATGAGCAATTTATTCTGGTAGTTTTATTTTTTATTTATATGACCGGCCTATTTCTATTTTTTTTATTCTAGTTATAACGTCTTTAGCTTTTCTTTAAATCCACTTTTTTATTTTTGTTTCTACATGTTTCTTCTAATACGAGGGTCGTTTGATAAGTATGGTAAATTTATTTATTGTTTAATTTCAACAATTAATTAATTTAATTAAATTTTTCAATTTAGTTTTTCTTACTTTCTTACCATACTTAACAAACGACCCTCGTATATATGTATATGTATATATATATATATATATATATATATATATATATATATATATATAATATATATATACTTAAATTAATTTTTTTCTTATTCTTATATTTCATTCCCTTATATGGATTATAGCATATGGAATTGTTTTTACCATTTGTTGTATATAAGTTTAGTTGTTTAGTTTTCTCTGCATGTAACCTAATGTTAATAGTGTTATTATCTAAATTTGTATAAATTAAATTTGTGTATAATAGTATTATTGAATTGGTTTTATTTAGTTATAATATCAAATGATTAAACACGTAAATGTATTTCTGACAGAATAAAAAAATGAATTATTCACTAATTAGATTTCACACTTTAGAGTGATCAATTATTATTGACTCACTGTGAATAAATCGTACCACAATCTCTATATACAATTTTCACGGTATGTTTTCTGCTTTATTTCAATAGATATCCAAGCTGTTGCTATACATAAACACAAACATAATTGTATACGAAACAAAACTGACAACATCGATTCGTACACAGTTTCCGTTTTTCGCACGGAATGATAAACGGACGCGTATACACATATCTAGTTGATGTTTATGGCCGCACGAACTTCATAATAATGTTTAATATATAACATTTACGTCAAATAGAATTTCAACAGATTTATCTTTTGTATCAGTCGACGCATAAATAATGTTCTGTTCGGAGTTTTCGTAATCTATTTGAAACAGTTTCAACACAATTCTGTTTATTACTTTATATATACACAAACTTGTTTTTAATTGCATATATATATATATATATATATATATATATATATATATATATATAGAGAGAGAGAGAGAGAGAGAGAGAGAGGGAGAGCATAAACATGTGATCCACAGATATAATAATTACAAATAATTTGAAGCGGATTTGGATTGCAAGACAAGAAAAACTGTCGTATTATGGAAATTATATTTTTTTATTAAAAATGTAGAAATTAGGAAAGAATTTGATAACCAAATCAATGAGTATAGTTTTCATTGAAAATTAGAAAAACAAAAGGTAATGGGTCATTAAGAGTAGAATAATTTAAAAAAGGCTTATATCCAGTAATAAAATAACAGGTTGAACGATTTATATACGCATATATCAACATGAGCACTAGTAGTAGTCTCTTTTTATCGGCTGTTGGATGAAAACATCAAAAAAATTCCACTTCAGTCATCCAATACTTTTTCTTTCAGTCAATTTCGACAAATGTTCTTATTTCTTTGTTCCCTCTGTGCATGGGTTTCTTCGTGGATATTCTTGTATATCTAGGCTCCTAATCAATTTATCTTGTCTGTTGGTGATCTTCTCTTTTTGATTATAATCGGCTCATCTTCATTTCAAAGTCTCCACTTTTGCTATAACGTACATAAGATTTAATTTCTTTCTGATCCTCTTTGTTCTCCTTCTATTTCTACTTGTTTATAATGTACATGTTTCATTTTGACGGAAGTCACTGAATTATTCTAATATTTAAGACTAATTTTTCATTACCAAGTGAGAACAGGTAGGATGCATTAAACACCTCTCTCTCTCTCTGTCTATAGATATACGTACATATATATATATATATATATATATATATATATATATATATATACATATAATTAATAAAATTAATGTAATTTATTTAAATATCAAAATCTTAGTACACGGTTAAAATTTGCCTACAAAAATAAGTAATAAAAAGGATTATAGAAAACATTAAAAAGGTTTTTCATGCATTATTTATTTTGTCTTTTGATATTTTCTATAAAACTGCGTAATTAATTCTAGTAATGAAATTCATAACTTATATTTTCAATATATTTGGGTATGTAAAAAAATATTTTAAATGACCACTACAATAAAATTCTCTGATAATAAATCATTTTATTTGAATACTAATATTAATTCAGATATGTAATTAAAATATTCTGTCTAAATATATAATCGTTGAAAATATAGGTAGTTTCATCATGAAATAAAAGCTTCTTATCATATAATTGATTAATGAATTCATAACAGATCCAACTAAGGTAGTTGTATTATTTAATAGTGGCTTAAAAAATATCGATTCAATAATAGATATTATTCTCCATATATTACCAGATATTATCTTTTTTACGAAATAAAATTATTTATGAAATATTTATTCATTTCAACTAATCATTCTTGAATATTTTATAAATTTTTATTTTTATATTTTATATATTTTTTAAAGTGAAATCTAATTTTAATGATTTATTATTATTATTGAAGAATAACAAATCATTAATTGAATTTTCATATTTTTTTAACATACTAATTACTCTGAAAATAATTTGTTATTTTTGTAACTTAATTTATAAAAAATTGCCACTGTGAATAAAACAATAATTTTTTAGTAAACTGTATAAAAAATTGCTTTTTAATACATTTCTTTATTTAAATTTATATAGTATTTTAACTTGGTTATTTTCTTTCTCTCTCTCTCTCTCTCTCTCTCTCTCTCTCTATATATATATATATATATATATATATAATATTTTCGTTTATATATATTATATAATGAATTTTTCGTATAAGATAAATTTTTTATTTATTTATTATTGAAACCAATTTTAAAATAAAAATATTTTTTGGATATTTTATTTAATTTAAAAGAGATACAAATTTTTACACGAGAGAAAAATGTGTGCGTGTGTGTTTTTAAAAATGCATAACATTTTAATAAACAGAGTACATAGGACCTTATTTTTGACGATTAATTTTTTAAATTTAATAGTAAATAATGTTTCAAAAGAGTTACATTTACTGCAACATGATTAACTTGTTAAATCTGTCAATGCATTAAGAGGACAATGCATTGTATTCTTGATTTTTAAACAATGGTTATAATTAGCTGAAGAAAGACTGAAGCAATACTTTTTTTGTTTGTAACTGTTTTCAAAATGGACGTCAATGTACATTAAAGAGCATTATATGAGGAATAGGAACCAAGAAAAATTCTTAACGAAAAATACGTTTCAAAAAAAGTATACACAGTCAAAGGAAAAAGAATCAAAAGAAAAACAACAGACGATTCGAGCGATTTAATTAAACGAGAGTTTAATTAATCAAGTGCGAGGAGGCGCGGTGCGGAGCATGGCAGGCGGTCGAATGTCGACCGAACAAGGGTGTTGAAGCAGTGGGTGGAGGAGACGTCGATGGATTTGTTGGCTTGAGTGAATATAGTCGGTGGTACACAAAGACCGACCGTTATATTCGTAGGAAGAGTAGACGATCTGTTGCAGGGAGATCGTATGTGAATGTGTATATGTGTTCAGTCAAACTCGAATTTCGATAAATTGAGCGCGTTGGTGCCATGGATGTCTTCGATATGACGACACATCGACAAAGTTTCGGCGCCGGGCGCCAGGTGTGGTCAACGACACAAAATTGAAGTTTGCGCTTGAAGCAATCCGCCAGGTGATTTCAGCGCCGACAATGAATAATGTGCCCTCTCGTAGGACTTCTCATGCACAGCGTTGCGCGTAGAAGTATTGAATAGGTCTGTATATGTGGAAAAAATCTATCACAGATAGATAAATTATCAGTTTGTGTCGTTCTGAAGGTATGGATAGATTCAACAGAGTTTGAGTTTTTTCAGCTATTCGTTGATTGAAAATTTTATTTATTGACTTATATGTATGTATATATATATATATATATATATATAAAGGACATATTAGAGATGTAAATATTTTATTCTCCAATGTAAATTTTTTTTAATGCACATTCACCAGTTACTTATTTTCACAATTATCGAAATCTATTGTTTTTTTAAAAATATATTTATATTTATCAAATTATAATTTAATATTGTAAAGTCTATTTTAAAAAGTCATTTTGAAAATTTTGAAATTAATAAAATAATAATATGGTAATTTATTTATTTAAATGAATTGAAATTAATCTCTTCAATGTCTTTATACTCCGTATATTTTATTAGTTTTTAAATATATTTCGTTTCTTACTAAAAAATAACATATTAGTTTTTAATTATAATTGGATACATTGGTACTTAGTTATAATGGCCTTTAATTTATAGAAGTCTAAATAAAACATTTTAATATTATTTTTCAGATAGACAAAATCATTTTTTCCGTGTTAGAATATATTTCATTTAGTACATTACTTTAGCTTTTATTAAAATACATTAATTAAAATATTTGTTAATTGAAGTAAGGGTTTACAAATTAAAAACTATATATTATAAATTTATTTTGTTCTTATTCCATATTATTATACTGGTATCACAATTCTGATATTCTTATTTTTAATCTTATTATTCGAACTCTTTTGATATATGTTTATTTAGTTTTGAGTACTAATAAATATTATCACTATTCGAGATTTTATAAGGATATAATAATAATATAATCACAAAATGAACAATAAGTTATTATTGAACAATTTTATAAAATCTTGCTGTATTAGGTATGATTAATTTTTGTAACAAGTGTAAAATATTTAGAACAAAAATGTTTTTAAATAATTTGAAATATTAGATAATAAAATAAATAAACTTATTTAAAAATTCAAAGCTAAATTATTCTAAAATATAATAAGCATCTAATAACTGGTTAAATTTAGCCAACATTTTTCAAATGGTGTTTGTTTATATTTTTTCAGTATGTAGGTATAGCATCTACCTTAGCTATAAATTGTATTATATGATTTGTTTGTAAGACAGAAACCATCTCAATCAAATTATCTCTTTTTTGATAACATTAGGACTAATATTATAACAGTTACATTCTAAAACGTATTTAGATCCCTATTAGAAGTTTTCTTGATATATTTTCTCTTTAAGTTTATTTTCTTTCAAAAGTAACATCAACGTAATTAAATTTCAATCACATCAAATGATGTTTTTCTTTTCTTTTAAATATTGAATACGATTTATTTTTAAGAAAATGTTTTAATGTAGAATAATTGAATTGATTTAATAATAAATTACTTTTATATATATATATATATATATATATATATATATATATATATATATATATATATATATATATATATATATATATATATATATATATAATATATATATATATATATATATATATAAATATATATATATATATATATATATATATATATATATATATATATATATATAAGGTGATCCAAATGAAACTGAAAAGTTTCAATATACATTTACTTCTTTATTGTCATTTACTATCCTTCAGTCTCATTTGAACCTCTCTCTCTCTGAAGGCGGTTGATTTGTCATAGCAGCCAGTTCCGTTTTTCCTTGTTTGATGATAACCTGGAAATCTTCGCTATTATATCTTCCCCTGCTGGATCTTTGTATCTGAATTATATGATGAGTAACAAAACTCTTAGTATAATTTTGTTATGACTGTTCCAACTAAAGACAGATATTAAGGTGGTATCCGTGTTTTCCTTGCTCAGTGCAGTACTAAGATTTTTTTCACTATTACAACCTTTGCTATCTGGTCTTAAACCATTACAGCATCATTTGTCTTCAGCTATTAGCTAGTACTGACTATGTAGCTTCCAGAATCAGATATATTTTTTTTGTTTTGTCAAATTAGATCTGTCGTCTTCCAAAGTATATGGCTCTTCACTCTGTACGGATGATTTTAGACAAGAAGTTTTTATATTTATTATCAAATATATATTCCTTTCATCGATGTAAGAAACTTTTTTTTGTTTAGAAAGTAAAGAAATGCAGACTAAAATAATAAATGGTTCGAAGTGTTTTTTTTTTTTGTTAACTCGTGCAGTGTCCATTTTCCTTCTTTATAAGATCATTTTCATTATTGAAAAGTAGTTGATTTATTATCGTCTGGTGTTTTTGTAAACCAACAATCTATTAAGTTGAATGTGTATCCAATAATGTTTATAATTTATTATTTTAGATTTTTTTCTTATCCAGAATGTTCTTTATATTTTACATCAAATACGTTATTTAGAAATAATCTAAATTAAAATTCTCAGGTACTAATTGATACATAACTATCTCTATAAACCTTGTAAATTGTTTTATACGCTTTTGTAGCACTTTTATTTTGATAAAATATAAAAAAATAAAATGTGTCGAATTTGTTCTTTACTACACTCTATTTTTCATTATAGTAAAACAACGTTAATGGCAGTAATAATGATATGCAATTTTATTTTTCTTATATGGGATAACTAACATCAAGAAGAAAAATATTAATTGAAAGAAAATATTTTTTTAATATATTGTATATCATTACCACATGTTTGTAATTATTTACTTTCAATGCATTATAATATTTTTTAATAGTTTATATCTTATTAAACTACCGGTATTAATTATAAAATAATCTCAATAAAAATGTTACAAACTAAATTCTTTATTTCTAAATGTCTAAACGTTATTTTTTAAAAAAACTAATCTTTTGAATACTTATTTTATCAATCTCTTGAATTCTTATTTTAATTATATTTAAAATTTATTTAACAGATTACCTGTCGATTTTAATATTTATTCAATAAATGTTTTATTATTATTCTTTAAGTTCGTACAGTTATTTAATACAAATATTAGAAAAGTTATGTATGAAAAAAGTCATCGTTACAATCACGTTTATAAATAAATGATATTTATTTAACAATTCAAATGACAATTTATATTCTTCATTAAGAAATATTCTGCTTAGAGAATTAAAAAAAAAATAAAAATAAAATATAAAATATAATATAAATAAAATATATATATAATATAAATATATATATATATAGGAATATATATATATATATATATATATATATATATATATATATATATATATATATATATATATGATATTGTTATAAAAATATGAGTGACCTTTTTAATTATTTATTAATAACTGGAAATAAATGATCAGTTGATAGTTATGTTAATATTGTTTCATTATTAATCGTTGTTGCATGTGGTGATTATTGGCAGTATCACTTATTAATCAATTATTACAACTGTCGATTATTAAAATTGACATTTGCAATAATCAGTTTATCATTATAAATTGACGTGGTCAATATTGAAAAATAATCATATTATGGTATGATGTTTGAATGTTCTCTAAAATGAAAATGTGAAAAAAACATAAGATTTTTTATTTGCTTTAATCAAATTATCATATTATATATACGTACAAAAGAAAATTTTAAATTATTTCGTATTTTAAATATTACATTTAATACATTAGAACATGTTTATTTTTTATAATTTATTTTGTTGATTTACTGCATGGAGGTCAACAATAATATTTTTTTCAGTTATTACAGTAGGAATTGCATATTATCAATTGTATAACTTAAAAATAAATGTTATTTAAAAATTAATGCTTTAAATTTTATAATGAAAATCAAATATTATTCGTCTTTAAGAAATATTTGTGAATGTTATGATTGTATAGAATTCATATTTTATTACAAAAACACAAAATGTAAAATAAACTAAAGAAATGTGTCAGTTTTGCTTGAAATAAATACTTTAAGTTAAATTTTCTAAGAATGACAAAATATTTGTAATGAAAATCTTTTAAAAGGTAGTTGAAAGATGGCCTATTTAAAATATTTGTTTGGTATTCAGTGAAATAAAAATATTATCGAAAATATCTTCTTTTTTAAGAAAAGATGACTATCTACTAAAATTAAATTACACGGTTGTAAAAAAAACTATTTCGTGACTTTTAAATCTTTTATATTGATATTGTTAGGTCATTTGAATTTTTGTATATTAAAGTCACTATATTATTTTATAAAAATGTTGAAATGTAAATTCTGTAAAGAAAATTAGTTCCGTCTATTATACTCCACTATAAAAGTTATTTTCTTAACAAGAATATTACTTTTCTTTCAGTTACTGTATTCTTTTCTTATTTAAAAGTTTGCGTAAGATTTATTTATGAAATTGAAACATACTTTTACTTTAAAAATGAACATTTTATTTTTTCTATATTCAATAACATTTCACCGTAAATAGATATACATACTTTATCTCACAATACTTACGGTAATTAATCTCAGTATTATAAAAAAAATATAAGGTTATCCAAATGGAACGCCTATATTTGTGTTTTATTGAAAAGAAACAAGTATATAGGATGGTGCATAGGGAAACATGTGTATAGTTTCTTTTGTTCCTTTTTAATAAAATACAAAGCAAAGCGTCACATTTAGATGATCTTATATATCCACTCAGTAATCATTTTAACATCTTGTTTTAAAATCTTTATATTATTTTTATTGTTATAGATATACGGTTGTTTTAAACAATATTATCATTTTTTTAAAACTGGCATATATTAGTATATTGTATTGGTATAAATGATTTTAAATTAAAATTTCATAGAATTATATTTTATTTTTAATATGTAATAAATTATTAACAGTGAAAATTTAAATATCCTGATAATTATGTCGATATTTTGTCAGAATATAAAAACATATATGTTAGTTTAAATTAACTTTTAATAATTCATACAATATTATATTTTTATAGCCAAAATGAATTTTAATTATATTCATTTCATTTGTATATATTTATGGAGAATATTTAGCAGGTATTTATTTAATTAGATTTTTACAAAGAAATAATAATAAATGTATAGACGTAAAGTTATTTTATTTCATATTGGGTAAAAGGAAACTTAATAAAATAAATATTAATATTTCTGCATGTTTAAAAAAAATGTGAACAGTGCATCGAAACTGTTCTTACTTAAGATAGTGAAATATGGATGTTAAATTCTCTAATAATTTAACTACCTTAGACAAAACAAAAATCATTAAATGATGCATATTAGAAAAATAACACGTATAGACAAGAAAAAGAATGGATGAATTCGGCAACAAAACAATAGTTACGGATTATTTGTTGTTTTGGAACTGTGGCTGATTCATTTTAACACAAATGAATTTCTAACCCCAACACCACAATAGTTTTTAAAGTATTCAATAATCACTTATTTATTTATAAATAAAGTGAGCAATAAGTGATTATTGAACACTTTAAAACCTATTCTTGTGTTGGGGCTAGAAATTCATTAGTATTAAATAGTTACGGATGTTATAACAAGAGTGAAAAGTTTAAAAAGGAAATAAGCTATTACTATTGCAAAAAGAGAGATTGGTGGGTAAAATAAATTATTAATTAAGAATCCAGAGGTATAAAAACACCCAAGAAGAGACACATAGGTAGACGGAATAAAGAGATGAGAAAATGTGTTATGGAATTGAAGAGAAAGATATTAAATTGTTGGAAGTGACTAATTTTAGAAAAAACTTTCAACCCGTAATGGATAGAAAGAAGTTGATGATGATTATATATATATATATATATATATATATATATATATATACCCGTCCCTCAATTTACGCGGAATATTCGTTCCACGTGGATTTGTTTTACGCGAATAAAAATCGCGTAAATTGAGTCTGTCAGTACAATAGAAAAAATATTGGAAATAAAAGCTAGTAAAGTTGTAGAAACACATATTTATTTCACATAGCTTAACAAAAAAATAATGACGTTTTAGAAAACAAAAGTAGATAAATTTTATTCGGTTTCACTATCGTTACTGTAATTCAAAACAATCAACCTTTTATATATTAGGTTGGCAAATATCTCCCTTCCGCCTTCTGGTCTTTTGAATTTCGCAGCTATGTACAAAAAAAAAAAAGCAGAAGGGAGATACTTGCCAACCTAATATTTATATCGTGCTTCTATAAGTTCAAGTAAGAGTTTGCGTCACTCTGATATATAATAAATTCCATGAAAAATTATATAAAATGAAATCTTTCTGACCGCGTATAAAAAGTGCTGCATAAATCATTACCGCGTAAAAAAAATCCCGCATAAATAGAGGTATAATTTGCCGCCTAAAAAAAACTCGCGTAAAAAAAGTCCCGCGTAAATTGAGGGACGAATGTATATATATATATATATATATATATATATATATATATATATGTTTAACATCATTATATCAGTTTATTTTAGCCGTCTACTGGACGAATGCCTTATTCAATATTACTATTCATTAGTTCTTGGTCATTCTTACTACATTAATTAGACACAATGGTAAGAATTTTTTTAGGATTTATTTCCTTAGGTAGTTTTTTTTGACCTCGGTTAAGAGTTCCGCCTGCCCTTTTTATCCGATCGAGCGCAATTTGATTCATGATAGTCGATATTACATGACACTTGTCGGTTATATGTATGTATATATATATATATATATATATATATATATATATATATATATAGAGAGAGAGATAGAGAGAAAGAGAAAGAAATTCGTCGAAATAGACTAAAATAGAAAGCATTGGATAGTTAAAAATGGAAAATTTTGGAAGAATCCTTTATCCGACAGTAGATTGAAAGGAGCCGATGATATATACATATTTACACACACATATATATATATATATATATATATATACATACATATATATATATATATACATACATATATGTACATTTTTACTATACGAGGGTCGTTTGATAAGTATGGTAAATTTATTTATTGTTTAATTTAATTAATTGATTAATTTAATTAAATTTTTCAATTTAGTTTTTCTTACTTTTTTACCATACTTATCAAATGACCCTCGGACACTGTACAATGTCATTAACATATGATTATCTTTAACAAATGTTAAAAAAAAACAGTGTTTTGTTATATACCAAAGCTATTTTTGCATGATAATAAGTAATTTTCAACTTTTCAACATGTATGTACACTCTGACGAGTTGACGATAAAAATGCCTTGTTTGTAAAAATTTGTAATTTCAAAATTAATGTTAACTGTATATTGTCCTAATATATCACAAATAACAATATTTTTTATAGATTCATACCAAATAGTATATTTTGCATTTATTGATGTAATGTTCTACAACATTATAGTTTACTGTACTAATTTTTTATTATCTAATGTCAAAATAAATTACAAAATTTGCTTCATTTGGGTTGATGAACACCATTGACCTAAATATGAATTAGTCGCTAGAGTCGAACATACATCTACTGCTAACGTATTTTTACATTCTGCGTGCGTGTTTTTTCCATTAAATTAATGTACCGTCCAGCAGACACGTAATCAAAGTGACATATGAAGGATATCAATTATGTTCGACAGAACGATCAAGGACATAGTACCTAGTTAGATGTCAATTAAAATATTGATACAATGGACGTTACATGCATACTATACATACAAAAGCGTGTGTAGATCGATCTGAAACGAACAATAATAGCAGAGAAAAAAACGAAAAAAGTTGAACTTGTTCCGTTGTGAAGTATTTGAAAATGACTTTTTAAAAAAAATGCAACCAAACCATACGTATATTACTTTGACATGTTACTGCAGGCTGTTCACTTTTGTGAATGTCATGATGGAGTATTAAATAAATAACTTTGAAATGTACAAAAACTACAAAATTCATATAGTACATATTCGTCTACAAATAAACAACAAGAGAAGTTGAATATTGTGCTGTCTGTTAGAAATATTTTTAAATATTTGTAGATAATTGATTTAATTTCTTTTAAACAAATATACAAGCGACATTCGAAAACATCAGTTATATAATTGAAAAGAATAATTTCATTAGACATTTTTGTTGCTTTAATTAATAAATAAGGTTATACTCAAACATTTTTGACATTTTGTTGATTTTAAAAATTTGTAGTAAGTCATTCTATTCAAACTATAAATTCTTGCTAAAATGAAATGGGAGAAAAATAATAGTATTTCTAAGTAAATAATTCAGTATTAATAATATATATTTTTTATTTTCAAGACACTATTTTTATGAAATTAACATGAAAATATTAATATTTTTATATGACACTGGAAATGCTCTTAATTTTGCATTTTGTGTCGTAAAGTATATGTTAAATGTCTGTAAACACGATGTTCGATAGCTCTACCATCTTTGCATCTGACTATACACACGTTAAATATAAGTATTCTAGAGCTTTTTATGTGTATAGATAGATGTGTGTTATATAACGTCTATTAGCTCATGCCCAATTTCATAAACTAGTGACAACTACATTAGTTGCTACATTTACTTTTACCAAGTAACAGTCGACACTAATTTGCTTGATTCAAGTTCCATGTACTATATTTCATACTGGATTTTGTAGTCTAACAATTCGGAATGTACATTTATATTTTACATTTACAACCAGAGTGCATTCAAAATGCAGATTTATCTCTAATGGCTTTTTTATTCAAAACAGATTGTGTCAGTTTGTAATTAATTATTAAGGTTATAAATAATTTCAAAATTAATATTTGTTGTTTCGCTAAAAGTGCTAAAATTATATATATATATATATATATATATAAATGTACATATGTAGAGTGACCCAAAGTAGAAGTATAGGAAAATCTAGTAACTGACAGTATACAAGTAAATACATATCTAAATCCTTTAGTCTCATTTAGGTCGACCTTTATATATATATATATATATATATATATATATATATATATATATATATATATATATATTAGGGGCGGCCAAGACGTCGGCCGCAAGGCCTCTGGAAGTCGCCCGCAAAGCTGACGTGAACATTGATAAATTATAGTGATAAATTCATATTTCAATGCATTTTTTGGTTTAACATATTTGTGCGAATCAGCATTTTCCTGCATGAATGCGATAAAAACTAAACATAGGTCACAATTATTGGATCTACATTTAGAATCGTGTTTAAAAATTAGTTTAAGTTCATACGAGTAAAGTTTTAACAAACTTTCCGAAACTAGCAATACCAAGTGCCATCAAAATAAAAAAATTCTATTTTTTTATTTTTTTTACTTTGTAATTTTTTTTTGTAAAATTTGCATCTAATTTATTTTATTACAATTCTAAAACAATAATTTTATTTTTTTCTCTATATTTTCTTGAATTTTTTTTTTAAATTTAGAACCAGTTTTAAAAAATAATTATTTATAAGTAATTTAATAGTAGTCATAGTAAAATGTCTTCGTCAGTTCGTGTTTTATAGAAAAAAAGTCATCAGTTTGTAAGTATCTTCTAAAAACGTCACCAACCTTTGTGATTACCTAAAAAGTCCTTATAAAAAAAACACCAATTCGTAAGTACATTCTAAAAAAAAATAGTCGCCCTCAGGTACACTTTTACCAAAAAAGTTACCCCCAACTTCTAAAAGATTAGCCGCCCCTAATATATATATTTATATATATATATATTAATTAGGCATTTCAACCCATATAGAACCTAGACTACTCTAATAATATCAAAATTCAGTGACAGTTATGTTTTTTAGGAGATGAAGTCATTAGTTCCATGCCTAACTTCCAACAGGTGATCGAACGAAGTGTCCCACATAGCAGGCGGTAATACACACACACACATATGTATGTATATATATATATATATATATAGAGAGAGAGAGAGAGAGAGAGAGTATGAGATTTTCCAATAACTGCTTCAGAAGTTTAAATGAAAATCAAACAAAAAGTATTTAATTAATTAGTTATTTATTTATTTTTTATTTTCAAGCATATTCTATGCCATTAATTATTGAATACAATTTGACTCATAGGACCATCACGACTTCGCTTGACATAGTACAATCGTTTAGTTCAATTTTAGTTACTCTTTCATATAATTGTGGTCTAATTTCATGAATTACACGTTCAATGTTCATTTTTAATGCTTCTGTTTTTTGTGGTTCATCAGCATAAACCAAAAATAAGTCTACTGTTTCCGTAGATGTATGGCAGTTAGTACCGTCCTGTTGAAATCACATATCGTGCAAACCATTTTCAATTATTTTTGGAAAAATAATTCATTAGTCGTGGTTCAGTAACGCACTCCATTTACTAATGTACTGTAATGTGATCTTCAGCTTCATTTTGAAATTTTCACGAACAGAAGCAATATTGGCTTCACTTCTTACATTTCTTAGTCTTACATATACTGTTTTATCATGTCGAGTAAAATTGTTTTTAAATTTTTAACAATTTGATAAATGGCACGTTTATTTGGACGGTTGTGTTAAGTTTTACGAAGCGTACGATAAGTTTTACAAATCGAACATTGGTTTTTATAACAAGTTTTTACAATTTATAAGCGTTTTTGAAATGTTAAACGATCCATGACAATTTACCAGACTATACTGAGTTGAAATGTCAAAATGAGTTTTAAGAAAAATCAAACATAACTGCCAATAGCTGTCAAAGTTTTGACATTCTTATTGGAAATTTTTTTATATATAATAAATATCGTTTACACAGAAGCATTAATACAGCTGCCTAAATTTTTAATTTTTCATATTTATTTACATTGTTAAATAAAAGCAAATTCGGGGATCGACGAGCGATGCGAGTAGGGGGTAAAAAGTAAATCAATTAAAAAATTAAAGTTTTAATCGTGACATAAATTTTTGATAGAAAAATGTTAATATTCTTTCTATTTTAATTATAAGCAAAATATTATTTAACTTTTTCAATCTTATACAAACACTCTTTGTATACATTTTTTATTATATTTTGAAGAGGTTTAAAAAAATAATTTAGATAATGATGGTATCTCTGAAATAAAAATATACTTTTTCGTCTATTAATTTTATTAGTTAGTGTATCGTACAGTAGAACAATCGTAACAGATAAAGGATGACGTGCACGAGGTACATCCGTTGGTATCTCAGCAATGTAAAAGCGGCATGTAGAAGCAGGGAGATTAACCCCAGTTGATCTATAGCTTCTGTTGAGAGGCCATCGCATCACATCATCGCCAGCGACATAAACTAACGAGCTGAAATTACTTGTATGCGACACGCAGGAAAACAGTGTCACCGTTTGACATTCGTGACATTGTTATGATTCGATTCGAAGCGATTGGTGAACGGACCCTGTGCCCCTATATTATTAGTAGACAAACTTGTTATCGTCGTGACGTTCACGCGAAAATAATTGCTAGTTCAATGTCAATGATGAACTTTTTACAAGATTCATTTACGACATTCTACAAAAACTAACTACTTATAATTGAAAAGAATGCAATAACTGAGCGTTTTTTTTATTTATTTATATAACAATTAATTATTAAAACTAAATAATTGAAATATTATATAACTGAAAATTACAATTATATCTATTTCATTTAAAAAAAAACTATTGAAAAAGCTTAATTTCTTGATAAACAAGGGAAATAATATTAAAAAATATATTATTTTAAAAAATTAAGATTTAATACTTCTGATTCATATTAAAACAAATTTCATACTTGGCTAGTTATACATTTTAATAACAATAATAAACCTGCTAAGGCGATAATAAAGGTTCCGATTTTGAAATAAACTTTTATATTAAAATATTTTATCATTCTTAATCTGATTTCTAAAGGAAACAATTGGAAAAGGCCGTGTTTTGAAAATATTAAAATAAAAAAACATTTCAAACCCAAGTATTTCTGTAAAAAATTTCAATTTTGTCAACCTGTTTTCTCTTAATTTAATTTTTAGTGTGTGATTATTTTTGCCATAGATAAAACACTTATTATTTGATTAAAATCTTACCAGGTTGTATGTCCTATAAAATTTTTAAAGTTAGGAGTTTCCGTTTATTTTCCAAACTCTCTTGTTTAAGCTGCTCAATCATTTAGTATAACTAGCCATCCTAAAATTATTAATAAATTTTTTACTTTTTTCGTATTACGCGAGAGAATTCAATGAAAATTATAACACATAAGTACTATTTATTTATTCATAAAAAAATATATAGGAACCATATATTACTTCTTAATGTGGGAACGATTGAAGGCGTTATAGTTTTTGAAATAGTTAATTTTGTATGTTATGATTAACTATAACGATTTGTATGTATTTTTATTTATATATATAAATCTTTGAATGCCATCGAACCTTAAAAACGCTTGATAAAAGTATGTACTGTGTACTGTAATCAATGCCTGTAGATTCTTGGTTAAATTTCTTTTGTGTACTATCCTCACTTTAAACATTTCATTTTCGTTTTGCAGTAACAACTTGAAAATTATTTTAACAACTCACATTATTGGAATTTTTTGTTATGTATCATATAAGGTCATCCAAATGTGACGCCTAGATTTGTGTTTTATTCAAAAGAAATGTGTATAGTAGTGGTCGCCAAAATGGTCCCCCTAGGGGTCGATATAACATTATTGGAGGTCGATCCGAAAAATACACAAAACTTTGTGATATGGCATATCCTTTTTTGCTGGAATTTCCAAGTTCGTATATGGTTAAAGCTGGTTTCGGTCATGTTAATTCTGTCTTAACCAAATAGAGAAATAAGTTGAATGTGGAATTCCGAGGCGATTTAAGGCTAAAACTTACTAATTTTGAACCAAATATTGCTAATCTTGCTAAGAATCATCAAGCCCACCCGTCTCACTGATTGTCAGTCAGAAAAATTATTAAAATGATTATTATAAAATTGTTATTAAATATATGAATAAATGTAAAATTATAAAATAAATGCATAAAAATAGTAGAAGTTTTTTTTTTGTTTGTAATACATAAAAAAATCACTAAAAACAAATTTTGTGGGGGTCGATGAGAGGTTTCAAAAATTTTTAGGGGGTCAATGATCAAAAACGTTTGGCGACCCTTGGTGTATAGCGTGTTGTATAAGGAAATATGTGTACACACACACACACAAATAAACATATATATATATATATATATATATATATATATATATATATATATATATATATATATTGAAAATATATAGTTAATGAACATGCAATATTCTAATATTTAACAGCCACATATTAACTAAATGGATGATATTTTTGAGGTCGTTATTTGTTAAAACTAATAATTTCTTCCAATTTCTAGCACTCCGTATTTTTTCTTAAATTTTCGAATAATGTGTTTATAATTATTTTTTCGATAGTACCATCAAGAAATATGCGGTTCATTATAGAATTTTCTTTATATTTAATACAGATTTTAAATAATTTGGTTCTAGTTGTATATTTTTTTCGTTCGTTTGTATACAGGAACATTTATTACACTAGTACTAATTTTTATAATAATATTCTTTTTGTAATACTAAACATGGAGTATTATAGTATATGCATAGAGTGTAATTTGTTTACATCACTGTTTGTATATATATATATATATATATATATATATATATATATATATATATATATATATATATACTAGGGTCGTGTGGTAAAAAAGTAAGAAAATTAAATTGAAAAATTGAATTAAATTAATTAATTAATTGAATTAAACAATAAATAAATTTACCTAAAAATAAATTTACATACTTATCAAACGACCCTCGTATGTATATATATATATATATATATATATATGTGTGTGTGTGTGTGTGTGTGTGTGTGTGTTTGTGTGTTTTAGGTTAGATAGAACTTTCGATAGGAATTCAATTTAAAATTCTGTTACATTGAAAAAAACATCCTATATATCCATCAGCTGCAGCCATTTTTTATTTACTATTAGCTAAAGGCTTTTCCCAAAAAATTCATTTTGTACGATCTAATGCATTCCATTCCAATAAATTTTCTTTTGTATGTATATATATATATATATATATTCGTATATAGATGTAATTTATATATGCAGAAAAGCATAATGTAAGTGTATGTAAATGCCACGCATACATTTTATATAAAGATATAATCCTAACATGTTAAATTGATCTCCTTTTGTTACAGGTAAGCAAGCAGTTTGATCGTTATTTCGAGTCCAATAACCGTTCGCGTTCATAGACTGTCTATTAACGCGGCGTCCCCATTACCGTTCGAAGCTGTTAACATGTAACGCCCATTCTAAAACGTCGGGTAAGTGTTAATTCAGTCTGTAATGGACCAGAGATGTCTGCGCATGGCCATGTCCGTCCGTCTGTAGCCCATTTATCGACGGCGTTTGTGATGTAGACGACGGGAATGTCGATGACGCGTTGGGTCTGTGTACACACACAAAGGGGCTTTACCGGTTTCAGCGGGAGGTCATGATCGTGATTATATTCTTGTGTTTATATGAAACGCAGACAATGCATTCGATGGCGAACCGCTTGTCTATCGGATGCATTGTCGGACGATTGAAAGATCTAAACAGGGGATACGACGTACTGTATCGTTGGATGTTGTTGATGGGCTTTTGTATTTGGCTAGTAATGATGTGAGTTTGAAATGTTAAGAGAAATAGGTCTTTGTAAATAGATTACAAGAGTGTGATGTCACGTACGTTAATGATGTGTCTTTTGCAAACACAAAGTAAATTTGATTTACGCCTGTTTGCCAAAGAAACATTTACTGAGTTTAATAAACAGTTGTACATTTAATTTTATAAAAAAATTCTAAATCTAATTAATTTACTGTTAGAAATATTAATCTACTTTTAGAAGTGTTAAAGCAGTATATCATTATCTAAATATCTAAAACGTCCAAATTAATATGTATTCATTATTAGTTAATCAAGCAAATCAATTCTTTAGGAAATTTTTAAAAATTAAAAATTGATATAGTATCAGTTTTTTATAGTTTTTTTTTACTTCTTACATAAAATATGTTTATTGTATTTTGGTCTTTTAAAAGTCATCAAAATAATAAATTAACGATATTTCAAAGTACAAAATCCTAAATTGGAATTTGCACTAAGTAGTAAATTTATATTTATTATATAACGTGCTTATAATTTTCTTACTAATAATAGATCAGATACATAAGGATTGTATAATTATGCATATGTACATAGAATGACAAATAAATTTAGTGATTTTAAAAAATTATCTTTAGAAGTTCAAGATCTAAAGTCATACAACTTTCATCTTTCAAAACAGAAACTTTTATTTTTTTAATAATGACCTTAAAAATCAATATTACTTATATGACTATCAAGAGTGCATTTCCATCAGCTCTCATACATTGACCTACTTATGCTTTTAATCTAATATCAATGGATTTTTACTTGTGATAATTTATTATGTTTGTTTATTGTCATTGTTTACTACATTAAAAGAATTTAAGGATATAATAAACAACGTTATAACAAATAACAATTATTAAATGCTTCGTAACGTATGATCAAAAATTAAATATGGTTTCATCATTCATAAAGTAAACAATAGGATCCTCATTTAACTTAATTTATAGTTATAAAAAAACTATCTAAATTGATTTTGTCATTGATTTCAGTTGTTTATATCTATATATTTTTCTTATAAGAAAATATGTTTTAAATAAACTAGTTCTTTTGTAATTACTTTATATTATTTTAAAATGGATAGTAGTTGTTTGAATACTGACGATTTATGAGATCCAAACTCATGTTTATAATTGATTACAGTTTGCCAATAAATAATAATTACAAAAATGTCTTATTTCTTAAAAAAAATGATCCTTCTTTATTTATTTAACATCGAAGTTCTGTAGTATATAGTATTTATTCTAGAAAGCAATCATTTTTTTATTAAAAAAAAGTGCTTGAATATATGTAAATGTTTAATAATTCTTTTTATATATTTAATTTTCCTAAATTACATTTATAACTTATTAAACAAAATGTGTTATACTCGTAAAGTAAAACATTAGATTGTTTATTTTTTAAAATAATTCCAGTTTCATATAAAAGTAATTTTCAGAAAACATCTAAAAATGTTCGTAATAAATATTATCGTTGAGTTTTTTAAAAAGTTCATTTATTACAATAAGGTTCATAATTAACTAATTTCAATTATGTAAAAGAAAAGCAAACACTGCAAACAGACCAACCACAATATAAATGTCCATATATATATATATATATATATATATATATATATATATATATTTATATATCTGTTCAAAATTGACGGACTAGACGGAACACAGGAAATGTTCTTTTATAAAAGAGTTTGCTTTTACATGTCCAAAACACAAAGTAATTGTAACTGACGGGGAGTCAAGGTAAACGCCATCCGTCCTGTAAGGGAAACATGCCCCAGGAAAGTAAATAATAAATATAACAAAAAATATTCAAACTCAAACAAATTCACTGTATTTACAATGATACATATACAGGCACATGTACACACACACACACACACACATATATATATATATATATATGTGCATGTGTGTGTTCTTGTAGTGGTATATGAATACTTATATATGCACAAAAATATCTTTTACCTTGATGATAATAAAAAAATGTAGAGCATTTTCCTTCTATATATCTAAGTCAAATTGAATTTTATTTTAAAAAACCATAAACGTATTTTTTTATCTGTTCCAATAGAAAAGACGTGGATACATACTTATATGTTTGTATGTATATATATATATATATATATATATATATATATATATATATATATATATATATATATATATGTAGGATGGACCATATGAGACTGTAGAGTTTAGACATACATTTACTTGCTTATTGCCATTTACTATTCTTTATTAACCTGCAGATTCATTTGGACCATGTTATATATTTGACGATCTGCATAAATATGTATTTGTATGTATTTTATTTGCATAATATTTTGATAAATATATATTTATTAAATATGTACGTGCACATAAAAAATTTCATAGATTAATATGAACATATATTTTCATGAAGAATTATTTTATGGTAAAGAAAATTTTAATGTTATTTATTTCACTAAATTAAAGTTTATTTTATACGTTTTATCTTCACTCTTAATAAAATTAACTATTCGTAGCTTTTTTAAAAAAATGTTAATTATATTTGAAATACACATAATAATTACATAGGTTTCCTTTTTTAGAAATTATAAACGTTTTGAATTAAGCATTTATATTAATAAATAAAAATAAATATTACAATAAGTTAATATTTAATGACAGTTGTTCATGAAAAATACCTTCTGGTAATTATTTACAATAGTAATAAACAGAGGTTTTCTAGTACAGCGCTCTAATTATAATTGCATGGCTATCAAAATGAGTATCAGAAAATAAACTGAACAGCAAGTGATTGTTGTTTACTTTTATAAAATATTGTGTTGTTCATTTGTGAATGTTTATTTGTTTGTTGTTTTGGAACTGTAGCTGATTCACTTTACATAAATTAATTTTAACCACAATAATTTAAAGTGTTCAATAATCACTTATTGTTATTATTATATAATCTATAATTATATCGGCTGATGCATTTCGACGGCGACGCCATCATCGTCAGAGCCTTTCCTTCCTGTTTATTTGTGTTAAAATAATAATTAGTGTTTCAGAAATATTTTTTATAAATCTTAAATATAGATTATTGAATGAACATTTCTAACATAATTATAGTATTCATTATGCATTATGTTGAATAAAAGTAAAAAATGGGAATTACCGAGAGTTTAGAAAATATAATTGTTTTTAAAATAGATAATTATTATAGCGTGTTTCTTAGAACATGTGTATTTTATCTTAACCTATTCGCCACTTATTCTTACCTTGAATACATTTTTGTTGTTATTTTTTCTTCATTTTGTATTATATTTTAATTAACGAGTTTATTTTTTTTAATATTTAATAATTGTGAAACAATTAACAAACAGTATCTCTATTTATGGAATTAATTTTCGATTCTTGCGATTCAAATAGTATAGTGTAAAAAACAATTCACTTACCACTTATTCACTTACGTTAATTTAAGAATAGAATACGTTTATAAACAAATAATATTATATACCCGTTTAATTTTACTTGGTAGATATTGTAATATATAACAATAGGCTTTCCATTGATAATAGTAATTAATAAGTTATGAATAATTAATAATCAGAATAATCATTAACCCGCTATTAATAATTAATAACTAATAATGAGTTAATCATCGGATTACTATCGTTTTATTATTAATGGTCATTATTCAATAAAATGTAATGAAGAGTAAAATAAAATGTCATAAAATTTTAGCTAAATCATTCATCTTTTTTTGATTTTTGATTTTTTTTTTGTTCATTAATCTATTTATGTACATAATTGTGTGTGTGCGTATGTATATATATATATATATATATATATATATATATATATATATATATATATATATATATGAGGGTCGTTTGATAAGTATGATAAATTTATTCATTGTTTAATTTAATTAATTAATTTTTTTAATTTAGTTTTTCTTACTTTCTTATCATACTTATCAAACGACCCTCGTATATATAATAATCAAATTGAAATACAAAATCTATTATCAAAAGTAATCTTAGTTAGTATATGTTGTATTTAAATTTATTTCCCTTTATTTATTGTTATGATTTTATATATGCATATATACATTTTTTCTGACAAATTCTCCGCCAAAATGCAAAAGTGACATTTTGTATCAAAATATTTATTATAACAGTAATCAATTATATATTTTATTTATACATATTCCTAACAATCTATTGATTTTTGAAATAGAATTATTTAATATAGATATTTTAAATATTTTTTTTGTTGTTCAAATAGTTAATTATTGTATATTGATTGAAACATAAAGTAATATAAAACTATATGAAAATATTTAATAAATAGATTGATTATCTAAAACTTTTCAATCGTATTACATTTAATGAATCATTATTATGATTTTTTTTATTGGTTATTACTATACATTTTCTTAAAATTATCAAGCCGAAGTTAATATATCTAGGCATCAATAATTTAATCAAATTTAAAATATAATACTAATATTATGTTTCTTAGTGATTAGTGGTAGTTCTTTAAGAGTAATTTGTTATTATCAGTATTTTTTCTTAAAGATTTATTTTAACGAATTTCTTTTTCATTTCAAATTATCAAGCGATCTAAATATGTGAGATATTCAAATTACTCTTTTCGATTAAAAAATGTTTGTTTTTTTTGATAAATATTATGTTCTAGGTTTAATATTTCAAAAATGTATTTTCGATGGGGAGGGGAAACTAAAGTATACATTTTAGTACTAAATTTAGTTTACGTATATAAATTTTATTATTGAATTTTGTTAAATGTAAACAAAAGTTTAGTTCAACAAGAAATGAATATCTTTTCTTACTTAAACTTGATTTGTAATATTCATAAACTCACTATTTTTTATTCAAATATTAACTTAATTTTATTATTTTGCTTATAATTCTATCCAGAATTATATTTAGAATGTATTAATAATTAAATGATTTATTTAAGTCCATGTAATATTTTTTTTTATTGTGAGTTAAAAATTAAACATATGTGTGAGAGAATAGTAAAGGAAATTATCTTATTGCTGGAGATACTGTTACAATATATACATATGTATATATACGAGTATATATATAAATATATATATATATATATATATATATGTATATTTGTATATATATATATATATATTATATATTGTATATATATATATATATATATATATATATATATATATATATATATATATATATATATATATATATATATATAAATAATATTTAAATAAATAAATAATAATTAAAAATATTCAATATTATTTGTCATTTTTTTTATACAATAATAATATTTTTTACTTCTAATATAGAAGTAATTGTGAAATACATCGTCCATTTTATTTCAAGTTACTAAAAAAATAATTTTGTAAAATTAACAATATTTGATTTTGAATTTAAATAATTATATATTATTTTTTTATATTATTTGTGATTTATAATATAGAATGTATATTTTTAAATTGCTATATTATTTTATGAAAAGTTTATTCAGTGATAACATTTATTTACTACATTTTTCAGTAAGTGAATATTTCAAAATCATTCCCTTATAAGGTTATTTAATTCTAATTATATTATTTAGATTTTTTTTAAATTGAATTCCAATTTGTAGAAATTCAAATCATTATTTAATCTTAAATATAGCATCAGAACCATTTTTTATAGGAAAATTTAATCTAAATCTTATAAAAAAATCATGTTACCAACCAGTCATTTTTGTCCTGATTTATATTTGTAGTCTATGTAAAATATATTCAAATATCAAAATTAAATTCTTGGCACGTATGTACGAGTGTTTCAATAAATAATCAAAAAAAAAACTTACATAATATTTTAACGAAACGATTTATTTAAACAATAATCCATTTATACATGTTCCGCGAATAAAATATTCGTTTTGAAAAACTTGACTACGAACCAACCATTATTTGTACCCAATAGGGACATCTGCACATATTTCTATTTCTGTACAAACAAACAAGATATAATTTGGTTACAGTTTTTCCCTGTAGGCACTGTAATCGTCTACGGGAGATTCAAAAAAGTCGCCTAGATGATTGTATTACTTTGTATACACGGCCGAAAATTTGTCGGAGGATATAAAAAATGCGTTTATCGAATACGTTTAAAACGAAATATCCGCAGATATGAAAAAAGAGGTTCGTTCAATTTCACGTTCGTTCCAATTACAATATAATACCAGAATATGAACGTTTTATAACAACAATCAAACGGAATAATTGAACGGAACTGTCGACGGTTTCACGTACGAATGGTGGGCGAGCATAAGGCGCAATTTTGCACGCAACATAAATTCACAGAACAGCGTGATTATATAACTAAGTTCTAACCTTTATGCATCGCAAATAACGAACGTACCTGTAATCTCCTCTATGATGAATGCTGATTATATATATATATATATATATATATATATATATATATATATATATATATATATATAATATCATTCATATACATTCATTTAGATTAATTTGTATTGTTCAAACGGGACAATGTGACAGTTTGATAATTGATAAGATTAGTTTTTGATGATGGGTAGTAGGGTACGAGGAAGGATTAATTTTGTATTCAAAAAAAGTTTTATATATTTTAATATACCAATTTGAATAATTGTCAACAATTTTATCTCTATTTTATGTTTTGATATATACTTTTTTGTTATATACAGCCGAGAGTATATATTTTATCATTGTAAATTTTTTGAAATCAAATGTTTGTTATTTAATGTATTTAATAAAAAATATTTTATTTATTTAAGATTATACTTTTTATGGTTGTTTAACTGAATATTTGATATTATCATCTACGATGCATTTTTTATAATTTAAAATGAATCAGTTATTATTTGTGACTGATTTCTATAAATATTCAGTAATCACATTATAATTATTTTTATCACGGAAAGGATATATAGGGTTTTCCAATAAGAATGACAAAACTTTGATAGCTGGTGGTAGCTATGTTTGAATTTTTGATATTTCACCCCAGTATAGTTCAGCGGTCGGCAACCTTTTTTGGCCGCGGGTCAAAATCAACCAAAATGTGAGTATTAAAGAGACGTTTGGGTCAGAGATATTTTCGTATTAAAACAGTCTTTTAGTAAATAATAAGATATATTTTATTAAGAAAATAATTACAAACATAGTTGAATGAACTTTATTTATAAACGTTCTCTTCGATATCAATGGCTCCCCTGATGTTGAACTTGTGACGTCAATTTAGTCAAGTCTGGTTTATAGTTAGTCGTTTTAAGATGAATACAAGCATCTGAATTTTCGGTAGTTAACCTGTTCCTGTTCTTGCTTAATATAAATTTCATTTGTGAAAATATTTGCTCACATTTATAAGTTGAACCAAATGTGGACAAAATGGCAAAGGCAATTTTTTTCAAAGATGAAAACTTCGTAGGAAGTGATGCCCAACATGTTGATATCATGAGAAGATGATTATCTTCTGTTTTTCCCAAATCTTTCCGCAATTTCTTGAATTTATCCGTCCATAACGTTGAACTTTTAAAATCAATCATTTCTAAACTAAAATTGTCAATTTTTAGATATTGAAAATACTGCAAATTTAAAACATTTTCTTCTATTTCCTCGGGATTTATTATAAATGTAAACATTTCTCCATGCTTCTTAAAACTTTGAAACCGACTTTCATATTCACTTTTAATGACGAAAATCCAACTTTCGAACATATTTAGATTGCTTTCATGGATATTTTCTTTTTCATGTTCCCTTTTTAACAAGGGAAAGAAATGATTTTTTTTAATTTTTATGCCAGTTTCAAATAATATCAATTTTGAAGTAAAAATTTTGAAGTAGTACTTTATTTTCGGAACTAAAGTGGGTCACTTGAAATTATCAAATGGGTCACTCGGTGACCCGCGGGTCATAGGTTGCCGACTGCTGGTATAGTTTGATAAATTATCATGGAATGTTTAACATTTCAACAACGCTTAGAAATTGTAAAAACTTCAATAGACTTATTGAAACAAAATTTTAATGAATCCATTATTTTATGAAATAGACCCATAAATTGACCATCAAGATCATGTGATCTAACTCCATTGGATTATTTTCTGGGGGATTATGTGATCTTATTGGTTTATGCTGATAAATAACAGACAACAGAAGCATTAAAAAAAACATTAAACTTGCAATTCATGAAATTGGACTACAATTATGCCAAATCGGAATAAATGAATGCACTATGTCAAGCGAAATTGGTGATCATAAAAATGAAATTGTATTCCATCATTAATACCAGAGAATGTGCTTAAATTTAAAAAAATAATTAATTAATTAAATACTTTTTGTTTTATTTCAATTTAAACTTCTGAAATGTTTATAGAAAAACTCTATATTTTGAGCATATCAAGTAAAAGTTTAAAATTTGTTAAAAAAAACTCATTAAAAACATGTAGTACTGTAATTAGAAAAGCATACTCAACTTTAGCGTGGTTTTTAAATAGTTAAAAATATATGAGAACCATATTCGGTAATACGAGCCTGAAACATAGAACTATTATATTTCAGAGAAAAGCTACTCTTTTCATAATAAATAAATATTTAAGAATATTTATTCTTAGTTCTAATAATATAATAGGGTAGTTTAATTAAGACAATTTAGAAAATAGACAAATACTCGTTACTGTAATTTACATTTTTAAACAATTTCTTTTTTTTATGGCATAAACGGTTACTCATTGAAAATTAAATTAGGAAATTACAAAAACAAGTTGATGACAGTCTAACCTTTATAGAGATGCTCAAACTTGAATGTTTTTCATTCCAATGTTTTCAAATCAATTCTTTTTTCTTGAAGACTTGAAGTTTGTATTGAAAATGAACTACACTTAATTAATTACAATTTTTTTATGCAAGTTCCTGCTACTAGATTTCCAATCATAGATAACTGTATTATTATTATTTTTCGTCGTAGATGTATTTTCCTTTTTTTCTACCTTTTGTATTATATAATATTTTTACTCAGTCTTTTTCTAAATTAGTGTCATTATAAATTTGTCGCCATAAATTTATTTATTAGTTACTTTACCAATAATATCTATCAATTACTTATAATAATAATATAAATGATAACAATTAGTTGTATTAAAATAAAACAAAAACGCTACTTATTTTTTTATAAAATATTATAATTGTTACTTATGTAATTATTTGACTGAGCATATGAAAAAACATCTTAAAATATAGAACTAATCTAGAGGAAATCTGTTCGTTTGGTTCTAAATAAATATTTCATGATGGATAGTCTTAATGAAATGATAGGAATCACAATGGGTGTTTTCCATTTTAATTTGCATTATTAAAGCTTTTGTGAAGTATTTGACTTGAAATGATTTTAATCAAAGAAAATTTTTTTTAAATATAAATGATTACTCTTTAAATATTAATTTTGGAAATAACAAAAAAACAAGTTGTCGAAAGTTCAAATTTTTATAAAGACTTTTTAATTCTGAATTTTCTTTAGTACAATATTTTCAAACTATTGCTTTTTTAATAAGGCTATTAAAATATTTGTTAAAAAGGGATAATGTATCATTAAGTACATATCGTGTTTTATTGAAACCCTTTTTATTAGATTGTAATTTTAGGTAAGTGTAACTCGCTGCTTTTGTTGAATTGTGTCACAGCCAATTTCGAAACTTTGTCGTTACAAAGTTATCTGATAGTCGTTTTATCTAGATTATCTATTAATTACTCACAATAATTGCATAAGTGATCAAATTTAATAGTTTCAAAGTAAAACAATAAACTTACCTTTTTATAAAAGATTCAAATTGTTATGTAATTATTTGATTTTCGAATTTCATCTGATAATTATCGAATTAAACGTAGTAATAGTTAGAAGTTGAGTAGTCAATAATTAATTACGTTTAATTTTTAAATATCAGTTATAAAAACTAAGTAAAAAAATAATAGAAATTAATATACGTTATTTTATTATTTTTTGTAAAGCACTTAAAACTATTTTTTATAAAACAATGCAAAAAATAAAAATTACTTAATAGTGTTTATTGATAATTTTAGATAAAAAAACAGACAAGTACCATTGATGACACTCTTATCTAATTTCTAAATAAAAAAGTAATATATCGCTCTTTGATATTTAAATGGTTAAATAATAATCTTTAATATTCAATATTTCAACTTTTCAAATTACTATTTCAGTCATAGAAAAACTTTAAAAAATATTTATACTTTCGGTTTAATTGATATAGAGATGTATAAATAATTTTCTTTGTTTAAAGCCCTTTTTTTAATTCGTTTAGTGTTTTCAATTAAATTCTTACTCAATTTTCGATTATCTTTAAATATACACAAAAACTATTTAACGTCGCTGTACTGTTTATTTTTTTAATATCTAATATTATCATTAGTTCTTCTGATAAAAAGTTCTTGAACAAAATATATTTTATTGTTGTATAAAGAATAAAAGTATAATATACAAATTATATAAATAGAATAACAATAAATTGTTAGTAAAATATAAAAAAATAATAATAAATATTTGAAAATTTATCAAAAAACTTGTGATTTAACTGTAAAATTAAAATAAACTTTTCAATTCATATCTTTTATTTAATTAATGAACTTCTTTTTATGAAGGTTTTTTAAAATAAGTATAAAATATAATTAAATTATGTCAACAAATATTTTATTTAAACCACACACATATACATTCATTATATATATATATATATATATATATATATATATATATATATATATATATATATATATATTAACGAAAGCTATTTTAATTCATTAGATAACTTAATATCTTCTGTGATTTATTTTATAAAATGTAATAAACGTTAATTTCTGCAAAAAAATTATTTTTATTTAATGACTTTTAGGAACCTTATTTATGTATATATATATATATATATATATATATATATATATATATATATATATATAAAGTGTTTTTCCATTACAGAAAGATAAATATTTACAGGTTTCGTCCCATGCGAGTAAATTAATGTCTACCTGTCGGACCATCTGTTTCTCTTATGTCAAAAGAAACAAAAAATATGTACATAAAAATAAAAACATAAGGGAACAAAAAAAATATATATTGAAAACAATAGACTTGTAGGACTGACAAAGTAGACGTATGATAAATGAAGATTGAAATATATCTAAAATTAAAAAAGAAAATAAAGCGAACATTTACATTTATCGCATCAAATAACCGACAATTGTAAACTCACCGTGTGATACCATTTGCTACACGAATAAACAGTGGTTCATCAATTAATTTTCCAAATAATTGATTAGTATCTGAAATCTTCTATTATTTATTTTTTTCATTTTCTATTTTTAGTTATAAAATTGTAAACATTCTTAAATAGTTTAGCTAGAAATCATTGTTTATTTTTTTAAAAAAAATATGATAGTCAACCGTGGCTTCAAATGGAACTATTTTGAAAATAATTATACAAAAAATGTATTTATATTTATCAATATTTTTATTATCGATATTTAGGATTTAATTTATTTACATCGAACACATTTTGGTTAATCTCATGATAGGTATTTATAAATTTCTTAGAACTCATATTAATTAATCTTCATTTGCCTATTAACTCTGAACAATAGATAAATAATATATTTTTCCTATACTTTATTAATTTTTTTAAAAACATGTATAATGTAATTATTTTTTTATTCAATATTTTTTTGTAAAAATCTTTTATTGATTTTTAATACAACTTCATTGCGTAAAATAATGTTTTTCTTCAATTTTAAAAATAATAATTTTTAAAATCCATAACCTAATGAAATTTTTGTAACAATATTTTGATATATACGGAAAATTATTAATTACTGCTAAATAAACGTACACCCACGTAAATATACACATTAAAAGTAATTAAAAAATTAAATAATTTTTCCTTCAAAAATTTCAAAATTTCAATGGTTTGAGTTTTATTTATATTCTAAATTGATTTCGAATACTCGTAGATTCCTATTGAATGATTGTCTTTTTTATGAGTAAATTTTAAACATATATTAATTATATTTCCAAAAAAAAATATCCATATAAATTGTTATTTCATGATGTCGTAAGTTATAAAGAAAAAGTGTAAATAAGAAGTGCATTAATATTTGTATTCGTAATAAACATTTTTTTCTTACTACATGATTTTTATAAAAAAGTTTTCATATTAAAAAAATCATTTTTCATAAGTATTGATTTTTTTAACATTGATTAAATAAAAATTTTTAATAAAAAATTTCGAATTTTTTTCAGATAATTTATAATTATTAGGTAAATATGCTTACATGTACTTAATTAATAATTTCAATATGAAAACTCCATACTGGCCTAATAATCATATTTTTTATATATAAATTTCAATTTTTATTAACATCGTGCTTTTAACAAATGATAATTGTATCAATATATTAAAAGTAAAAGATTGTGTATATGTATTTATATATATATATATATATATATATATATATATATATATATATATATATATATATGTACGTATGTAAGTACAATCCTTTATTATATACGTACTGTTATATAAAACCCCTCAGGTACTAATAGCCATGATAAACATGCATATAGATTTTTATACGTACAAATTTTACCCACACACAAATATTTAAACATGAGCACACACACACACACACATATATATATATATATATATATATATATATATATATATATATATATATATATGATATGTGTAAATATGTATAAATTTTAAAACATAGAGAATACAATTTATTTTTAATTTCTCTGAAATAATATATAAAACATTTTAAAATTAAATTTAACAATAATTCATGTATATTTTTGTACGATTTACATATATGTTTTTAATGAATATTTATATAATATGAATATTATGTGTGTGTATATATATATATATATATATATATATATATATATATATATATATATATATATATATATATATTAGAACAATAAATTTAGTAAATTTGATGGACAAGTTTCATAAGTTGTATACAAATGAATTTAAATAAAAATGAATTATTTTATAAATAAAGTCAGCTCATTGATTTTTTGATAATATGCTTATTTTTTATTAAAACACTATCAAACATTTTATTGTTTTATTTGAATTTGTATCAAAATGATTATTTCATCTCTTTTAATTTTACAATGTAATATGATTAAGTTTTTGTGAATTTTTTATATAAATATATTGAATAAGAAGTGTTTTGTAATTTAATAATAGTCTATGGGATAATAATAATTAATTACAGTTAGTGAATAATTTTAATTATTATATTTCTGTTTGATGAATAAATCTACCTATAGTAGTGGTCAAATTTCATAAAAATTATCATATATATATATATATATATATATATATATATATATATATATATATATATATATATATATATAAATATATAATATAGTTTCTTATTGAAAGTAGTTAAAAAAAAGAGAATTATTTCAGAATGTTTCATAGAAAAACTATTTCAAATTGGCATTTATACTGAAAATTTATGTTGACATTTTTTTCTTTTTTGTTCCCATTCATATTTTTATTTTTATAGATAATAATTGAACTATATACAATCTATAAATGGATTTATCGTACAACTTAAAAATATATCTTCTTTTAACAAAATGTAATATTATTTTATATTTCATGAAAATAACTGATAAATAGAAACAAAACATATATAAATGTCACATTAAAAGATAAATAAATCACTATTTCACTTCAATCGTACGCAAATAAATTAATCCTTTAAGTTTAAATTAAAATATATCATTTTTTTCAATTTATAATTGTTATTATTTTTAATAGTATCTTATTGGACTTCATTTTGATTTAAATACTTCTTTTAATTAGATTTAGATTAATCCTATTTTTGTTTAAAATTGACTAATATTCTTGAAATGTCTACTTTAGAGTGACTTTCGATGTTATTTGATATTAATTTAATTGCTTTTCAATGTAATACATAATTATTCTATATATTGTAATTTATATTTAGACTTTGTGGAAAAGAATTCAATTATTTGTTGTTATTATACAGTAACTATTCTCGGATAATTAACGTTGTATATTGTAACAATGTTCTAATGAAGATCCATTTCTACAGCAGTTCCAGCTTTTCAACAGATTATTTAAAATTTGACTTTAAAATATTCACATATTTCCATTTGTCTATCAAATTTTCTATAAAAAACAAATTTCCAAATCTTGACCATGTTGTTCATTCCTTTTACTGTATTTCACTGTATATCAAAAATGTTCACCTGTTAAGGCTGTTTCTTGATTACATCATACTTTTAAAGGTCTATTCATGTCATAACCAAAAGTATTGCATTTTCTTTCTAAGTTATGTTATAAAAATAATTGTTTTCTAAAATGAAATTTCAGCATCAATACTTAATTTTGTGAATTCTGTTCATTTATTTTATTTGTATCGTTGATAAGAAGTTTTTCTAGCTATTCTGGAAAAATATTCATGTAGATTCAGAATTTTTGTATGATATGAAAAAATATTTTTTCTAATGATTATAGAATAATCTTTTTCTTATTTGTACCACTGAAAGTCTTTGGTTCGGAATGAATTATTTTTATTACTATTTTTTTTATTTAAAACAGGGTGACGATTAGTTTTTTGTTAATATTCGATTCTGTTTATTTGTAGGTTACCACTGTATATTGAATTATCAATTTAGATGTATTGGTATTTGTAATTTCAATTACTGCTCCACTCAATACATTTTTTTATAATTTCTTGAGAATTTCACGAAATTAATTTCTGATCTTCAATCATAAACTGATGTCATTTTACTCAAGAGGCCTATTATTGTTAGATACACGTCTAAATGTAATGAGACAACATGATTATAACCGTTGTTCGGTAAACAAATAATAATAATTGCTTTACAATGAATTTGTTCGCGTTCAATGACAGTCCAATTGTATTTTTTTTAATTGAAATTAATACATATTGATTATATTTACATTCTTCTTGTTACTATTGTCTGTTCATTTCACAAAATAAAATGTTTTATTTGTATTTTGATTTTGTTGAAAATATAATGAATAATTATTTTTTTTAATCGTACAACGAATTAATTCACTTAATGTATTTTAGTGCAATATTCCATTATTATTTTATTTTATTACTTGAGATCTTATTGTTTCTTTTTATTCATTTTTGTATGACTATTTTTATCTTCCACAATTTCGACAGCCATTATCAATAAGATAGTTATTGAATTTTTTTAAAAAAATATGATTCTATATACGATTTATTTTAGGACGTGGTTTATTTTTATTAAGTAAAATTTTGTGTTATTTATTATATTTATCTGTTTTTTATATAACCTTTTTTATAAATATTTTTTATCTTATACTTCTTAACATTTTATCTCTGTTTTTCATGTTAAGTTCTCTTTGTGAATATGGAATCGTTTTTACTCACATAATATATCGCGTCACTTTAATATATAAATAGTTCTCATTATAACAACTAACTTATACTATGTTACGCTATGTGATATTCTCATAACAAAAAATTTTAGCACTACTTTAAGGTATTTATATAAATAAGATAATCCACTCTTTTTATAAAGTAGAATAGATTACTACTTTTCTTCTTTTTATTTATAAACCGAGAATAAAGTTACTTTCTTTTTTTATTGCATTTTATAATAATTCACACTGTTATTTTTTTTCTTCATTGTTGGTTATTAAAACAGCATCGTCATCGTAATAAATTATGTTTAAATTTACTTATACCACTCTATGTATCTAATTTATTTTAACTATACTTATGTTTTCATTTATAATTAAGTTAAATAATACTGAATGATAGCATATTATTTACAATGTATACTTCACCAATTTATTGTAAGTGCAAAAAAATTAAACATGGACGTATTAAAATAGAAAATGAAATACACGATTATATCCAAAGACCGGGTAAGATGTAAAATAGAATTATAAGGTAATGTTTTGAGCAAATTTTTAACTTTACTTAAGATAGAAATATCGAGCGAAAGAAACCTAACTAGAAAAAAATAAAAAAAATCATTCAAAGAAGCAAGAATATCACGATACTCTCCTGATAAATTTCGGAATAACAAATGTTTGAAGAGAATAAACATATATAAAAATTCTTAATATGTTACTACAATAAGAGCAGAAACTAGCCAGATGAAACAACTAGTACTTATTAATAAAATAAGTACACAAATTTATCAGAGGCCATACAAATCTGTTCGAAAAATATCAAAAAGTTTGATTATATAGGCGATATTAGTAACAATATCTTTTGTAGTAAAGTATTTTTATTTCGTTGACACTTATATAAATATATTTATTCATTTTGGGTAAAATCCGATGCATATGTCATTAGTTATGATGCTAAGTATGATTTTCTGGTCGATACTTGAAAATGAAGGGTCATCCAAATGTGACGCCTAGATTTGTATTTTATTAAAAAGAAACGAAAGAAACAATACATATGTTTCCCTATACACATGTATCTTTTCAATGAAACACAAATCTAGAGTCACATTTGGATGACTCTATATCTGTAAAATTAAAATATCTCCAAGTTGATAAGAACCATCTTCTTTTTTTTATTAATACTAAAAAAATAAAATATAGAGAATATATTTCAGAAAAATAAATATACTCAAAAAAAATTATATATTTTTCAAAAGATAATCCGTATAGGAATTAATATGTATAATGTAAGAGAAATTAATGTACACGTATAGAATAGAATCCACCGTGCGTCAAATAATATAAACGATTACCGTGAAAATTTAAATAGTTCGTTTTCAACAGAATACCGAATCGCGCACGCATGCACAATAATAATTTATACCGATTCCTGCCGGAACGAAAAATGAACGGTTTATCAGGAAAAAAAACCCCATCAAAATGAAAATGAATAGCCGATGTACGTAAACAACATGACGGCAGAAAAAGCACATTGTTTGTCAATGGAACGGTTCGTCAAAACCGGATATTAATGAGAGGGGTGTTTTCGAAAATGACGTATGGAACGTTGTCGATTTCAAACAGTTTATTAAATATTTAATTTGGCAATCATTTGCCGTTATTAATTTAAATTTTACCCCTCAGATACTAATACATACATAAACATACCTATATAAATATCATATATATATATATATATATATATATATATATATATATATATATATATATATATATATGCAGATAGATAGGTACGTAATTTATTTTACGTAGTCGTTTACAGTAGAAAATTTAATTTGGTAGTAGATTCATTCTCGAAATATTCTCTTATTTACATGTAACGATTATATATATATTCATTAATGTCAATAAGTATTTTCCTACAAAAATTTGTTATTTTCATTAAAATTAATCAATAAAAAATAAATATTTAATTCGAAAATTATTTTAATTTTAATTATATAAAGGTATAATAAAAAACATTAATAAATTTTATATATTATTATCTTTAACGATCGAATTTTAGATTTGTCTATGTAGTGATCTAAATTTTCAATAATTCACGAATATAACCTTAACAATTTGTTGATTGGTTTTATTCCAAAACGATGTGCAATTTTACTCCATTTATCTTTGAAATTATTTTATAGCTAAGTAATGAAAGTTCATTGTATTTTCCTGCATTTTCTTCTAAATTCCTATCATAAAAGCTCTGTCAAATTGAAGTCTATACATTGTTGACATAAAGTTATGACAGTTATTTAGCCTAATTATTTATTTCGGTTTAAGTAGTTCCAACAAACTTTGTCCATGCGTTTAACGTTATTATTGAAAAATTAAATATATCAGGGAATTCATATTCCAAAAAGTGTTACATTGTTTTGAAAAACATTTCGTTATTTTGTTAATTCTTAACAAATCTCAGATCCACTAAGACATCTTCAAATCTTTAATATGTTTGTTTTATAATTGAAATACAAGTTTATTTACTATTATTTGATTCTGAAGGCTTGCTGCCTTTATTTTCTTTTAACTATTGTTACACTTATTTCTTCAAAATATCGCAAAATCCATTTATGTTATTAGAACCGTTTTCTCCTTATTTCGTTGCATGTGCTTTTTTTAATTCGAATAGAACTTTATGTTTTAAAAAATCATTACTATTAATTTTTTCGTTTTCTAATTTTCTATGCTACAAGATGTTTTTAATTGATAGATTGCATATTACTTTTCTTCAGATTATAAAGTCAAATAGCTATTGTATTAGGTTGATGCATAAATTCGTTCCACTTTTTATACAAAAATTGAAGAAAAATTTTATTTACTAAAAATTACATTTAATCAATATAGTATATGTCATTTTGTTGGATGATCTTTCTCCATCTCTCTGGTAGTTGAATAATCTCGCGCTCATAGAAACTCTGAGGTTTCTGGTTAAAGAACTGATCCAGGTGATTTTTCAAGTCTTACAAGAAAGAAAAATTTTTACTATCTAAACTGTTTTGAAGTGATCTAAATAATTGGTAGTCGGAGGGCACAAAATCTTAGCAATTATTACTAGCAAATCTATTTAACACAAATTAATAACCTCATGCCATCACCACAATATTTTATGACTGGCAAAATATCACTCATTATTTATTTTATTCGTTGACATAAAAATTAATATCCATGCCATTATCTTTAGAATGTTGTATTATAAAATAAAATTGAAAAATAGTTTATAATACAGCTCTGTGATAATAATGCCATACTTATCGAAATTCTCATCGTCTAATAAAATAAACAATAAATGATTATTGAATGCTTTTACAGAATATGCGTGTTGGAGTGAGTGATTAATTTGTACTAACGTTAATTTGCAACAACGTCAAACAAATTGTCAGAAAAATTATTATCGTAATTTATATTTATTACTGAAAATGTTTTAATGCTAAAAACTTCATTTGTAAAAATACCAAAGTCAAACGTAGTTATTTTTTATAAGTACAACTAGTAATTTAGAAAGTATATATACGAATTTTCAATATCTACATTGATGAGCAATTAATATTAAGAAATAAATGTTCTCATTGTTTTAATTAAAAAATATTGATTTCGACTACTACAATATAATTGTTTTAATAGTTTTTATTTGAAATGAATGACTTCTCACATACATACACACATATTATATATATATATATATATATATATATATATATATAATGAAAAATAATTTACTGTAATGATTTTCATTACCCTACAAAGTACAACTGACACAATACATCGACGCTAATTAAAATCCTGTACGAGTTGTCGCAGTCGCCGGAATTAACACAAATAGCCGAAAATCGTGTCGGAATCGTTGCAAATTGAAAGTGTAAATAAATAATTATGTGCGAATGATGTACGTTTCTAATATTTATATTCAAATGCTATGAAAACTAATGAATTTTAGTACAGCGTGCGAGAGCACGCACGCACGCATTTACGCACACACGCACGTGTTTACGAATTAACGGTCGATGCGACACGCATCCCCTGCGGCAAATAACAGAACCGCACGACACGGTTCGTTGGAGTGGCGCGAATTATAAAATTTGTCTGCGAGCTTTCATGTTTATTTCAATGTATGCATATTTATACAGTATATACATATATGATTTGTCCCACTCTCCCTACATATATATATATATATATATATATATATATATATATTTGTGTGTGTGTGTGTGTGTGTGTGTGTGTGTGTGAGACATATTTTGAAACCATATTTATCCACTCATATAATAATAATTAATGTTATATGAAAATAAAATGTTTTATTTTATAGATTATAAAAACATACTATGTAATGAAATACTAAATACCCTAATTTTTTGAACCATAATTAATTTACATAAAGTTTGTTACATTTAATCTAATTTTAGAAACAAAGTAATATTTTCTGTGTTTATTGTTTTTGTGAAAATAAAAACATATATTGTATATTAGTATAAAAATATTTTTTTTACTAATTTTTCTAAAAATTAAGTTTTATTGAAAAAGTAACATTTTTGACTTTTTGTAATATTATCCAGTTTAATATACTGTGCCTGATCTTACAAGGTATCATGAGTTTATCAAACCACATACTTTACCGGCTCACAAGATAACGTTTGTTCTCGTTTTTCCACTTCATTGTAATTGTCAATTAATTGTTAAAATTACATTAATTGAATCTGATTATATATTTTTATATTATCAGTATAATATAAAAACATAAGTTGTTATTCATTAAAATATTTTCATATGTTGATATTAATTTCTATTTCCATAAAAATAATAGACACGAAATAATTTTCAAATCTAACAAAATTTATTCACATTAATCCGAAAAGTGAATTACTTTTACATTTTATTTTATAGTCTCATTGAAAAGTGTAGATTTTTTAAAAACACTTATACACATAAATTTAATATTTTTGTTAAAAAAAAAGTATCGTCACCCTCAGTGTTACACCTGATAGTGCTAGTACAATCTTACCTAAGTATAAAAATACAAATATGTGTTTACTTAACTGTAAAGCGAGATTTTTTACTTAGATTAATCCTATTTTTTGAAAATAATGTTAAAAAAGAAATGATTAAGTGAAGCTGAAAATAAAAATCATTTAAAAATGATTCATAAAGATTATTTGCAAGAAAATGTAACTATTCTATATGCATTATTAGAGCAACTATTAAAAAAGCCAAGACATTAGGAAAGATTGAAAATTAATTGAAAAACTAGAAATACAGCAATATAGACTATTTTAAAAACATTTAAATTGTTTAATACCTCTTATATACACAGGAAATCTAATAAAATTATTTCAAGTAATTTTTTTTAAAAATTGATTTCAAAATACATTTTCTCTAAGATAATTGTATGTGGTAACAGTAAAGTACGGAAATGCATGACTACGTTAAATGTAAAAAAATGGTTTATTTGCGATTCAAGCTTACATTTTAATGTTAGACAAAATTTTGGAATTTTTCGTCGTTAATATCTTCCGTAATATAACTATGAGATCGTAGTATTCCAGCAAAATAATGTTCCATACCACATAATACAGTTTTGATAAATTATACCAAGAAAGAGGCGTTAATATTATTGTATAGTCTCTTTAATTATTAAATATAATTCAATTGATTATTTGTTGTATGAAGTAGAAACCCGTTACAAGGCATAGATTTCGTTCAATAGCGTAAATATAGTCCAAATAGACTAAACAGTTATTAAAACTACGTAGGTGTTAAAAATGTTGAAAATAATTAAATAAATCCTAAAATATATTCGTAGTTTTTAAAGTTTAAATAATAAAAATGTAAGGGCGAGTAATAATTTTATTCAGTTATATATATATATATATATATACGCATATATATATATATATATATATATATATATATATATATATATATATATATATATATATATATATATATATATATGCGTGTCATTTATGAATACATATATATATATATATATATATATATATATATATATATATATATATATATATATGTAAAGTTATTTGAAGTGTGTTTATTTTCTATTTGCGTTCACGAAGCGTGTGTTTGTTGGTTGGTTGGTTGGAGAATTATGTTTTAATGATTGTTGAAACAAAAAGGTGATAAGTCATGCAAATGAGTTTCTGTAATGAATCAAAAATGTACCTCCTATAGAAAATGTTTTCATTTTCTAATTACATTGAGTGCATTACTATTTATGTAAAATGTAAGTTCAATTTGATGATATTTCGAAATATTTTTATAAAATATTATCAATTTTTAATTTTACTTGAAATAAAAAAATCCAAATAATATTAAAAAATATTTGATATTTAAAAATTTCAGCCATTTATTGACACCCTTTTTTCTGTAATATGTTTTTCATTATTCATCCAGATAATTTATGTTATTATAGGTGAAAATAAACATAACGTGAATGAAATGATAGATTGTAAAATTTTTGTTGCTGATATATGAAAAAAACATGATAATTTTTTGTGTAATTTTTTATTTTAATATAATATTCTTTTATTCCATAACACTTTGTACTTTTTGTTAAGCCGTACAATTTATTGAAAATGTTCCTAGAAAATTACAAAATTTTCTCATTAATACCTTATATCTATCATATAATCGTTTATCATTTTTAGTACAAAGTGTATGAAAGAAAAAACTAATGATTTTTTTTATAAAATCTAAATAAAATGAAATACAACGATTTTCTTCTTGTATATCGTTTATTGAGATTAGGTTATTATGTATAGAATAAAATGTAGGCTCACATAAACTTTTAAATAAATAAATATGAATATTATATATATATATATATATATATATATTATAATTATAATTGAACATTTTTGATTGTTTAGTTATATAGTATTAATATTAATTAATTATATGAAGAATAATATTTGTTTATAATATGGTTTAACAATATTTGTATTTGGTTTGCCTCTATCTCTTTTTTGTAATTAAATATTTTAATTAGTTAAATATATATTTGTTTATATATTTCATTGTAAGTATATATAAAATTTTGGTTAATTATACGTACACACATTAATAATGACAACTTTATTGGTCCAACAAAAAACTCTCCATTGTTTGTATATTGCATCAAAGCAAACAACGGACAAAGTTTAAAATAATTCAAAATTAGTTGGACGTCTGTACGATCAAACGGACACAGTGGCCTGTCTGTGTATGTTCGAACGGTGTTAGTAAATGATGTACGAGACGTACAAAGCGTTTCGAAAAGTTTTAGAATAGATTTGTTTATGAAAGTTGACGACTATGTCGTATGCATACAAAAACATGTATAGTCTTGTTCGTTGATGTTTTTGTGCACTTGTACTGAAACAGAACTAAAAGTCGGACTTTAACATGACGTATATATTTTTTACTTTGATTCCTAATGGTTAGTTGACTCACTTTATGACTAATTCAAAAAAATACTTGTTTGGAAAATGAAATTCTATACGAAATTATATGTTTCTTTGTTAATACAAATCGCATAATATTTTTAATTTTTTAAATAAAGCTTATTGAAGTGAAACTTCTTTAGCGGCGTTGGAGTAAAATTTTTATATGCAACGAAAGTTGCGCGCGCACAGCAGACGAAAATTCAACATAAAAAGTGGGGAGAAATAGAGAAGTAACTCTAGTAAACATAGAGCATAGGGAAGGGGGATAGTGAGGCCCATCACGCATGCGCGCCGCGTTAATATCTGATTACTATTGCAAAGCGTTGGGCCTCTTCACACTAGAAACACGCATACAGTATTCACGGCGTATTATCGCTCGTCTCACACCCTCTTATTTTATATATGGTATTTATGGATAAATTATCAATGTACCTGACTTAGTTAACACGAAAATTAAACACCTTCCAAGGAACATTGATGATGACCATTGTACAAATGTCCATATCAAACGTAAAAAAATCACAAATTAAGCTATCTGCATGGTAGAGTTAATAAACGTACGATAAAAGCTTGGCTACAATTTTTGGTACCATCTCCACTTTATACAACATATTATAATAAAATTGATAATTCTTTCTTCAACGACGATCAAATTCATAACGAAATTCCTCAAGAAAATATCAGTGAACATAATCCTGTTGAAGATAGTCTCACTGCCTAACAACATGCCCTATTGTGGAATGAGGAACAGTATTTACGTATAGCACCTGGTGAACAAAATGTGACTCAAAGTTTGCTGTTTGATGAACATGCCAAGGGATTATCTTTTTCTTCAATTTATTATTACTTTGCAGCAAAGAAGTTTCACTTCTGGCGTGCGTATACAAGTGCACACAGCTTTTTTTTAAATGTTAAAAGATATGCTTTAATAAAATAAATATAACAATATTTGTTTTATATGTATATCATCATCATTGTCCTTTTTTATCCATTTCCCGCAACTTTTTACTTTCAATGATTGAATGTTTTTTTTATATATCACACAAACAGATTTTCTCATATATATGTCTTATATGCCCATGAGTTTCTTTCCGATCCTTTTTATGTTTCCGAAATTTTAATTAATAACTTTTATTATCATCGGTGATTTCTTCTAGTAAGAAGAAATCACCGATGTTATATAGTAATATACGGTAGCTTTCACGATTATATAGTAATATAACCGGCTCATATAAATTTCAAATTTTTTTATTTCATTTTAACGTCTGTAATTTTTGTTTATTTAAAATTTACTCGATTTTCATCTTATTTTTAATATGTATTTTCTATGCTTCTCTGTATTGTCTTAAGACGATTTATATATATATATATATATATATATATATATATATATATATATATATATATATATATATATATAAGGAACTTAAAACCAAAGTACTGAAAGGAAAGTGAATGAGATTTAAAGGAAAGTCATTAAGTGTTTAAAAATGAATTTATAGCTCATTAACAGAATAATTACATATATTATAAAGGTGTACGTATGAATGTAGTAAACACTGCACAATAATAATAATAATTGCAAAACACTCAGATGAAGTGCACACTTCAGAGTCAACGCACAACGAATTCGAAACGAACATCCGTCCCATGGAATTAAATTGCCGAAACAAATTGCTTCTCGAAAAAAATATATAAAACATCGACGAAGAAAAAAGTAGCGAAAACTAAAATGTAAGAACAAGAGAGTAAGATATTTTTCATTGAGTGGTAGGCAAGTGACGTCGTGGCACCACCACGCACTACTAACACAATTCTCGAGGCTGTTTGTTTGGGGTTTGGGGAAGTGCGTCGTGTCGGGTTGGTTTGGTAGGCGCGGTCGAATGTAATCCAAACACGCTCGATTGGATCCCGTCTGGCTTGAATGCAACTTCGTGTTCGTTGGTCGAACAAGTCACGTACATGTCAGAGAAGATGTTGGCTCTGTCGACGACACGTACGTTTCGAGATTTCTTGATAAAGGATTGTTGTAGTGCCCTAATCATATGCTAACAGTTTTGATGAGTTAGTTAATAATATAAAATTAATCATATGCTAATAGTTAATAATATGAAGTTTAAATGGAAGTAAAACAAAAAATATTTAACTAATTAGTTATTTATTTTTTTAATTTTCGAGCATATTCTATGGATTCATTACTGATGTAACACAATTTCACTTATATGACAACCAAAATTTCGCTTGACATAGTACATTTGTTTAGTCCAATTTTTAATCATTTTTTCATATAATTGTGGTCAAATTTCATGAATTACATGTTCAGTGTTTATTTTGAATGCTTTTGTTGTTTGTGGTTTATCAGCATAAACCAATGAGCTCATATAACTTCACAAAAAATAATCTAATGGGGTTAGATCACATGATATTGGTAGCGAATTTATGGGTCCAGTTCTTAAAATAATGGGCTCATTAAACTCTTGTTTCAATAAGCGTTATTGAAGTGTTCAACGTTCCATTATAATTTTTCAAACTATACTGAGTTGAAATGCCAAAATGAACTTAAAATAATTCAAACATAGTTGCCACTAGCTGTCAAAGTTTTAACATTCTTATAGAAAACTATCACTATTATTATAAAAGTCTCTATTAGTCCATCGTTGAACGCCCATTGCTTTTATTCTTTCTTATCCGGGAATATCATCCAACCTTCACCTCCACTATATCTTATGATTTCATCCCTCCATGTGCCTTTTACTTAGTCCTTTTTTCTCTTAGTCGCCATTCCTTATTGATTTTCATCTATCTGTTGTCTTCTTTTTTTGGTATATGTTCTGCCTACGCCCATTTCATCGATTTTATTTGTTCTATTATGTGTATATATATATATATATATATATATATATATAAATCATCTATTTTTTATCATCCACTATATGAAGGTCGCCGCTAAAACTTTCCAATCATTCTTATTCAAAATCCCTTTCTTTTTATGCCAATAATTTTTCTGAAATCTTTAATCGTTTACGATCGGAGTAGATTAATGGCATTAATTTTGCGCCTGATCTCATATATATATATATATATATATATATATATATATATATATATATATATATATATATATATATATATATATATATATATATATATATATATATATATATAATATAATATTCAATTTTGAACAAAAGTGCAAAAATCCATAACAGTAGTATGATAAAATATTTTTTTTATTCTTCTTTAAATAATGTAAAATCTTCTTATAGTAGAAAATGAAGCATTAAAAATGATAAAAGAAAAAATACAATAAATATACATTTTTTATTCAAAAAATTAAGAAAATTGAATTTATTTATTGACCAAAAATATAATAATTAACAAAAATATTTATTTTCTATCACATTTATATACACGTTTTTAGTGGTTTATGTATCTAGAAATATTAAAACATTTTCTAAATTTATGTATATTTAAATGTACACAACATGCAAATAAGCTAAATATAACTTATTTGCATGTTGTAACACTTGTTACAATTTTATGAAAACGCAACATTTATACTTTTTACAGACGAACAGAACTATTCATGTATATTTCAAATGAAATGAAATTTTCACGTAGCTGTTGGCTTGTTGGATATAAAAAGATGTATCAATTTCATATTGAATAGATCTGTAGACTATTTTTTCGATTTTCTTTTTTAAAAAGAATTTCAATTGTAATCGACAAGAAAAGAAAATATATTATGGTTATATATATATTTATATATATATATATATATATATATATATATATATATATATATATTATAATAATAAAGATGCGGTTTAAAATGGTTAATAATATTCAAAAGTAGCATTTATACAATTATTTTATTCTAGATTTTCACAAAACCAGTTCAAAATAATTATATAAACAAATTTGTAAGTTTAATTGTGCTTTATATTATTTTTTTCTTATTTTTTGCGAAGTGAAAGTATTGTATTGTATTTTTCTTTAAATGTAAAATATTTTTTCAATATCTGGCATTCTAAAAATGATAAAAAAAATTTGATCTTTTTTTTTAAATGTTCTTAACGACTAATTTAAAAATTATTATTACTGTCAAGTTAAAAACATTGCTTTTTTAAACGATAAAAAAAATACAAAAATGAAATATAGTTAAAGGTAATAAATACAGAGAAATAACTTAAAAATAAATAGCGTGTTGTATAGAAATAAATACCTTCACAGTTTATTTTTTGCAAACTACTTTTTCATAATTTTCTTGTCCTCTTTGGTATTGGAAAAATTGGAAATTACATTTTTTTTATTGAAAATATATGTGCGTAACTAATGAATATAATCAATACATAAAGAAGTATACAAAATGTATTTTTTGCAAACTATTTTTAATATTATAAGAGTATTTAGATTAATAATGAATTATGTAAAAGATGCTTATTTTTAGAAATATAAAATCATGGCGAAAAGGTATTCGTTGACTACTTTTTAGCTTAAGATAAACAAGTAATTTTTACTAACGTCTTCTTTTCATTCTTTGAACTAATTCTTATATTTTTCAATCAGATTCTTTTAAATCTGTAATTGTATAATTTATTTATCATATATGTATATATATAATTTTATAGCAGAAAGATAAGAAAAGTACACTTTTAGAAAATATGATTACTGAATGTTATTTTGCAAAAAAAAGTTTTGTGTAAAAAAGATCTTAATAATTCAAAAATTTTATACTTAATAGTTTTATATAACCTGAGTGTTGATATTAAATAAAAATTATTCATCATTACCACTATAAGGTTAACAAAATGTTGCAAATATGATTTAATTTTGATTATAGATTTTATTTTTTTTTAGAATTGATTAAATCTTTTTTAAAAATAGTCACTGTATAGTTTCATAAAAAATGTTTAACATGTATAAAAATACGACAACTTTTGATGCCAGTAGAACAGAATTCTTCTCAAAAATACTATTTTCTTAAAAATCGTTAATTGTAATAAATTTAAACTATTCAAAAAATGTATATAAACAATATGTATATATATATATATATATATATATATATATATATATATATAATAAACAGCTTTTTTATCTACTGCTGAAAGGAAACTTCACCCAAAACTCAACTTCCATCGATGTAATATATTTTTCTTCCATTTCACACTGTAAAATTTTTCATGTTTCTGTCTCATCTATTTATAAATTTCTTCTTGAACCCTTTTTTGTTGTTCATCGGTGGTCTTCTCTTCTTGCTATATAATGGGCTCATTTTTATTTTAAACTTTTTATTTTAACTATAACATTCGTAATTTTTTTTCTGCGACTTTATTTTTATTTCTTTTTATGTCTATATTTTAGTCCTAATATTCATTTTCCACGAGTTTTTATGCTATCTAGATTTGTCTAGATATCATTATTATAGTATTTAAGATCCATATTTCACTTCTATACGTAAGAACTGATTCAATGTATTAAATAAAATCTTTTTCTTCAAATATCGACAAATATTAGACTTCATAGTATAAACCAGTGGTTCCCAACCTTTTTTGTTCGCGGACCGCCAAACGATGTAGCATTTTTTTGCAGACCGGTATGGTAAAAGATTAAAAAAAATATTTTGCAAAATAAATCTTATATTAATAAATAAACTTTTACAGTGTACAAGAACAATCTGAAATAAATAAATATCCATTCTTCATAATAACAAAATTGAATAGGTTTATAATTTAAAGTGTTAGGGACAAAATAGTTATAAGCCACATTCGTGTTAAAATTCAATTTTTATTCTTTCAGTAAAATTTTGAAAAAATACTGTTATTTCTCTGTGAATCAGCAAGAATTTCTAACAGACCAGCGGTTGGAAAACGCTGGTATAAACAATTCTAAAAAACATAGTTATTCATTTTTGTTATATGTTAAATATATATTTTCCATATTAATGTTCTACAAAATCCTTTTCATTCAGCGAGAAATAATGTATGAAAAAAATGTTCTTTTTTATAATATAATAAACTGTTTGACTCAACACTCGATCCTAAACAAACACAGACATACTTACATACATACGAAGAAAAACTGTATATAAATATTCGCATGAACAATACATACACACATAAACACACATGAAATATATATATATATATATATATATATATATATATATATATACACTATGTATACATACACATATATGTAATATGATATTCCTTTTCACTATGTCTGGATGTATTCAACAAGCTGATTGGGAGTGAATCTGTATATATATATATATATATATATATATATATATATATATATATATATATATATATCCACATACACACATATACAAACATAAACGGTCACGTCGTGATTGCAGTGACATCCTTGTAGAACGAGAACGACGATCAAGCCGGAAATCACTTGCAAACACATTTAGTTCAATATTTGGAAACTTTTGACGTGATCGCTGGCCTCTTAAATCGGCACAAAAAAGGATATATCGATTCTTTATTGAATGGTCTCGCGCTCTGTTTGTTTTTCTTTTTGCACGTCTGGAAAGGTTTTTCCATTATCAACGATGAAAAAAGGAAATGCCTTTTTTACATCATTGTACACTTGTAAATAACAAAATATAATACATTAGTTTTATCATACAGATATAATAATGAAATAAAATAATTATATTTTTAATTATGAACAAATATTTTTTTATTATAAAGATACATAAATTTTAATCGATATATGTGAATTAATAAAATATGTTATGTTATCAATTAATAAATTTAGTGTTATAAAACCTATTGTAATCTTAGTTTAAATTAAAATTTATAATGAATATACAATAAGCCATTGGCATTTTATTATCATTTGTACACAATTATGGAAATCAAAATAACATATTATTATTATAATATATAATTATTATATAAATTATTTATTTAACTAAATTTGTATTTTAATGATTAGCATATTATACCATATACATTAATTGTAGTATTTTATCCATAAAATATTACAATTAATTTTATATAGATATATTTTATGTACAGAAGAGTAAATGAAAAATATATAAAAATATATATCTGATTTTGTGTCACCTACTTACAACTATAGGAAACACTTGTTAGTCTTTGATTATAGATCTCAAAGTTTTACAAGGATCTGCTTCAACAATAACTCTTAAATGATTATTATCAAAGACAGTGTCTGATTTTCTCAATGTTCATTTGAAATATTGTTATCGCCCAAACGGAACTTTTTTTTAACAATGTTGAATGTTGTATTCATTAAACTGTTTCTTCGATAGACGTAATGTTGATATTATGGAATATCTTAGATGATTTATTACCAAATTTATATTAATACAACAAATTATTCAAATTTCTTCCGAATAAAGCATACTATAAACACTGATTAAATAAGATTAACGAAATATTCAATTAAAACACAATTTTAATACAATCGATTCTAGCTGAAAACGATAAGTTTTTAATTCGCAAAATGTACACACAAAAAGATGACTTTACAAAGTGTGTAAAATAATACAGTGGACTAAGCAAAAATTTGGTATTTTATATATAGTACAATTCAACATTTTTCGAATTTCATTAAAGATTAAAGGATTTTGTACACCATTGCCAAGTAATAACTGAACATAAAAATTAAATATTATTTTTTACATTAATTTACAAATATTTACTCAATTTTTCCTATATATTTTTTTGTATTTTTTAGCAAATTAGATAAAAAATATTTTTAGAACTTCATTTTTTAAAAGTTTTTAAAAAATGTTTAATAAAATAAACTAGAATAAAAAATTCAAATATAGTAAATAACGACAGTATCAAAAATAGTCAAAGATTTTTTCTCGAGTTTTTATTTATTATTCAAATTTTATTTTACCCATTCATATATTTGAAAATGGCTTTGTGTCTATATATATATATATATATATATATATATATATATATATAACGCCCACATAGTCCACTATGAATGCTAACATTCATTGGTATTGGTCATATTCACCACGCTGACCAGGCGGATTGGTGAAGATTTTTTATTCGGGGTTTACTCCTTCTCGACAGTTATTTTTGTTGAAAACGATATATATATATATATATATATGCTAACCATGTACTACCCAGTCGGTATATATATATATATATATATATATATATATATATATATATATATATATATATATATATATATATATATATATATATATATATATATATATATATATATATATATATATATATATATATATATATATATATATATATATATATATATATATATATATATATATATATATATATATATATATATATATATATATATATATATATATATATATATGTATGTATGTATGTATGTATGTATGAATGTATTTAAAGAAAAATATCCATTGATTTTTCCGTGCATCGTACTTACTGAGTATTGTTTACACATGCCGTGTTCGCATCCATCTACTTTGTATTCTATTCTTCTCGCTATGTAGACGCCGCATTTTCGTATTTCCTTCAGAACACATATACGCACTCACGAAACTAGTTGAATACGCTTTACGTCTTCGTCAAAAGAATAATCTGCGAAATATTTTATGTATGATGTATTATGTACAAATAACTCTTCTTCAGTCATACTGTCTCTTCTCCTTTAGAATGGTTTGTCGTACGGATATTCGTAAACTTACATACACACGTATGTATATATACGTACATCATATATATATATATATATATATATATATATATATATATATATATATATATGTCTGCATTTTGAAAAGCTTTGAAGAGTATGAGATTTGTAGACAGTGCTTCGAATATTGTGTAAAGCTTTCCATGTTCAATATATGTAATGATAGTAGCGATAGGGTTCTGACTTCAATCGGAATAATGAGTGGAGAAATGAACAATAGCGCCCGAATATAAATCGAGATTTCTAGCATTAGCAGATACAAGCATTACGGGGATCGAATGTACGACAAGGTTTTTCACTTTTAGAATATTTACTTAAAGTTAACAATTTCACTTTCTACTCTATGTAAGTCTACTCTTGTGACTTGAATATCTTTGCCGTTAAAAGTTCGTTTATTTTTTAAAATTGGAAAACGCGTTTTTCATAAAAATATTCTATTTTGAAGTTAAAAATTTATATTGCATATAAATACATTTGTTGAACAAATCGTTTTTTTTTCTTTGTATTTTTATTATTTTATATTAGTTAATACTATTGTTAAATTATATTTTTTAAAGATTTGTACTTCATAAATATTTGTATTAAATTATTATATTATTTTATTAAAATACAAGTTTTATTAATTTATACATAGACAATTTTTTTCTAAATGATATTTCATTAAAGTGATAGGGTGGATATGAATATATATATATATATATATATATATATATATATATATATATCGTTTGATAAGTATGGTAAATTTATTTATTGTTTAATTTAATTAAATAATTAATTTCATTAAATTTTTCAATTTAATTTTTCTTACTTTTTTACCATACTTATCAAACGACTCTCGTATATATATATATATATATATATATATATATATATGTATATATTTGTATGTATGTAATAAACACATTACATTGTTATTTTTTGTAAGTACACACAATACATTACTAATAATTCTGAATAATTATCTAACTTCATTTTTAAATAATTTAAAATCACGCTGTCATTCATTTCTATATAAGAATGATTAATGTTTATAATATAAATGTAAAAAAATAATTCATAATTCAAATGTAATAACTGTAATTATAACAAAATTGTAACAAAGAATTTTCAATTACGAATTAATATTGTGATTTATGTAATGTTATATGAATGATTTATTATTTTGAATATTTCTATATCAGAGTACTGAAAAATAATTTTAAGAATATTGAAATAAAGTAATGCACATTTTGTTAAAAGTCATTATTAGAATCTAATGAAATTCACAATTACTTATCGATTTATTTTTATTATTAATCATTTATATGTAATTTTGTTTGACTTTAATAAAATTTCAAACCAAATTACATTTACGAATAAAAAAATATTTTTTAAGAAAAAACTATTTAATATTATAAAACGAAATCACTTTAATAAATAGCAATTAATTAGCTGTTGTTTATGACATAAATAAAACTAAATGAAAAATAAATAAATTAATTTTTGTATTTTTGTTTCAGGTTAGTCAGAATTTCATTTTTTTTCTGTGATAATAAAACGAAAAATATAAATTTGGTAAGTTCATATTTTTAAGAGAATAATAATTGTTAATTTTTAAAACTACATAATATATATATATATATATATATATGTGTATATATATATATATATATACACATATATAAATTAAAAATCAAATAAAAATATTTATTAAAGTATTTTTGAAGGAAAAAATTAACATATTTTATAAAAGAAAGATAAATATTATAATTTATTCGATGTAATTAAAAAATAACATAGAATTTATAGCTACATATAATATGCTCTTATTTATATCTCAAATGTTTGCATAGAAAACTTTGTATAATAAAAAATAAATAATTTTTATATATAAATTTCAACTCATTTAGTAAATCAGTACTGAAATCCAGCGATAAAAATGAGATGTATATTTCAGAAGAAATTTAAAACTTGTGTAATTAATATTTAAAAGAGATAAATTCAATGAAAACAAATTCAGAAATGAAAACAAATATCAACTACTATCAATGATATATTACTATCTATGATGAATTAACGTATAATGCAGTTTCCTTAATGTTTTTTGTATCTTAGTCTTTTTTAGATATTTTAAACAATTTGATCATTCTTGTATTCATTATTGTAGAGAGAGAGGGTTGATGATTTTTTTTTAATTTTTTTATATATGAAGTAAAAACACTTTTTTAAATTTTCTTTATTCAGTAGGTTTTATAATGTACATTATTACTATATTCCATTGTTTAGGAATTTTATTTATAACCTTTTTGGTAAAAGGATTGGGATGAAAAAAATCCATGCTTGGATTTATGTCTTCTTTACATCAATTTATTTTTTTCCTATTAAGATGTTTTATAAAACGTATATTGTAGTGCTTAATTCAGTTCATTGACAGCAGCAGTTTGAATTATCTAATTAGATCTAAATACACTATGCTTTTGCAATCTGATAATCAATGAGTTTTCACTTTATTTTGGTGTTTTCAGTCTAGACAATCGCCAATGGAGATTTCCTTTAGTCCGTCTCTCAAAACTTTTTTCTTACGACATTTCTGTTCATATTTTGGTAAACAATGTCTTTTGTCATTACTTCACTATAGAAAACCTATTTTTAATTTCTTTTCAGAATTTGTTTCAAAAATATTTCATTTTCTTGACGCGAAATAAAGTAATACAAGTCGTAAATCTAGCAAATGTCATTCCGTTTTTCGTTAAGTACCCAAACATTAAGTTTTGAAATCATATTAAATTTTTTAATGTTCCAAAAATGGCGTATGATAAATGTCTTATATCTATTTGATAAAGTTTATCGTGGATATTCAATTCCCGTTTTCTTCAGAATATTATCATCATTTTCCAAAAATCTTTCAAAACGGAGTTTATCATTTAAGTCAAAATTACTAGTATGAGATTTTTAAACCAAACTTGGCACGTGTATTTTAGAAAGTGCATTAATTCCAAACACATTGCTGTATTTCTCGAACAATTTTGCGAAATTATCATCTTTCGCCCGTCGGAAATTTCACAAATACAATTTATAAATGTCATATTAATAGTTTAATTTATTCAGTTCACTAGTATTTTAATTATTTTGTTCATCTGCTTACTCATATATATATATATATATATATATATATATATATATATATATATATATATATATATATATATATATATATATATATATATATATATATATATATATATATATATATATATATATATATATATATATATATATTTATATATATATATATATATATATATATATATATATATATATATATATATATTTATATATATATATATATATATATTTATATATATATATACATGTATATTTTTGAATTTTTAAAACAATATTCAAAATTTAATAAAATCTTATCATATTTATTTAGTTTTTCATTATTTCTTAATTAGATACTTTATTATTTTATTTTGATAAAACACATATAATAATAAAATATTTATAAAAAATGGAAGTTTCATAGAGTTTAAATATATAATAACTTCATTTAAGTACATTTAATTATAAAATTTTTTACTTCATAGATTATTTAATTTTCCAAAAAGTTTAACGTGATTGTAAATTATAAGGTTATAAAAGTTTATTTTAATTCGAGATTGTTTTTGTATATTATTAAATTAAAATATATTGTATAGACAGAAATAATATCTCATATAACGAGAACACACAGTATTTAATTTTTTTACGAAGAAAATTTGTAATTTACAAGAAATGAAATCTTTGTATATCTAAAAATAAATCAAAATATTCTGTTAGATTTAGTTAGAACTCGTTGACAAGATTTTATTATTTAAATTGTATAAATAAGTATACACGACGTAGTCTGTTTTTCCTTTCGATAAATCTTCGAACAGACAAAATCTTTCAGAGTGACGCTCGTTTGATAAAAAAGAACAGACGCGACGAACGTTTTTCGATGGCAATTCTGTTATAAGAAACGACGTGAATACAAAACTGGCAGACAACTTGTTGCACTTTTTGTTGTGCGAGGCAAGAAACGCTATATAAAGTTTGAGACGACGCGTGAGAGCGTCGTGCCGTCGGCTTGTCAACGCGACAGGGTTTCGAGATCGCGTGCACGCGTTTCATCACGTGTTCTCTGTTCATACTGATGCAACAGTTACCGAGTTCAACTGACAACAGACTCGACATCGAACGACTTGATTAATTGATTAATTAATATGTGGTGTTTATTCTTCAAGAATTTTTTATGGTCATTAATTTTCATTATTCTTTTTTCGAGAATAGTTAGTTTTATTTCTGTATATAATAAGAAGACAGTTAAAATGTCAAACTTATTTAACGCGAGTAAAAGAAAATTACAGAAAAATTAATGAATTCGTTATTAAGTATTATTTTTCAGTAGTTTGTTAACTTTTTGAGATCGTTTATAAAAAGTTTGATAATAAGAAACCAGGGTGAATTTATTTTCAGTAAGGTCTTTTTAAATTTATAATCTATTTCTATTCTTAATATGTATTCTATTACCTGCTTTCATGTGACAACTTATTATTAGATTTTAAAAATTATATTCCACGATTTATATATTTTTTAATGAGTAGTTTATATTAAAAAGCATAAAAAATTGTAACATTTTTAAACTAAAACCTCATGCCAATTAATTCTATGGTCACTATTTTTTCAATAAATTTATTCGATTTCAAAATTTATTGACTAATTGATTCTTTCACTATATAAACAATTTTGTGATAAATTTATTAATAATATTGACAATGAATTCCATGGGAGACATACGAGGGTCATTTGATAAGAGTGGTAAAAAAGTAAGAAAAACTAAATTGAAAAATTTAATTAAATTAATTAATTATTTGAATTAAACAATTAATAAATCTACCATACTTATCAAACGATCCTCGTTCAATAATATACAAAGTATCGAAAACTCTTACTAAGCATTAAATAAAAAAGTTAAGCATAGATTATATAAGCAAAGAAAAATGGATTAAACGTTTCAAACACTTTTAATGTAATAAATGAATATCAAAAAGTATTTATACACAAGAATATGTAAGAGGTTTAAGTGAATTTAAAATGAAAAATATTAAAAAACAGCAAAAAATAGAAAAGTAACCGAATAAGGTGGCATAAATATATTATTGTGGAAATAAAATGGTTTATTATGGTATTTAAGATTATTGTATGTTTTAATCAGTGTTTAATACCATGTAAAGTTTTTGAAAATTGACAAACGTTCGTTGTAATGCTGATTTTTAATAAAGGAAATTGAAATTACTTCAATAATTGTAGAGAAATAAACGTAGTATAAAGCATTTATTCCTCTAATATATAGAAAAATATACAAAAGTACTAAACAACAGATTCAAAACGATAACAGAAAATTTAATAGAAAAAAATTAAATGATATTTAAAATGGAACGTTTCAAAATGAATGTAACTTTCATACTAAAGCAAATAATGAAAAAGTATTGAGTATAATAAAAACAATATTTAGTATTAGTTAGTCTTTCGAAAAGATTTTGACAGTGCTGATATGAAAAAAATTATTGATAATAATAACAAATAGAGGTTACTCTTCTCGTTTGATTGAAGGTATTCTGAGCCTATATATTTCTGAATAAATATAGTCTTAAAACTAAGGAGAGACTTAACAGAAAAAATACATCTAACAAAACAGTCAGACAAGGTTGTTGTATCTTTCTGATTTTATTTAATATTTATATTAACGACGCTACTAAAAAAATGGAAAACAACTTTTTACTCAGGAATATGGCTAGACATGAATACTACTTGATATGTTTTACTGTATATTGACAATATTGTACTACTAACAAAACTAAAAAAAAACACAGAGCAAACATATTGTTTAAATGCTATTTATAAAAAATATGACTTTTTCACATCCGTTCAAAAATCTAAAACAATAGTTTTTGTGGACAGAGAATTGTTACAGATAAAAATAATTATATACGATGAAACTTCAGAATAAGTAAAGAGTTTAAAATATTTAGAATGTAAACTATTTTATAATAGGAGTAATTATGTTGAAAAGAAATAAAATAAATTAGAGGTATGTGTCGGGCAAGAAATAGAAATTTAAAACAAGAAAAGATACACATAGTTTCATAAAACATTAACCGTACTAACTTTACTATAAGAAAATAAAATACGGATTGAAAATAGACAATTATATATTAAAATACAAACAACTGTAATGAATGAAATAAGATTGATAAAAATGTACTAATGTAAATGGAATTAAAAACAGGGATATAAAATAATAAATAACCATGCAGTTTGAATGAAGAGATATAAGAGAAGAGAGAACAATGGTAAAAACATCTAATGAGAATAGAAAGTGAACGATTCTTTTTAAAAGCAAGAAAATATCAATCTAAAGGAAAAATAATTAGGGGTAAACCGTTGAAAAGATGAACTTGTAATAAAATATTATAGCTTATAAAGTAAAGTAAGAAGAAAAAGGTTTCATTATTTTATGAATTGAACAGAAATATTTTTTCAATATATTTTAATTTTATTTACTTTTTTAATCTCACTCTCAAATAAATGTTGTGATAATTTATGTAGAAGAAAATCTAATGTGTGTGTGTGTGTATTAGAATAATGCTACAAATTCTGCAGATAGCTTACCAAACAAACATATTAATTTTAAGAGAACTAAATATCAAAAGGAAGCTCTCAAATGTTATTCAATTTAGGTTACTTTAGTACTTTGGCTATGTGATGTGTAAAGAGCCAATTGATATAGAAAGATTAATTATACAAGGAAAAGTGGAAAAGTAGAGACCTCCTTGGACACCTCTAAACTCGTTGGATCGATCAAGTAACCAATATATTTAGGGCACAATCTGGTAGCACGAGCTATTGACAGAGAATTCACTATTACCACTACGCTTCTTACAGAGATTTTGGACTAAAGAAAGAGATATTAGAATATATTAATTTAAACTAAATATCTTTTTAAATATGACTGTTACTATATGCAGACTGGTATAATTAAAATAGCCGCTTTTTTACACAGACTAAACGTTTAATAAAATATTTCTCTGCATTAATCATTTTACTGAATTCCCACGCAGTTCGCAGTTGTTGATTCCTTTACAATCTCATTAAATATAAGATATAATTTTTTATACCAGTATATTTATTTTTAAACCAGTATATCATGTTTTTTGATTAAAATAATTCTGTTTTCTTTTCACGTTATTATAAAATATTGGATTTATTTTTTATCTTTCACATATCAATCCATTAAAAAACAGAGTTACTCGATCATCCAAATAATGATACATATTTAATATAAAAACTTGAAATTCTAATATATTTTGGGTAATACGTATAGAACTTCAAATAATTATTTAAAGTATAAACTTTTTATAAATTTAAAGTCCATTGAATTTTAATTTATGGATATCTCTTTATAGGTTCCTACACAAACACACACATACACACACATATATATATATATATATATATATATATATATATATATATATGTGTGTGTGTGTGTGTCACACACACACACACATATATATATATATATATATATGTGGTATGTATGTGTGTGTGTGTATGCTCAATAGGATTATTTGGTTAGCGTGCAATTTTTTTTTATAGAAAAGATAAAAACTATTGGTAATGAATTTCTAACAAAAAATAAATTTTGTTCTACAGCTCCAATACGATTCAGATGTTCACTTCTTATAATATTTTAGTTGCATAGAATTATAATAATGAATATTATTAGCTTCTCGTATGTTTTATATACAGTTAATTTTACTTCGAGTATACGAAAGACTTAAGCACACCGAATAGACGGCCGGATCGAATGAAGAAAACTTTCTCAACAGAGATATATACTTCATCCATTAATGTAGAACATTCACCTGAGCGTGTTCTTCTTGTCGTTCTCACATACCTCGAACACTGTTCTTATTCCACCGGATAAAACCGCCGCGCGTTCGAACTTCTTGCGAACCGCACAACACTTACCTGTTAAATAGTGTTAACTTCCGAAACGATTATGTCCCAGGCAAAATTTATTGCACGCCGTCGTCGTCTTACGAACGCCGATATGACATTTTCAGTAAGTGTTTGGAAAGTTTCTCTGAGCCCCGGAATTTGTTGCGATAACGGTTTGTTCGTGGCGACGGAACGTCTCAGAAATTTTTTCTTTTACAAACACCGCTTGCTACTCAGGTATTATACTTCTTTTTTACATACCACTCGGCCTCATTTCTTTCATTTACTGCAGTTATGCATAATTAAAACTTGCGCTAACGATAGTTAATTGAATTCTAAACTTTTCCTCGTTAATAAGCTAGTTGTAGCGGAATGAAATTGTTTCATTTTTCTATTAAAAATTTAAATCAGAACTGAGAATTATCTAACCAATCCAATTTATATATTCATATATATATATATATATATATATATGAAAATTAACAATGTAATATGAAAAATTGTAACTGCTAACGGAGTTGACATAAAAATGAAAATGCAGAAAATTTTTAGTTTACACTATTTATTCCATAATTAGAAAAGTTTGTACTGTTTGTAATAGTTGTATTTTTAACTATTAATGAATATAACATTTTTAATTATCTTCAAACTCCCTTTTCTCTTTTTTTCTACTTATATGTATATAACCATTCATAATATTAATTTATTATAAATCCAATATCATAGATTGCAAATTGGAATACGAGATAATAAATTGCATTCCATTTGATGCGAGTTGAACAATAATATAATGCAATTCTTTTATAAAATATATTTAAGTTTCCAAAAAATATAATTATAAGAAGTGTCGAAATGATATAAATAATTTTTACAAATTTGTAGTGTGTATATATCTATACATATGTATGTATATATTGAATATATTCGTATTGTTAATAATAGTATATCTAATATGTTTAAAAATATATTAAAAATAGCAGTAATATAATATATATTCGTATACGTACATATATATGTATATCAAATACAAACAATTTGAAGAAAATTAAATTTCTTAATTAAAATACAAATCTTTTAATAAACACAAAACGTAAAACACGTTCCTCAGAAATATTCATATTTCTAATAAATGTATAGCATTTCCATTGTAATTTATAAATTAATTCTTTGTAATTTCATTATAGCAATCAAATTAAATTTTTTATCAATTTTTCTTATTATTACCTAAGTTCACTGTCTTTTAAAAACAAAATTTTATTCCTTGTTTCAGAAATTTTATTTTTAACATGTTTTTACTTATTATGCTGGAGTTTCTCAGATTTTTTTAATTTTAGCCCACAAATTTTCAACAGAAGCCATATTCAGGTTTTGGAAACTAAGAATAATAATTTGAATAGTCTATAGCAGTGGTTCCCAACGGGGTCAGTATCGCCCACCGGTGGGAGTTGAAGAAATTTAAGGGGGCTTTTTTAGTCCAAGGCAAATTTAGGGGTCATTGAGGACCAACCGCTGTCCCCTTGGGTAATACTCGTAAAAATTTGCTGAAAAGTTTGATTATTACTAAAAATCATCGAACGCATATTTCAACAAATAGTTCTAAATGTCTTTTAAGCAAGATCAGTCCGTATTAAAAGTAGGTATTCGTACATTATAACTTTGTTCCTAATACCTTTTTGATTAGTACATAAACGAGTCGCAGCATTGTGTAATTCACAGACAACATTTGGTTGCAAAAAAACTTAGTGATCGTCTTCATTGCTCACTTCAGTATGTAATTACAGCAGTTAACAAGATCAGAAGCAATGGTCTCAATGATAGTTTCGAAAACTTTGTAATGAAAACGACGAAGATTTCAATCGTTTACTATTGCACACAAAGTTCGTTTGCTATCAAAGGGTACATGCCTTAAATGATTTTATGACCTTTTTAACTTAGTTATAACGTTTTTTGAAAACAAAGATGATTCGTTAAGAGAGAATTTATTGAATTTTAAGAATGATATAGCTTATTTAACTGATTTATGTAATAAATTCAATGAAACGAATCTACAGCTGCAAGGAGATGATTTGAATTTGATCAAAGCAAAGACAACTATTTCTGCATTCGTGTCAAAACTTGCCTTGTACAAATAAAATTTGGGTCGAAGATAATTCTATCAATTTTCGAATCTTTCCTCGGTGGAAACAAATGATGACGACATTCTGGTATTTTGTCAGCATTTGGAAGTTCTTAAAAAAGATTTTACAAATAGATTTCAGGATGTTCTTAACATGATCATTCCAGATTGGGTACTAGAACCTTTCTCAAACCCACAAACAGCAGAATTATCACTGCAGGAGAAGTTGATAGAATTGTCAACAAATGAAGAATTAAAATTGAAATTAAAAAATGGATATCAAAAATTTCCAAATCAAAGGTAAATTCCAGTATTATATCCGGCTTTATGGGCTGCATCAAAGAAGTTTTTCATTATATTTCCATCATCATATTTATCAGAAAGAGGATTTAGCGTAGTCAGAAATTTACTAACAAAGAAAAGAAACAGATTGTCAATAATGTAACGCGGCGATTTAAGATGTCTGATGACAAATATGGGACCAAATATTGAAAAATTAGTGTTATTACACCAAGCTCAGCCCTCTCACTAATAATATTATATTAATTTTTTTAATAATATATATTTGTTAATCAAACTTTGAGCAATACACCAATATTATTAATATCTTTTAATAAAGTAATTTTAAAATTCTGTCCTTGTTTTTCAATATATAAAGTGAGTAATTTTTTTTTTGAAAGGGGAGCGGTAGGCCAAAAAAGGTTGGGGATCTATGGTCTATAGCAGGGATTCCCAACCTCGTGCCCGCCACTATTCGACCGCGACAGAATTTTTTTCACAAACAATAATTAAAAATATAAATTGAAGATTTATATTAATTGAAGAAATAAAAACATTTATAAACGATAAAAATGAAAATTATGATGAACTAACTGACTCTTGCTGGCTGGTGGATTTGGGTTTTCTTGCAGACACCATGGAAAAATTGAATTCTTTCAATTCGGAGTTGCAGGGAAAAGACAAAAATATAGCTGAAATGATAAGCTCTGTAAACTCATTTAGAGCGAAATTGGCTTTGTTGATATCACATCTGCAGATTAAGTCTCTTGTGCATTTCCCACATATGAAGAAAATGCTAGGTAACAATGAATTAAACGTGTCATTAATTATTGAGACCCTTCAAGTGCTTCAAAAACAGTTTGAAGAGAGATTTCTGCAGTTTATAAATATCGAGCCAATTGTCTCCTTCTGTATCAATCCTTTTACTTGCCAAATAAATGTAATGGAACTAGCCGCATGTATTGCAGATCTTGTTCAGGGGAAAGCAGAAGAACTAGAGTTAGACATTTTGGACCTTAAGAATGATATTTTGCTAAAATCCTTAATATCAGAGGACTTATGGAACATAGTCGACAAAGAAAGGTTCCCATTTTTGAAAAAGCGGCATATAAAATCAAATCGTTTTTCGGGTCAACGTATTTATGCAAATCGTTGTTTTCAAACAAGAATTTAATAAAATCACGATATAGTTCTCGACTCACCGATGACCATCTTTATAATTGTTTGCTAACAGGATTATCGTCATACTCTCCTAATTACGAGGCACTGGCCAATGAAATGCAATGCCAAAGATCACACTGACAGATGATATTTTTTTAATGTTTTTTTAAATGATTTCTTTGTATGTGTATTTTTTGTTTACTTTATATTACGTTTTGTATGTACGTTTCTTTGTGTGTATGTAATTTGCACAATAATTTTATTATTTTGAAATTATTTTTGTTTATTATTTTTTATCCTTGGTCAATTATAAATATCCTTAAAAAATAGCTGATGCCCGCCCCTCTACCGATATTTTAGAATGCGCTCTAGCGTATAAAAAGGTTGGAAACCCCTAGTCTATAGCATCCATATTTAATTTTACGTCAAACACATGCCATTTTTGGACGTTTTTAAGGTATTTGATAAAGTTAACCGTAATTTATTTATAAATAATATTCATTATTTTAATTCTAATAATAATGTAATTGCATAGATTTATGTATATCTTCTAAATGATAACCAAAGAGTCAAAGTTGAAAACATGTATTCAGATGAATATTAGTAATATGTAATTGCAATATTAGTAATTGCAAGTAATTTTAGATTTATGTAATTGGTTTTATTCTGTTTATCATTTTTATAAATGATCTTCCAGATGGAATAACGAATTCGAAAATTAGTCAATGATTATGTTGTTTATGAAAGTCAGTTAAATACAAACAAAATTTGTTCTGAACTTTTATTAAATTAATAGTTTTAAAATGTGCACACAAATCATTATTCTACATAGTTTTTATTATCTTTTACTACCGGATTGGCAGTTGTTTTAATTCCTGTATCATAGAAAGTATTGGGGATTATCCAAAGCCAATTGCGTACAAAGGGTTCCGCCTCTTCATCATTTTAGAATCGTCCTCTCAACGTCTCCTTGAGTATTCCATACAAATAGTAATCACATGGTGATAAGTCGAGGCTGTAAGAGGGATGTTTGACAGTAGTCCAATTCATTTGGATTCATTTCTTTTGGGTTAAGGCGGCATTGTGGAATCTAGCATAATCATTCGAAAATTTAATTCATTTTAAACACTTCCATGACTTATACTAGTTTCTTTACGGAGTTCATCCATTGTTAACTGCCGATTACCTTCATCAGCAGGCTCTAGAACTACTGTTGGAATGTTGTTTTGGGTCGATACGAATGCAGCAAGTTTTGAACGTCATAAAGTCCACCAACAAACTTTTTGTGCTATGTAAAATTTGCATTTTCGATAATATTTCATTCCCGAAGTGTTTACGTAATTTTTACAAAATTTTGGTCGGTTTTACGTTTCTGTTCGTTAAAAACTCGATGTTAATGTGTTGTACAACGGGACTGAGGTACTATTTGCTTGATCATTGTGCTAACTACTAAAGAAACGAATAAAAGGTTATGTGCGCAGAAAGAGAAGTTTAAACACTTCCACTTATATCTCCATTCGGACTTAGCTGTGAACGTTCGTTCGTTCAGGAGTCGGAAAAATGTTCGATTTATTATACGAGAGTCATTTGATAAGTATGGTAAAAAAGTAAGAAAAACTAAATTGAAAAATTTAATTAAATTAATTAATTAATTATATAACAAAATAATGAACGAAGGAATGAATACATTGACTAAAGACAAAAAGTTTTGTGACAGTTTACAATCAGAAATATTTTATTCTATTCTCTTTTTCATCGACCTACTTAATCTCCTCTATCTGTTTGTAAAAGCTTTCATTGTAGAAATAATTGGTTCCATTATACAGAAATAATGTTCTTTTTACACACGAGCGTCTCAACGAAACAAAAATATAACTTATTTAATTTTTAATATGTAGTTATTTTTTTATAAAACATTTAAAAGTTAATTTTTGATTAAAATTGTTAGTTCGCTTTAAATGAATTATGTGTACAATTAAACGTAGTAAGTTTCATTTTTCCTTTTAACTTTTCTACCTTTACATTTTAAATATCCAGTTTGGAATTTTGTAAATGAAAAAATTCTATATTTCTCTTAATATAAAAATGATTTTTAAAAGTAGAACAAGTTTATAATTATTTCAATGCTTAAAACGCGAGAAAATTAAAAGATAAATGTTAAGAACAATTTGAAAAAATAAAATAATAATGGAATAATTATAAAAAAAAGTATTTATAAAACATAAAGAATAACGCTTTAAAACGATAATCATTGAAATTTATATAAGATGAAGTTATTATAAAATAAAGAGAAAAGATTTTTCTAATATAAATTATCTAGTAAAAGATAAGAAATTGAAAATGGTCTAGGAATGACGAGCAATAAAATGTTATACATCTACGAATGAAATAAACTTTTTACTTGATGAAATTTTTAAGCGCAACAGTTGTCTTATGTCTAGAAATCTAATTCAAAGAAATACTCATTAAAAATGTACATATAGCTCACTTATTCACTGACGTCGATAATTCAGATTAATTTCATTTGACATTTTATTATCTATAAAATGTATACTTTAAGTTTGTTCACTTTGGAAAGGAAACTTTATATTCATTTGTCTTTTAAATGCTGATTGCTTAATGTACTTCTCTGTTATTTTATTTATTACAAAAAACTAAAACATTTCTTAATTTATATTTACGAAAAACAACAACATACTTTGAAAACTGTTTAATTAGTTCAGTATTATTTAACTACCTTAAATATTTTTAAATTACCGTATAATATATCAATTAATTTCCATTTTTTAATATATATATTAGGTTGGCAAGTATCTCCCTTCCGCTTTTTTTTTTTGTACATCGCTGCGAAATTCAAAAGACCAGAAGGCGGAAGGAAGATATTTGCCAACCTAATATATATATATATATATATAGGCGTCATATTTGGATGACCCTATATTATGATATTCGCTTGACATTTTATCTTTTAACTACCATGTAGGTATTTTAGTTACTTCAAAACAGTTTGAACTGTAATAAGTTTCAATATTTTGAAGGAATAAAATGTACCTTGAGATATTTTTCCAAAAAAAAGTATTGAATTTTTATATTGAAAGATAGCTTAATGTAATCAATAAAATTTTTGAATATGTTATTCAATGATTAGTTTGATAACTTTTTTAATAAACCTATATATAAATATTTAAGATTGTTTTTTAACCAATCTGAATAATGTTTTTATATATATATATATATATATATATATATATATATATATATATATTTACAAAAATGAATGAATGATTTTACATTTAAATTAATGTAGACAGATATGAGTACTCGAATATTGATATAAATTTCAGTTTATAAATATGTAAAATATTTTTGAATATTTATTTTTGATAAATAAATGTATACATATATATATATATATATATATATATATATATATATATATATATATATATATATAAAATATAATATGTAATCTTTTAATCACTTTTTATGCAAGATTATCTAAATAAAAAAAGATAAAAAGTTAATTTTCATATATAGTATATTTATTGTTAGCTATAGAGAATAAATTAAAAATATTTGTATTTGATTTTAATTTTCCATCAAAACATTATAAACTTTGTTTTGCTTGCATACATGTACATACATACATATATATACATATACATATATACGTATATATATATATATATATATATATATATATATATATATATATATATTAATGATAATGTTTATTTGATTGTATAGAAATTTTATAGTAACCAATTTGTTAGTTTCCATATACGTATCTTGATATTTATTATATTCATTATTACTTACTATTCCTCTTATAATTTAAAGAACTAAGTTATCTAAATACGATCAATAATATTGATATTTATTAATTAACAATTTGTACATTTTATTATATATTTATTACTCTACTTTTCATATCATATTCTGATTAATCAAAAGTTTTTTCACAGTACAAGACTAACTTTTCGATTCTTGGCTGATAACAATTTGTTTTAGATGATTGCAAATAAAAATATTTTAAACTTCTAATCATTACGAACATAATATTTTTAAATAAGAAAAAATATAATAAATGTGCAGCTATCGAGACTATTTCTAATTATATTTTCAGATAATTGTTCTTGTCTCTCTTTTTCTATAATTGACTTTTATTGTTTATGTTTATACACACTATTATTTTCTTTTACTAAACATTTTACAATTTATCATTTTATTTCAGTTTATATTTTATCATTTCATTTGTATAAAAGTGAATAAGTCACAATTCTTAAATAACATTGATCATATTTGATATTAAATTTAATCTTTAAAAGTAATTTTATTTTAAAATGTACACTTTTAAAACTTGACCATAATAATTTTTATAAAATTAATTTTTATATAACTATCGAACAACATGAATTAAAGATTTTTCATTATAAAAATAAATAAATGCAAAATACGTAAAATAATTAATAAAAGTCCTTTTATAATAAAATATATTTTTGAAAAATATAATCGAGAATCATATCTAAAAATGAACACTGAATTATGTTGACATCTCGAATAAATTCGTAACTTAATGTTACAATATACTATATGTTGTTTACTGTAGAAATTAAAAAGTTTTTGGAAAAAAATAAACCTTGTAACAGTTTGTAAACTAATTTAATAAAGTACTGATCTATATATGTTAATAACACAGAAAATAACAAATGGAAAAAAGAAAATAATAAATGGTCAACATGTGACGAAAATCCAACGAAGAAATCAATATCAGGCAATTGAGATCAATTATAAGATATGGTAGCAATCACGTAAAGGTGGGCTGTATTTTGGTATCTAGTGTAGGAACTTAATACTTTGTTGAAGGTAACATGAAGAAACTTATGTACTTAAATGCATTAAAAAAGAATTGAAAATCCAAACCAGAAAAATTCGATATACGAGGGTCGTTTGATTAGTATGGTAAAAAAGTAAGAAAAATTAAATTGTAAAATAATTAATTAATTAAATTAAACAATAAATAAATTTACCATACTTATCAAATGACCCTCGTAGATCATTTTTTAAGTCTTATTAGGACTATGATGCAACACATTTATCTCATATTGTGAAATCATGATTTTTATATAATTGTTCAAAAATCGCCATCTCAAAAATCAATAATCTTCTAGTTTCCATACATTCCTATAATCGAATTTTTATTTGAAAGAAAATTGTAGATTCAAATCTGAATTTATTCAGTAAAAAAGTTGAATAGTATTATTGGCTTAATGATATAAAATTAGTTCTAAATTCGTGTGAATTTGTAAAATCTATTCCAGACAAACTAAAATATTGAAATTTAATAATTATATGTATATTAATTTTTCAGTTTATTTAATGTATTACGTTTGATTTTCTTAAGAGCATCAACGGCTCTATGATATAGGGTCATCCAAATGTGACGCCTAGATTTGTGTTTTATTAAAAAGAAACATGTGTATAATTTCTTTTTAATAAAATAGAAATCCAGGAGACACATTTTTATGACCCTATATAAGTTTATAATCTTTGTAATTCTTTTTATTATTGATTTTGTAATATGAAATAAAACAATTTATTTGTATATTATAATAAACAATAATTTAATACAGAATTATATATATATATATACATTATTTTTATAAACAATTTTTGACATAAAATTTTGATAGACAAAAATTTTTTAGTGAATGTTCACTGCCAAACATTATACGTACGATTAATCATTGTATTGCTTAAGTCTTTTAATTTACAATTCAAATTTTATAAAACTCGTAAGTATAATGTTTGTTAGGTTAATGTAATATGAAATAAATAAATTCAATTAATGAAAATCCGCTTTAATAATAATTTGAAATATTCAGTTGAACGAACAAACAATTTATAATGTAATTTTTGAACCGCTATAAAGATTTAACAAAATAAATACTTTGGAAGCATTTGAATGTAAATGCAAATATATGTATAATTTCTTCATTTATATATATATATATATATATATATATATATATATATATCGATTTGTATCTAATTAAAATTCAGTAAATAAAATAATAATGTATATTTGCAGTATCTAAAAATATATTATCAATTTATCGACTATAAAAATAATACAGTTTATTATAGATTTTATTCTATACACAAAATGTAAATACATATTTGATATGAAATACTTTTGTTCTAAAAAAATTATTTTTTATCATTAAGTGTGGACTGCATTACTTTTATTATTCAACTATATAAACTATATTCAACTATATACATTACTCTACCTTCTCTTGTAATTTATTTATTTTTCTAGTCTCTAGTCTATGTATACGATCTGTTACTCGCATAAAAAATACAAAAGTATTCTTTTACTTTGATATATTTTTTCATTATGACGACTTTGTGAATAAAGTCATATTTTTATCAAACTTTATTCATAAAATATCGAGTTTCCGGAAATTTCTATGTAGGAAAAGTAAAAAGGCAAAATTTTATTTGAAACATATTTATTCCGTCAGTTGATAATAGTATTGTATTTTCAATGTATTACTCTAGTATATTTTTACAAATTTTCTGATACATTTTATATAACATTATTGATATTTAAAGTTAATATTTCATTACCTGCCCTAAATATTCCATATTCATTATTTTTATTTTATTTCAATAATTTTTTAGTAACGAAAATAAATATCTATCACATTATACAAAATTCGTTAAATATGGCTAATATTTTAGAATTTACCAATAAAGTACACATAATTATTATCGAGTCATTACAGTATACAATTTATTTCCATTTTTGTGTTGAATAATCATGTTTTTTAGGAAATTCTAAATAATATTTAATTTTAATAATTAAACGTAATGTTTTTTTCTCGGAATTGATAATTAAACCGATTTATATATATATTTATATATACGAGATTAATCAAACATGTTCTTAGTTACTACATATAATATATTTAGGTGATTATAAAAGTTTATTCGTTTTTAATCATTATTTCTAGTAGAGTTGAATATAACTTTCAAAGCGGATCATTTTTATCGCTTGATCACTTGACTGATATTCTAACCTACATTGTGATGAATTTTTTTATAATTTGGTTTATTATATGTCATCACATTATTTAGCTCATATCAATCCACTACTGGATGAAAGCTCAATGAATACTACCATTCACTGGTATTTGGTCATATTCACCACGCTGACCAGGCGGATTGGTGGAGATTTTTTATTCGGGGTTTGCTCCTTTATCTTTTCGACAGTTATTTTTTTACAAGATGATGTTGTTGGCCTTTAGCTCAACTCTCGAAAGTGAGGGACTCTATTGACTGGGAATCGAACGCAATCTCCCGTGGTGATACAAACCACTGTGCTACACAGTCAGTTTGTTATGTGTATTTAAAATTATTTTAAAGGTGAGTTTAAAATAATTCTAAATATAAATATCTGCACGTCATATTTTTACTTTGAAAAAGGTAAAAACACAATACAAACCTAAAAAAAAAATATGCTCTGTGTTTAGTGGTGTTATGGAGGTGTCCTGTGTTATGAGTTTTTATTTCGAACAATGAAACTGTCAATTCAGACAAGTATTATTCTCAACTGAACCTTTTAAAAATATTTTTAAAAAACATACGAAACTAACGAATAGAAAAAGCGTTATCTTTCATTGTGACAATGTCTGGCCACAATTTTTTTAATGATTTAGCAATAACTGTTATAGATTGAATGCAATATCTTATCTTATTCATTATATTTGCCACACTTTTCACCTTTGTACTAACACTCGTTTTAGTTTCAATAGAACTCTCTTAATTGGAAAAACGTTAATTGTTCGAAGTCCTGCAAAAATTACTCGGGACAATTTTTTTTAGTCAGAATACCAAAAAATTCAGGCATCGTAACAGCGACTTACCTGTTGATGTGGTGAAGGTACGAATCGCTACGGTATATAAGCTTAAATATGTCTGAAAGCGTCAAAGAAGGAGACACAGATTGATTAAAACAGGAAAGGAAATTAAATTTTCGTTTATATAGGGTGACTCAAATAAAACTGAAGTATTTAGACATACATTTACTTCTTTACTATCATTTGCAAACCTTCACTCTCATTTGGGCTATCTTATAGTTGAACCACCCTCATTATAATCTTTTTTTCTTCTCGATTTTAACACAATAGGTCTTAAAATTATTTGATCTATTTTCAAACAAACATCAGTATGTATCTCTAAAAAGATTTTATTTTAGTAACCAGTTTTTATTTAAATCCAATTAAAATAAGTAACTTAATTGATTAAATCTAAAGATGATTACAAATATTATATTTTGAATAATCTCACATATTTTTATTTTAATTGTAATAATTTTTAATTAATAAATATTTCTTATTTTTTATATATAAAATTAATTCTAACAAAAGTTATCTTTATGATATCCTCATTTTAATACATAATATATCATATTATTTAACATTTCGTTTTTATATTATTTGTAATCTTAATTGCTCATATATTTTACATATGTACGATCCAATACATAAGGAGCCATTTATATGCATATTGAGAAACGTAATCATTATGAAAATGTCTTTAAATGTATATCAAACAGACAGTGAAATTAAAGATATATCAAACAAACAGACAGGTGATTCGGTTTTAAACGGTATACATATGTTTTTCATTTTGCATACATCTATGACATATCTGATACAAATGTCATATTTTAGTAACGTTAACAAAACAGTATACTTGCTTATCTCATGAAATGTTACAATATTACAATGGATATTAATCTTAATAGACGAAAAATATACTTGCTTGGGCAAATTCAATAAATAAATAATTTCTTTTAGAGAAAATTTAAGAGAAAATAAGGTTTATTTAAATTAAAGACAAAAAATGTCATAATTTATTTGAGACTGTAGTTATTTAATTTACAATGTAAAAACAGGTCTTTATGTTACAATGATTAATTTCTCTAAAAGACGAATAATGTATTTTAAAAATTTATTGTAAAATAATAAATTAAAAAGGTCTTAAAGATAAATTCTTAAAAATTTGAATAAATTTGTAACCAGTCAGTAATCGAATAGTGACTAATTTGATGAATATACCATATAATTAAAAGCTTTCAAGCTTAACAAAATCAATTATTTGAAAATAATTCTAACATTTTATATAAAATGATATAAATGCTTTTTTAAAAATAAATTTCAACATTTCTTAATATAAATTCATATGAAAAATATTGTTAATTCTAACCATAAATAATTTATTAATTTATATTTCAATATACGAGTATAATTAGAAAATATGATATCTGTGTTAAATAGCACAACAAGTGATGTGTTACATATAAGATCATAAATATTGTAATATAGGGAAAAATTTAATGGGAGAATACAAATAAATAAAATATGAGTTTTTTATACACTATAATAAAATATTTGTTTTGGTATATATTTTAACATTTTTATAGTCGGTCACAAAAATATCTGAATTTTAATTACAAAATCGATATTAATAAAGACGTCTTCTAAAATAAAATTGTATTTTTTTCGCTGATATTTCTGTTATAATTATATTCAATTTGGTTGAAATTCGATGGTATGTCATTAATTATGATGATAAGTGTGGAAGTTTTTTCAGTATTTGTTGAAAAATCAGTATAGAAGAAAGGAAAAACGTTAAATTTTATATCAAATTACAAAAACACTTTAAACGTTGACCAAAACTTATGGAGAAAAAGATTTCTCATTTATAACAGTTCACGAGTGGTAAAGTTTAAAAACGGTAGAGAATCATTAGAAAGTGATAATCGCATTGAGCATCCTTCAACCAATCAAAAGGAAGAAATTATGTAAAAGGTATATGAATTAATTGAAAACAATCATTGCATCTTTAAGATTAATTGAAAAATTTATTAGTATTAGTAAATTGCAAGTTTATCGCAATTTAACCAAAGATTTAAAAAGAATTTTTTTACATATGGTTTATTCCGTACTCGTTGAACTTTGATCAGAATAAAAAAGTATTTCATGCTCAAGACATTATTTCAGTTATTAATGATAAAAAAAATTTTGAAAACTACTGTAACTGATAACAAAATATGGTGTTTTTATTATGATTTATTTACAAAGAACCAGAAATCAATTTTGAAGAATCAAAATTAAAAAATACCTATAAAATTTGCATAATAAGTCAAAAGGTTAAACAATTCAAAATAAAAGATCGAAAAATTAATAATGAATACTAACTCGGCATTATGAAAAGTTTCCCGACAAAATTTATTCAGATTTTCCCTCAATATTAAGAAACTGACAGTTGGTCTCTTATTCACGATAAAATATCGTTTCACAGATCCATCATTGTACTCAACTTTTTAACATCAAAATGTGTCGTAATTTTTAGTCATCCTCTTTATTCGCTTGATTTGACATCTTTTTAAGAATTAAAATAAAACTAAAAGGAAAGCAATTCAATAGCATTTCAGAGATCCAAAAGTCTTTGACCGATACCATTTCAATCATTCTGAAAAAAAAATACCAGATATGTTTTAAAAACTTGTACAGTATTGAAAAGGTTGTATTTCTTTAGAAGGAATATATTCTCAATAATCAATAATAAAAATCATAAATATCAAATCAGAAAATTGTTTTTTGATCAAAGTTCTAATATTTTGGAATAAATCCTATAGTTATATTGTTTCATTAATTTCTTAATCAACACAAAAATTTTAATAAGCTTTTCTATTAATACTTTACTTATTCTACATATAAAAGATAAAAAAATAACTTTTTATTATATTTTAATTTATATAAACGAAAATAATAATATATTTAATTTACTCTTAATTATATATGTATTGGAAAAATAGTCGTCGTAAATAAGTAATATTAACAAATTAAAATTAAATATATTTCCCATACAAAAAATGATCGATTAGTATGTTTTTGTGGTTATACACACACACACACACACATATATATATATATATATATGTATGTATGTATGTATGTTTGTATGTGTGTGGTTAATAAAAATGTTTTTAGTATTACATCTACTTTTTTCAATTAACCAGTAATCCAGGTAGAGAATTACCTGAATCGAAAATAAAGCGTCGTAACAATTATTTAATAAAAATAATAAAACCCAATTTTCCAAAGCTCCGTACCAGATTTAATACTTGTACATATTAAATTACATGAAAATACACAGTTCCAATTTGAAAAAAAATATACAAAAACTCCGTTTGAGAGAGCTTGCGCGCCAGTTTTATTAAACGTATATCTTTTGTGTGTAAATGTATATATGTATGTATGTTATTAGAACAGTCGTGGTTCTCTTTTTGTTCGAACGGAAGGTTGGCAATCCGCAACAACGCCGGCATGGAAAAAATTATTTTCAGTTATGAATTTTCGCTAAGTTCATCAATTCCACTAAATAATACAAACGTTTCAAACCGCTGAATCTCTTAAACTTTTAATGAAGTTTCGAAAATTGTATTTCCCTCTAGTTATATACAGACGTCGTAGTGAAATGGGTAGCTTGAAATCCTCCCATACTCTTCATCATTCTTCATCCGACCACCTTTATCTACCTACATATATATATATATATATATATATATATATATATATATATATATATATATATATATATATAATAGAAAGATATTTGGAACAGAGAACTGAATAGAATATTCCATCAGTTTTATAATAAAATATAGTATACATTAATATTTTTTATTGGAAAATAATAGATTTTTATACTACACAAACACACACACACAATATATATATATATATATATATATATATATATATATATATGTATATGAAAGTTTCCATATACATATAAAAGTCTTTCACAGAGTCTATTTCGTTATAATAAAATTCAGTTTTATTATTTTCATTTAAATCTTTAGAATACCAAATAAAAAGAAATGAAGTTTTTCTGCACATATCAAACATTTTAATAAATATTTTTTATTTATTCATTTTTCTAAAAAACTGGAATGATGTTCATAATATTTTTTATATTTTACTAATAATTATCAAAAATAATAAATTCATTCATTTTAAAGTATTGTGTAATTGAAAAAAGCACATTAAACGTGTAAAAGAATCTTAATGAAATATATTTAAAAATAAAGTACAAGATTTAAAAAAAAAACATATACACCTGTTCTTCAATTTACGCGGGACTTTTTTTACGCGACAAATTATACCTCTATTTTGGGATTTTTTACGCGGTATTGATTTACGCGGCACTTTTTATACGCGGTCAGATAGATTTCATTTTAGATATTTTTTCATGGAATTTATTATATGTCAGAGTGACGCACATTCTTACTTGAACGTATAAAAGTACGATATAAATATATAAAAGGTTGATTGTTTTGAATTACAGTAGCGATAGTGACACCGAATAAAATTTATCTATTTTTGTTTTCTAAAACGTCATTATTTTTTTGTTAAATTATGTGAAATAAATATGTGTTTCTACAACTTTACTAGCTTTTATTTCTATTATTTTTTTTATTGTACTGACAGACTCAATTTACGCGATTTTCATTCGCGTAAAACAAATCCACGTGGAACGGATACTTCGCGTAAATTGAAGGACGGGTGTATTTATATTTATATGGTCTGTTGAAAAATGAAATAAACTTTTGATTTAAAAAATTGCTGTTTATTTTTGCAAAAGTCGTTTATTTTATTTAAACTACATTCCTTTGGAATTAATACAGCATTGAACATATAAAATTAAATGCATTGATTTACACAATTATTTTTACTTCCGTTACAGTGGTTTAAAAATGTGAAATGTCATTATAATGACGCTCTTTTAGAGTTAGTTTGAGTTTTAGAAAGAAAAAATAACAATACGAATCCAAATAAGATGAATACTTTCTCCTCCACTCTAATCTAATGAATTTTTTTATGTCTTTGTCCCGTCTATTCATAGGTCTCTTCTTGAACTTTTTTATAGGTAGTAAATGTATGTTCCCAATCAATAACTTCCAATGTATATCAATGATTCCCCTTTCTTGCTATATGAGTACCCTATTTTCATTTAAAAATTTTCTTTTCAACCATAACATCCGTAATTTTTGTTTTCTCTTTGATCTATTGATTTCTCTTCTTATCTTGTGTAATTCCCAACATACATATTTCCATACTTCTCTGTGTTACTCTGAGCCGCTGAACCAATCTGACATTCAAGACTCATGCTTCACTGCCACAGGTGACAACAGATAGGATACATTGATCAAAACTTTCCTTTTTAAACATAGAGAAACTATCAAACTGTTTTTATACCAGTTTTACTTTTTTATTCAGGTCATCCATAAATGTTCCTTTAATGTTAATGAATTGTTCCAGATATAAATAGTTTTCAACGTCTTCTATTTCTCTTCTTTTTATTTCGATTCTTTTTGATCTGAAAATTCATTGATCATTATCTTTGTCTTGTCAATGTTTATTATAAGACCTATCTTTTGACTTTCTGTATCCAATTCTTATATTCCTTTTTCGAGTTTATCTGAGTTTGTTGAGAAAATAATAATATCATCAGCAAATCGTAAGTGATTAAGCATATACCTATTCTGTCTTGGGAGTTTGATCATTGAAAAACTTTAAAAAGATGTTTAGTGCTACTTTCAATTTATTATTTGAAGAAAATTGCTGGGAGCAAATTGTACTTTATTTTGTTCATTTTTGTTATAAAAATGAAATTAGTTTGAACATATACGTTATTTTAATAGAAAATGTGTTTTTCTTTGAGAAGCTCTTTTTTACATTTTTTGGATTTAATTACTCTAAATATTATTATTTTTATTTTGTTTGATATATTTTTCTCTTATTGTTTGATTCTTTATAAAATAATAAATTTGCAGTATCCTGTTAACATCCCAGAAGGTTGAAGCTATAAGTATTTCTGTAGAAATTTCGTTTTTTTTTAAAAGTCAATAATATAAGTAATAAATTATGGCAAAAATTTCATGCATAATAGTTACATGTAGAAACTAGATAGCAAACATTTCTAATTGATTTTATAATGAAAAATTAAATATTAAAAAAAGGACAAAAAAATAATATTAAAAATAATCCATAACTAATCGTTGCACTGGAAATATTAAAATTAAACTAATAATTTATGGATAAAAAAAAGATAAATAATAAAATATGAATCTATACTTTCTCTTGACAAAAAATAGTGATTCGTGGATATCAAAATATTCTAATAATTTACAAATTTAATATCATGGAAATTGAATTTGTTTATTTTCTTTTCTTTTATCTTATTGTGCTGCTTCTTTTCGTTGAATTATTTTTTGTATTCCTTTACGACAAATTTAAATAATCGTTAGGTAAATTAAAACTGTTCATTAGATTGAACAAAACGTGCGAATGAATTAAATAATAATAAAAAATGAAAATTATAATTTCATATTTTTAATAAAAAAATATTATCACATTTGTACTAAATGATTTTTCGTAATCAATAAAAAGTGTTTAAATTTGTTTCAATGTATAAAAATATTTTTTAACATTTTTTCAAATACTATATATTTTTGTTAATATTATGTATTTTAATTGAAATACATTTATTATTTTATTATAAGTATAAAAAATCTTTTTTGAAATTTTTTTTGAAATTGTTATTTTCTTATATATAGTATATACTTTATTATTAAGATATTATAAGAAAATGTAATCAATTGTTATAATAACGGGAGAAAGAGAGAGAGAGAGAAGGAGAACTGAAATTGCTGTATTAAATTCGATAGTAAACCCTTTATTAAACGATAATTTTGATTTTATGCGCAGCTCATATCTTGCACATCTGTTCGTAACGTCCTTGAATATAATATTCCTTGTTTGTAGGTATTAAAATCTTCTCACAAACATTGTACTTTGATGAATATAGACAACACAAGTTATATAATATATATTTTGGCTGAAAACGTATCCCTCAAACAAAATGATCCGTCGAATTTACTGGACTTGATCAACAATTAAGCTCATTGAAACATCATACTCAGTTTGCATAATTAGCAATAACCATAAACTTCGAGCAACTTGTTGTCGGTACGGTACTCTCTCGTCTAATTCTCGACTTAGTCGTAACACGAACTCTCAATAGTTTGTTGTAGTGTTAAGTTGTAAACATTGGCGTACGGTGGATGTGTATATAGAGTCAACATACAGTTTTGCGGTAAACTTAAACGTGTCATCGTATAACGGTGTAACCAGTGGTGGAACTAGTGATGGTCGGGCACAGATAGGCATCGTCTAGACTCAGTGTCGATGAATTGTCGTGTAACTATTAAGTTTCGTGACTGTGAAAGTAGTTGGTCTAAAGCCAATTCGTCCTAAGTTTTGTCAAAGTTAATATTATTTACTTTAGTTCTCAAGTTCGAAATTTTCAAAACAAACTATATTCATACGTTATAACTTTCCATACTTGCAGAAATATATACATACATACATACATACATACATATATATATATACAAATATATATATATATATATATATATATATATATTCACACACATTAATATGGTAGCGTTTATTGAAACTTTTGCCCTGCACTTGACTGATATAAACTGATATAATAATAATTACTATATAATATATATATATATATATATATATATATATATATATATATATATATATATATATATATATATATATATATATATATATATATATATATATATATATATATATATATATATATATATATATATATATATATATATATATATATATATATATATATATATAATACATTTTTAAATGTTTTAATATTTATTATATATATAATATTTTTTAATTCTGAGTTTCAAACATCATTTTTATTAAGTTGTTTAATAATTTATTATTCATTTTAGTTCAAGTGTACAAAAAAAATATCACATTCAATTTCTTCACAATACTGATATCGCTATCATAATGTGCATATGTTAATTTAACGAAACAATAGACAATTATTGAATATTTTGAAATTTTTCATGTAGGTAGGAACGTATCTTCTAAACATTTCAATTATAAAATAATTGGAATATACAAGTATAAGTCTAAATTGAATTAAGAACTGTATACATATATATATTTTAAATTTAGACTATACTTATATATTCCAATTATTTTGCATTTGAAACTATATTTTGAGAGTAAATTATTAAAAGACATTGGTGTTATTTTATTTTAGGAAGATATTCTGAAAAGATATTATTTTGTCATTTTAGTTTATATATATATATATATATATATATATATATATATATATAAATATATATAAAGGGTAAATAATAATATATATATGATATATATATATATATATATATATATATAATATATATGACATATTCATATATATAATATATATATATATATATATATATATATATATATATATTATAAATATCAATATTTATATAAACTCATCATGCTAGGGTTTTACAGTCAACACTAAAAGAATTTCAGAATTTGGAGAAAACGCAATTTTGATTGAACAGCAGAAAATAACTTTTGTGTGCGTTACATGGAAGAAGTTGGAGATCCATGTTTTAATGATTTTTTTTAAAATGATTTGTACGACTCATTTTGACATTTCAACTCAGTATAGTTTGGCAAATTATCGTGGAACGTTTAGAACTTCAACAACGTTTAGAAATTGTAAAAACTTATTATAAATATCAATATTTAATTCATAAAACTCATCATGCTCTTCGTGAAACTTACAGTCAACACTAAATAAAGAAAATTGCAGAATTTGGAGAAAACGCAATTTACAAGTCATTGAACAAAGATCACTGCATCCACAAAAAATAACTCTTTTGTGTGCGTTACATGCTGGTGGTGTCATCGAACTATATTTTTTTCAAACTGAAGTTGGAGATCACGTTACAGTACATGGAGTGCGTTTCGAAACCATGATTAATGAATTTTTTTTCAAAAAATGATTTAAAATGATTTGCACGATATGTTGTTTCAGCAGGATGGTGCTACATGCCTTACATCTATGGACACAATAGACTTATGGAAACAAAAGTTTAATGAATCCATTATTTTTCGAAATAAACTCATCAATTAGCCACTAAGATCATGTGATCTAACTTCATTGAGTTATTTTCTGTGGGGTTATGTGAAATAATTGATTTATGGTGATAAATCACAAACAACAGAACCATTAAAAATAAACATTGGACATGTAATTCATGAAACTGGACCACAATTATTTGAAAGAGTGACTAAAAATTAGACTAAACGAATGCTCTATGTCAAGCAAAGTCGTGATGGTCATATGAGTGAAATTGTGTTCCATCATTAATGCCAAAGAATATGTTTAAAATTAAAAAAATAACTAATTAATTAAATATTTTTTGTTTTATTTTCATTTAAACTTCTGAAGCGTTTATTGGAAACCCATATATATATATATATATATATATATATATATATATATATATATATATATATATATATATATATATATATATATATATATATGACTATATCAATGGATAATGAATGTTTTACAAAATATTTTTAAATTAATTAAGTTGTATTAGAAAAACATTTTTATTATATTTTTGAAATATAGTTATGCTGTGTTTACATTGTTGTGGAATCAGGGCCGAAAACAGGCAGTGAGGCATGACTATGGTTAATGTACACACAACATACGTAAGTGCGAAGGAGTGAGCAAACGCCACGGTTCATTCTTACAGCTCTATTATGTATAAATCAAATCATGTTTGATTATTTTATGTCAACTAAGCGTGAAAGCTGCAAGTAGCTTTGGTAGTTAGTGCGGAAAGGTTGTAATAAATTCTTTTTGTAGCGAATAGTCAAAGTTTTCTGAAGTCATTCTTATAATGAATAACATTCCGAGGTTTCTTTTAATTCATTTGACAGAGTTCTCAACAGACACAATCTTTTCTCTCATAACAATTAACGTAACTCTTCCTTAACAATGTCTTTAATGGCACCACGCATTTCTAACAATAATCCTTCCATGATTACGTTCAATGATGAATTGATCATGAAGAATTGAACAACTTTAAGTGTGTAATTAATTTTTGTATCGTTCAAGTGTACACATTGAAAAGTGAGTACGAAATGTGGTAAATTTTGACGTCTGAATACAACACTTCCAAACTTAACCATGGCTTTTATTTATGTTTCATTTTTATGGTTAACAATTAACTGTGGTCTTATGAATATGTAAACAACTCATTACTTTTTTGAATTAACTATTTAAAGTAATCTGAAAATATGCTAATTTTTAGATTAATTTAAATACAATTGTCGTTCATATAATTTAATTTTCTCTAAGATAATTAGTTTAAAAATTAAAATCTTTCGTAGATTATTTTTTTCATTTTATCTTGTTATTAAAATTATACCTTAATCAATAATTTTTTTTATTAATTTAGTTTATATTTGATACGTTTTTTTGTTATTTATTATTCAATGAGTCTAAAAGTTAAACAAAACTTAGTTTAAGAATAAAAATATGAAAGAAAAATTTCATTATATATTTGTAGTAAATAAATATTATAATTCGTTCAAAGTGCTTTAGCTATTAGAAAATATTTTAAAAATATTCCTAATAATATATTTTTAAAAATTCATAATTTATATATATATATATATATATATATATATATATATATATATATATATATATATATATATATATATATATATATATATATATGTGTATATACGTGTGTGTGTGTGTGTAGAATATACAAAATATTACTTTTATTGTTTTTTAAAGCATCTAGGCAATTGTGTGTAAAAAATAACAAATGTATATTTTTAAAAAATGAAGGTCAATAAGATAAAATATTTTTGATAATAAACACCATTAATTATTTATAAATTAATAAAAATTTTATTTCGTAATATTTAAAGCTGTTAAAAGATATTTTAGTAAATATGTACAAAATTTGACTTTAAAACACATTCTTCTATATATTTTTATGAGTATATTAACAAAAAAATATTTACTAAGTTATGAATTTGTGTAATTAATTATTGTAAACATTTTAAAAAAGTTACGAAACCATGAAATCTGATAAAATGTTATCTATTATTTATTGCAATTTTCATTTTTATTTTACATACTATCTTGGATAATAAATATTATTAAAAGAACTTGATTTACAGTATAACAAAAGCGTATATTTTAACATGAATAATTATTATTTCCGCCAGTTCTTCGAAGAATAACATTGAACATTGAAATAAAGCTTCCATATATGAAAACGAAAATCATTTAAGCAGTGACCCAATAAATATTTCATAGTCGTATTGCAATCGCTTCTAAAATGACCTTTTTTCACGTTGAATTTTACGACTCGCGAAAATCTCATCGCGTTTTCTATAAAGCTCGACGAACGAAAAAACGGACAGTCAACGGCTTTCTTCGTATAAGACATTACAAAGCAGCATCAATACTAACAGCATCATTGGATCATATAGTTTTTTTCTTGAAATACATATACACACATGCACACACACACACACATGTATGTGTGTGTGTATGAGAGTATATTTATATACATATGTTTGTATGGATTGAACGGACATTGCTACTGCACATAGAGCTTTTACCGTACTCGTCCTCGCGCCATCCCCTATACACCAATATTATCGTGTTTCACCCTGTCTATATCATGTTATATTCATACGAGCATAGAATATTTAACTAGTGGTCACTTCGAGATACGAACGACTAAATATATTCAAAACTGACCCCTCGGGCTAGATCGCATTTAAAATTCAAATGTCCATAATGTATTGAATACATGATATGCATAAATAACGGGCAACGAAACGCCATACACACTTTTACCACCACCTTATCTTACCTGTCACGCGGCTACAGAATGGATGTTGTTTTTTGAAGGTATATGCTTACTCACACACGTTTCGGTATCTTTCGCGATAGACGCATGGGATATTCATTCTGTCAAGACTACTCACTCGTCTAACTATTCAGTCATCCCTTATTTATATATATATATATATATATATATATATATATATATATATATATATATATGATGTTGATGTTTTAACCCAATATTTATTACTTTGTTTTAATAGTTAAAAGGGTTTTGTAGCGAGTATTTGATGTACTTTGATGTTCTTACCACATGTTTCTCCTATCATTTACAAATGTAGTTGGTAATATTATATGAGTGTGTAAAATTAACAGTAACAGTTAACGTGCCCTTTTGTAGAATTTATAACTATCTGGTCAATAATTCATTAAAATTATTTTTTTTGTTATTTAATTTTGTTAAATAGAAAAAGTGTTAAAAATTACAAAAATTAACCCTACCACATGCTAAATAATTCTTTCACATTTGTATTTACATAGCAGTGAATTGAACATACAGTGAGTGTAATAAATATTCGTCCTCCTTGTGAATTTTCGTAAAATTACTTATATTTCAATAAAACCCACAATTTTCTCATTTTAATTTTCATTAATAAATTCCTTAATATTACATTTACAGTCTAGTATACAATATTTCTTGAATATTTTAATTTTTGTTTGAATTATAATAAAAAATCTGACATAGTGTTCAAAATCAGCGTGCAAAAAGTATTCGTCCAACTTCAATTATATTGAATATAAGGTTCATAAATAAGGAAATCTACAATTATTTTAACATTTACATATACTGAACAGCATAAGCACTATAAATTGTGGTTAATATTAAATAAAAGAAAGGAGTTAAAAATATTTTCAAACTGTGTTATAATGTCACGTAAAGGAAAGGAGCTTACAGTAAGTGAAAAAAAATATTGTTCGTGCGATAAAATCTTTCATGGCGAGATAAAGTATAAGATAAAAATGCACTGGAAAATGGGAAACGATCTGAACAACCGCATCTGACCTGTAATAGCGATCGATTTATTATTATAAAAATTAGTAAGAAAAATCCTAGAAAAAGTGCAACTGCCATCGCTAAGGAATTCATTGTAAACAATAATGTACAAATTTTCGCATCGACGGTTTGGAATATTCTAAGACGTGTGGGTAGACATGGCCGTATGGCTAGAAAAAAATGTTACGTTAATGTTACTAATAAAAAAAACGCTTAAAATTCGCAAAAACTTATAAAAATACTTCCCCTGATTTCTGAAAAAAAGTTATATTCGTGGATGAAAACAAGTATAACATATTTGGCTCGGATGGAAAATGGACAATGTGGCGAGAAAAAAATACAAAAAAATCTCAAACCAAGAGTAAATCAGGGGGATGGATCCGTATTTGTTTGAGGGTGCATGGCAAATTCAGATGTAGAAAGCTTACGAATTATAAAAGGAATTGTAGACCAAAAGATGTACATTAATATTTTAAAAGAGGAACTTCACTGTAGTGGTGATAATTTAGGGCTAGGAACCGATTTCTTTTATTATTAGGATAACGATCCAAAACATACGTTCTTTAAATATTAGATTATGGCTTTTATATAGTACCAAAACTGTTTACAAACACCTCCACAATCCCCAGGTAAAAATTAAGAATATTTGCCTAAAATATGTAGTAATTCATATCATGCGTTATAAAAAATTTCATTAGCTTAGGCACATATATATATATATATATATATATATATATATATATATATATATATACACACGAGGGTCTTTTGATAAGTATGGTAAAAAATAAGAATAACTAAATTGAAAAATTTAATTAAATTAAACAATAAATAAATTTACTATACTTAATAAACGACCCTTGTATATGTATATATGTATTATATATATATATATATATATATATATATATATATATATAGAGAGAGAGAGAGAGAGAGAGACGATGTTTCCTTTTGGGTTAAATTCATTATCGTCTTATACAGTTTCAGATGAAACGTTGGTACTTTATAGAATAATAATGTCTTACACAATGTGCCAAAGATTACCCAGTAAAAAATATAGCAGCTCGATTGAGAACTATGACCATATTCAGCATATTTTCTGTACCGTTTTTGATCAGAATTCTATTTTTTGGATATTGAAGCATATTTCGAGAAGTAATACTTTTATAAAATCACTTTGACTATTTTCTTGCTTTAAAAAATTCGTTTTAAAGAAATAGATTCAAAATTAATAACAGAAATTACTAATGTGTATTGGTTGATATTGTTAATAAAACTGATTAAAAAATAAAAAAAAACATATTTAGAGATTTCTAATGTTTTTCATTTTATAGATTTTTTGTATTTTGTTGTATTTAATTACGTTTTATTTGTATCTATGTACTTTTTATAAAATCAAATTATTAACCCTATGAAAATGAAATAAATCACTAATGAATTTTGATATTACATTTCTAAAATTTTATATATAAAAAATATAATAGAGCAGTTAAGAAGAAACAGATCATAAATTATATTAAAAATTATAAGTATAATTCGAATACTAATACCCCGAAGTTACGCGATACGTGGGACCGACGAAAATCGCGTAAGTCGAGGTACAACTTTGCATAGAAATACATTAAATTTTGTTTAATTGGGACCAAAGACTAACAAAAACACTAGTTTAGAATAAAAATTATAGTTCCTTATACATATTAATACAAAATATTAAAAATATAAATGAGTTACCTAAGACGAAGTTATTTCGATGTCGATGGCTTCATAAAATCTAATAAACTCGTCTGACAACATAATGTCTTCTTTTTTTCACACAGAATTTCTTCGTAGTAAGCTAATATTTTTTTATTCTTTGTTTTGTAGCTAAAACACATTCTTCGTTGAAGTCTATGTTTTCTGATATTTGTAAACCTTTTTTCAATTAAGCCGAGAGCTTGTGTCAAGTTTACAATTACCATGTGCTTTTCTGGTAGAATCGGGTTTGAAGTGTCAGATTCTTTAGTAACGATTTGCTCACGCATCTCTGTGATTTCATCAATTGTCAGCTCCTGACTATGTGAATTCAACACCTCGTTGATATCATCACCTTCGACTTCCAAATCTAATTACCTGGCAAGATTGACAACTTCTTCTATCACATGAGCGACATGATCAGTTTCTGGTGTTGTTTCCATCTCAGCAATAATACCATGATGTTTACAAATTATGCTTGAGATCAAGGATTGAGCATTTTTCACAGCTCCGAGAATTCTTTCTTTATCTTTCATGATTGTTCTTACTGTGGATTCTGGTAACTCAAACTTCTTTGCTAATTCACAAATTTTCATTCTGCTATCAAAATCAAGATAATGTTAAGTTTAGATTCTAGAGATAACGTTTTTCTTTTCTTACTAGATGCAGGAGAATCAGATTTACTTCCTTTGGACGACATATTTTTTTAAGGGTTTAAAAAACATAAAGCAAAATAATTTTAACTTTGTCACCATAGAGTGGGTTCGTGAATATAGAGTTTGCGCGAAACACGTCTAGCCCTATCACAGCAAAAAAAAAACACTGAATATACTTGTGCGGTGAGGGACGAAGCAGGGGAGGAAAATCAAAAACAGCGTAACTCCGAGTTCGCGTAAGTCAGGGTAGCGTAAGTCGAGGTATTACTGTATATTCATTTTCTTAATGGATTAATAAAAAATATGTATAATATTGTAAGTATATTTTGTTTCAGGGGAAGAATTGTTTTTAATAAATATAAATTAATATTTACGGTAAGTTTTTTAAGAATAGTTCATTTTTTTAAAAAAATGGAAGTTGATCTTGTAAATTAAATGTATTAAGACATGCAAAAATATTAAACGATAATTCTGTTTGTCGAATTTGCGGTCTCAAGGCTGAATTTTTTCTGTCTTTTTAATCTTGTGAATGCGACCGCTTCGTTTACCATCTACTTTCCTCACACACATACACATCCAGAAACACAAAACCACCTCCGGATTGCAGAAAGTCTGAAAAACGCTGTTTCATTTCCAGAACAGTTTACTAACTTTAAATATTTAATTTCGACGGCCGGTGTTTGCAGTGCGCTAAACTTTTATTTATATTTATTACGCGTGTGCTGTTTCATAGTCAACCCTTGTAAGCAATAATTTCGCTTTAGACATAACAATTCATAATGTGACCTTTGCGGTCAGCAAAATGTCCTAAACGGCAATAATCAACATTACACAGTGTCATTTCGACGAGTGTTTGTTTACATACGAAACGTATATCATTCTGTTTTGCAATGGCGCTTCGAATTTAATGAACGCAGATGTGCGCCGTTGTTGATGTAGTAGTGGTCAGTAGATATGACGATGGATTTTTAAACGTTTTCCCATTCAAAGCTATTTTTTACAATCTGCTATCACATTAAAAGAAATAATTTGTTCTGAATTGTCAGTAGCGTGCGAAAAAAGATTTTATCATATTTATTTCTTATGTACATACATATACACACACATACATATATATATATATATATAAATTATTCAGTAAAGAACAATGTAAGAAAAACAATACGACTCATTCATAAAAACAAATAAAAAATTAATATTAGGTTGGCAAATATCTCCCTTCCGCCTTCTGGTCTTTTGAATTTCGCGGCTATGTACAAAAAAAAATAATTAAAAAAAAAGCGGAAGGGAGATACTGGCCAACCTAATATTTTGTAATGAAGCTAAGCTTTGTTTTGCTATGTTATGAAAAATGCTTTTAAATTCACATCAACAACATTTTAAAACTTTACAAAAATAATTCACGTATCTCAACACCATGAAATTTTATAAAAACATTTAATAATCATTTATTGTTAGTTTGAATGAAGCACTTTGATAATAATGGAATGACTATCGAAATAAGATCAGAGTATTAAGCGAGTAATGAGTAATTATTAAACTATTTAAGTTATTTTTTTTTATGAAAGTACATTAGCTACAGTGTGAAATAAATAGCCTATATTTATATTATGTTGTGTACAGTAAAATATGTATATATGTAGCTATATTTATACGAAGAAAATTTGGAAAATTCGCAATGTGATAATGGAAAATTACATTTTTCTCTTTGCAATTAGTTTCATTTTTCAGTACAATCTCTTCGAATTTTAATAATTTTTTTTTCATCTGTACTCCAATAAAAGCATTATATTCCGTAAATTCGATTTTTAAAGGTCCTTAAAATAGCTATTTATACCACTTCAGTATATCGTTTCTATCGTGTAAAATCTTTTTTATCGACGATTTTGTTAGGTTTGAGAATAGATAGTCATTAGATAGGTCACTTATACACTAAAGAAATAAAATAAATATTTTTTAAAACATTTTTTTTCTTTTAAAAAATAAAACCTGAGTAGAAAAATAATCTTGGAGGATTTTTTTACGTAGATGTAATTTGTTTATAAATTCTAGTTCTGTGATCATTCTTTGAATAATTAAATATTTGATACATAGTATAATTAATAGTTATTTGTAATCATTAGCAGAAAAAATAATGTTATTGGATTTGCATTATGTGATTTCTTGTTTTTAAAATTTTCGTAAACATTTCAGTTTATTTTTTTAAAAATTAATTGATAAATGTTAATCTTTTGAAATTGATCGGTCATTCTTTAATTTTCAGTAATCATTTTTTTTTTGATATTCGATGATAAAATTTAAAGTAATCAATACTTGTTAATTGTTTTTTTTTTTTCAAAGCTGTTAATATCAAAACGTATTATGTATTCTAAACAATGATTAATAAAAATATATCTGATCATTTCAGATTTAAAAATAATAAACTGTTTTCTTATATAAGATGAAACTAAATTTAATTATTATTAACATTAAAACAAAAAAAAGTTATTAACTTACGAATGTTATGAAAAAGTTATTTTGAATATGAAATCACTGAAGTTACTATAAGAACTCAGTGATATTTGAAAAAATAACATTTTCTTTTACTTCGAAACTCATTACGAATTATGATAATAGCGGATATATAGAAAGAACTCCTATATTTACGAACCGTTAATTTTCATAACGCGAATTAAATAAAAAAGAGTCCGCGTCACCGTTAACATCGGCAAAAAGAGAAACAGCGGCCTGTATCATTCAGAAGAAATCATCGATACCGAAATCGAAAATTAACGATCCTAATTGAAAATGTTCATCCAGTCGTCGTTTTAATATAAAACGTATCGAACAATTTTCAGTGATGCGATAACACATTTATGTGTTTCCATCAGATGTGAAAGATAAAGTGGGCGGGTCGACCTGCCGACCGTTGGTTGTTATATAACGACAGCGGTGAGGGGAAACTGAGCCTCGGACCAACGGAAAGATGTACGGGACGTGGTGGGACGAAACGTAGATCCGACTCGCCGTGAGTTATAGCAATCCTTAATCCTTAACTAGGTCGGTTAGAGCTCGGCTCACCATCTTCGCCGTGGTGATATCATCTCAGTGATGATCATCATGCTCTATGGTCTCGCCATTGGCTTGCATATAACGCCCGGCCTCGACCGACCGACTTATATAACTTCCTGTCGTCTATATAACTTTCAGTGGTCCGTAAACTTTATCTTCAGCGCTTCTTTTAATTCCTTCCAGGTTTATTTTCTTTTTCTTGCGCATCTATCTATCGTTTATTCACTTTTTATTACAATCTTTTTGTCAGAAATCTCATCAGAATTCGCTAATATGAGATTTAAAAAATCAATGGAAATATTTTGCTACAATATATTTAATTGGCGTTTTAAATTATATTCCGTCTAATGTTAGTTACTTTATGTTCAATTTAATAAGAAATAAAGAGATACTGCTGATTTAAAATTATTGTTTTATGTAAAAGAGATGATCAAATAAAAATATGAATTTAACTGAATTGTTTCGTTTATGAAACCTAGTGTAATGTCATTTATATTATTTGTTATTATAATCTGTTTCAGTTGAGACTATCCATAGCCAATATTTTGAAAGATTTTTAATTTCAGAAAAGTTTTTATTTTAATTACAATGTATCCAATATCCATGATTTTAGTAATGTTATCATGGTTATGAAAATATTTAAACCATTTTTTTTAAAAAAAACATCAATGGTTTAAAAACATGGTTATCAAATAATATAAAATCAGAGTCATATAGAAGATATTACAGTGTATTCCACTAGAAATTTCTTGAAATGTTCATGCTAAAAGTAGCAGTTTAAATATAAATTCCATCGTAAATAAAGAAAATTACAGATTAAAATATGTTTTGCTTCATTTGATTATTCTTAATATCAGATAATTAAAAAGTTTGTGAGTTTTTTTTGGTAGAAAGTTCTAAAAATTTTTTATTATGTAGTAATTTGCAACGTAAAAGTTTTAACTCGCATTGTGATTTACATATTTGCCTCAGTGGACTGGTGTTTCCAACTTAATAAGTACTTTTTTCTGTGCATTGCTTATTTGTTATATTATTTAAACTCTCTTTGAAGACAGAAGAAACATCTCGTAAGATATATTTGACATTTAGAAAATGTACTCTAAGTGAATGTATTATACGATTTATTTTTGTTTATATAACACGATTAGAAATACAACCCGTATTAATAACAATAAATGACATGTTGTAGTTAAAACCAATTCGAATATAACGTGTCAGAACTTTCATATAAATTTAATGTAAGTAACGAAAGAGTTCACACTTGCATCCATATAGGAAAAATTAAAGCTTATCAATGACAAATAAAATGTTTATATGATTTGTCAATTAATAATAAAATTCATAGTCTAATAGTTTATTCTTCGCTGCTTTCACAAGATAAAATGAATCGTTTTAGATCACCTGCTTAATCTGTGATTAAAATGGATCTTATACTCCAATGATAAGTGAAAATAGTATTGGTTACCGTCAAACTATCTGATATCTCACAATACAATGGTGAAACTTGACTCCAATGAAATTAACGTTCTGTGTGTGAAAGATTATAGTCAATATTGTACACTTTGAGTTTTTTAATTGAGATCTACCGTACTCAACTCGAGAGTGTGTAAAATATGTTACTCAGAAAACATCAAGAATTAGTGAATGAAAAGAAATTGATATTCTTAAAGAAAAATAATTTTCCAGTATTGATTTTTTATCAATTCTGATTGTTTATGTTAATATTTCCATAAGTTTTAAATATTGAACTCGATCAAAAAGCTTTTTTATAGTCAACGAAACACGCGAATAACATCTAAAAATAATATTATGAATACATGACAGTAATATCAAAATTTAAAAATAACAATTTATGTTCTTTTTAGAAATTTTTTAGAACGTGTTATTGGCAGCCATGTTAATTTCGAATTATTTCATTATTTACTCATGATTGATGTACACTGGATAAAACTATAAAAACATATTAAAGACAAATATACCATATTTGTTTTATCTTTTCTACATTGCATTACAATGTAAAACTACTAAATTAATAATAATTACTGGTAAATATTATTAATTAGAAAAGTAAGTGAAATAATTTATTATTAGCTTTTTGCTCCTGAAATTTATTTAAAATTAGATGTAGATTACTTTAAAATGAATTTAATATGTATAAAGTATGAATTTAATATATAAAGTAGCATGTGAACAGAACAAAAAAAAAATCTCTTAATAAATGTTCGTATGATTAATAATTGTAATTAAAATATTTCATACTTTTTAATATATGTAATATTGGTTTTTTATATAATAGTATACGCAAAATACTAAAAAAAATGTTTTTTAATCATAAATCTTCCTATTATGAAGCATAATATTAAAAATTATTTCACGCTTATGCATTTATTTTATAAAATACGAACAATTTTTCATTAATAATATGGAATATAGGTTTTTATAAACAACAATTTCAAAAATTTATAAAGGAAATAATTTACCAAGTTTATATGACATTTTAGTTATAGTTTGTAATACAAATAAGGTCGAGGACAGTTATGAAGGAAATGTAGACGACATGTTTACATATGTACATAGTTTTAGACTTCAGTCATACTAAACAAAAACAGAAATTGCAAAGCTACTATATATAATGGAATAAATGCAAAACTGATTAAATAAGAGATCTAATAATTAAACATATAATACATAGGTTTTTACATTTTGTAAATATGTGCTTATAAAAAAATCTCAAGAAGTTTACTACGAAACATTATACAGATTAAAAAAAATACCTAAGTATTAAAACATCAGAGGAAAAGAATTTTTAAATGCCGAATATAAAATTTACTCTAGAATAATTAATGCAAGATTATAAATAATCATCCCAAGTCAAAAACAAACTGATTTCCGCAACAAACTCTTATATAGATAATATTTTTGCATTACGAAAATTTATTGAAAAAAGTGACGAATACAACTTAATGGCCTACATAGGTTTTATTGATTTAGTTAAAGTGTTCCATTTCGTAAATAAAAAAAAATTATGAGAAATTATGCTAGGCAAATAATATTTATTGTATCTCATCAAAGTCATTAAAAGCTATTATATTGGAACAAGTATATTATTTTAAAAGTGACATAAAATGGTATGAGTACTTAAATATTAAACCTTCAACCGAAAGATCAAACAAAATTGTGAATTTCTATCAACATTGTTATCATTATCAGTTGTTTTTTATCCAGTGCTGGATGAAGACCTTTCTCCAAATTTTCCATTTCGACCAATCCAATACTTTTCTATTCCGACGAATTTTCTTATATCTTTGTCCCATCTATCCATGGATTTTTCTTAGACATCATATATATATATATATATATATTTCAAATTAATAACTCTCTTATCCATTGGTGGATCTCCCTTCTTGCTATATAACTGGTCCATTTCTATTAGGTTCTCTCAAAACTTTCTTTCGTTTTATTAGTAAGTAATACATGTTTAATGTATTACAATTTCATGTTTTATGTTGTATTACTTAGTTATGTACGATATATTTTGCTTCTTTACTTTCCTCCATTTTTCTGGAAGTCGCATAATTCCATCTTTCCAAAACTTTTGTGATTTGCTAGCAAGATACTGTTTCAAGTGCATTTTTATGTCATTTATTTAACTAAACTTTTTACTGCGAAGAGAATTTTTTAATGGAAGAAATTAATAAAAATTACATGAAGAAATATTCGGAGAGTACGAAGGATGAGGTAGAAAATCCAGTCAAATGTTAACAATTTGTTTCTAATGGCTAAAGGTATGTGGGGTCTGGCCTTAGCGTGCTGGAAAACGATGTCTCGTTTATTCGTTAATTCTGGCCGTTTTGTGCTGATTGCTTCGTTCAGTTTGTCCAACTTGGAACAAATACTTCGTTAAATTAATGACTTCATCTTGTGGAAGCAATTCATAATAAATTACATCCTTTCAATGCCACCAAATAAACCTTAAAATTTTCTTTGGGTGAAGACCGAGCCTTGCTACCGTTAAAGGTTTCTTATCGCAGGACCAAAATCGTTTACAGTTAACATTCTCATAAAAAATCTAAGTCTCATCCCCAGTAACTAATCTATTCAAAAAAGAGGTTTTCTCGTTTTGCTGAAAAAGCAAATCACACGTGAAAATACGGTTAAGGAGGTGGCTCTCTGTCAACTGATGCGAAACCCATACTTCAAAGCAATTGATGTAGTCGAGCTTTATGAGATGATTGTATATTGTTCGGGAAATGTTTAAAACATCCGCCAATTCGCAATCAGTATATCGCGGATTTTCGTCAACCATGGCCTTGATGAGGTTCGTGTTTGTAGTGGATGGACGGTCGTTGCGATCTTCATCTTTCAGATTAAAATTACCAGCTCAGAACCTTTTAAATCAACTGCAAACTGTCTGAACACTTCTAGCACCACTCCCATAAATGGTGCGAATCTCTTTTGCAGTGTTGTTAGCACTGTTGCCTTTTTTAAAACAATACAACAGTACGTGTTGCAAATTCTTCTTTTGATTTTCCATACATAAAGACGTACGAAAGATCGTGTATAATTCTTTAATGCGAATGAACCGTATTCTACGATAGCTAAACGACGACTGAAATGGATGACATCAACGTCTAAGGAATAATGTTGTACGAGTATATTTATATAAACGCTGCCAGATAAAGCAGCTACGTGCAGGTCGCAAAAGAAACTTTTGGGACAACCTAATATTTCAAACTTCTTATTTTAATCATGCATTGGTAACTTTTGTTTTCTTTCTGATCCATTCGATTCTCTTTTTGTCTTTTCATGTTATTCTTAACGTGCGTCTTTCAATGCTTCTTTATTTAAATGCCAGAGTATTCAGTGACATTGTCTACATACATATATTTTTATCAAATCCTACTGGATTGAAAAAAAAAACGAAAAAAGGAATTGCTTTAAATAAAGAAAATATCTCAACATATTACTTGGTAAATGATCAGGTTTTCCTGGTCGAAACGAAAGGTACCTCATGCAATAAATAATTGTTTTAAACAAAATCGCGAACTTCTACATTGATAACCTATCTGCTGAAAAAACAAAAGTGATAGTTTTCTATGGTAAAGAAAATTATACTTTATAGTAAGATAAAATATTAGAATAGGTATTACCTTTTAATTACCTTACATGCGATGTTAGATTCAAAATAAAATTAACAAATTCCAAGTTATATGTGGAACAATTATGCACACCTTAAAAAATAAAACCATTCTTGAAACTATGATTTGTTTTTATAAATCAATAAAAATTCTAATAATATAATATGGAAGAAAGATAAGAAAAAATAAAAAAAGAACAATAAAAATATTTTTTAAGAAGCATAAGAAGAATTAAAGTGGTTATAAGACTCAATAGGACGAAAAACTAAAATATCAGAGAAAATATTAAATGTCAACTCTAGAAGAAAAAAAAATATAGAAAAGATAAATTATTCGTTTGAAATAATTATCTTTTAAATTTATATTTTATCCAAAAAAAATTTGTTATAACATTTTATAAAATAATTAAACAGACACTTAATAATAATTAATTCATTTTATATAGTTTTCATTTAAAAAATTATATCTTTAATAAATTTTAAATATTTTTTTCATACTAATAGGATCTGATACTAAATTGGCTGTAATGTCGTATTTTGATTTTCAAATAAGTTATTTGTAAGAAATTGAAACGTATGTTCGAAAATGAATACAAATAATAAATACCCAAATGAAATCTCTTTTGTAAATAAGACTGACAAAATCATTTTAAAATTATAATTCAAAATAAATATTATTTTTCAATAACTAAAATTGCCTAGTAAAAAACATATTGAAAAAGTTTAAGAAAATATTTACTAACTGCAACTTTTCGTTAACTTAAAATATCTTTATAAAGCATATAGTAGTAAAGATATTAAATAGTCATATATATATATATATATATATATATATATATATATATATATATATATATAGTTTTTAAAAAAAGATGTTGACTACTTCTGATCGTTCCGTACTGACCGTAGTTCGCGTGCTAATCTTATGTCTGCTGTGTGATCATTTCCCAAAGGATTTTTGTTACCAGAAACTGGCTTCTCTGGTTTTCTAGAAGTGCATGTAGTTCTCGTTCTCCTTTACTATCGCCATATAACTTTGCTAGCTGACCGGAGATGAGGCTCTCTGTCCTCTTGTAAATACAATATGGGATCTAACAGGATATATAAGATACATCATATACGTACGTGTATATATATATATATATATATATATATATATATATATATATATATATATATATATATATATATATATATATATATACCACGTGGTAAAAAATATATGTAATAGCTATCGACAAAGTAATCCGATTTCTCATCGTAGGAAAATTGATAATGTTCAATATTTTTGTTTTAAAACTTTTCTGATGTACATTTCATAAAAAAGAATATTTATTTTATAATTTTTTATGAATACATGTATGTGTGTTTTGTACGATATTTATCTATACAAGCACTTATATACTTTATAGCATAAAGAATTTCAAATAAAAAAACGAATTTAAAAGTACGACTGGTCTAAAGATTTATTTCATTTTTCTTTCATATAGAAAATTAGTATATTTTAATATTGAAAAGTAGGAATATAACAACTTTTATTTTTTTGACATAAAATATAAATAATAATAAAAATTAAAATTAGAATTTCGTTCCATATAATTGACACAAATATAAAAAAATATTATTATTTTAAATAATTATTTTACTTGTAGTCCGTTATTTATTTTTTGTAAGATATCTGTTTTGTTTAATAATTCAGAAAACCTTTTTAACATCGAATTCGTATTTTTTTCTGGAAAATAATGTTCTATTTTGCTCTATTTTTTTCCTACTTAACGGTGAATTTTGTGTCGTTTTAAACTGTTGTTTAAGTGCTTTTTGATCCTTACTTCTGATCCATTCTTTATATGCTCAATTAAGTATATTGTGTCAGTAGATTGCGAATGCATCTCGAAAACTTTTCGGTACTTATCCAATAGTTATTATGTGTAGAGTAGTATAGTATATTATATATAATAGTATAGTAAATATTTATACATTGATACTTTAACTTGTTGTCTTGTTGAAGATAAATTTGTCCTCGATTCTCATTGTAGTCGTTTTTGTCTTCATTTTTTTAAAAAAAAATATTCAAATGAGAACTCTTATCCATATGTTCATGTATAAATACTAAAAATCTTATTGTATGATGGTTTATACAGCTCTATACCATAACGCTTGCATATTTTACAATCGAGACTAAATGTTTTGAATTCAGTTCTTTGTTTAACCGTCTCCAAATGTTATTTCTGCTGTTATATCATCAAATGTACCTGCTTTGTCCGTGAAAACAACGTTACTTCAGTAACCAAGAGGTTTATAATGAACTGTACATATTTTTTCTGTTTGTTGCATTAGCATACGGGATTTCTTAGGAACTTGGTCATTGATCCTTTGTTTCTTAACACTTTTTTAAAAACTTTCAGACTAAAATCATTATCTTAAAAGTTTTATAGCAATATAGTTAATTTTGGTAGAATAATTTTTAAATTTTCTGTATATTTTTATTATGAAACTTTCTTTACTATTGTCCAACTTCTTTTTTGATGATTTCGTGTTTTATTTTTCATTTTATTTTCTGTTACTAAATTTCCTACCCATCATATTTTTTATCTGTTTTCGCATCTATTCAATAATTTATTGCAAGACGTCAAATGTTACAAGATATTTCTTTTTCTCTTTTCAATAATGCTTCTACTTCAATTTGAAACAACAAATTATTTTCACTATGTAATTCTCACTTAAATATTTGCAATTATACTAAGTATTGATCTTTTCACACTAACAAGAAAATTAATATTGAAAACAGTATATTATAAAATTTCATAAAAAATGTATCATATGTATCAATAATTTCGTAGCCTAAAATTTGAAGTTATATTTTTTTAACATATTTTATTTTCAAAAAAATTAATCGTTGTTATTTTTCTAGTTATATTACCAACATAATGTAATTTTCAGTATAAAAAGAAAAAAATAATAGGTCATTAAATATACTAAATTTTTAGAGTTTTTTTTAGTTAGAATATTTTCAATCAATATTTTTAGGAGTAATAGAGTATATTATTATTATATCAGCTTATGTCGACTCACTGTTTGGCAAAATTCTCATTTAATGTTACCATTCACTGGTACTTGGTTATACCACGCTAATTTGGCGGGTTGGTGGGGATTTTTCATTTAAGGTTCACTTCTTTAGGCAGGTTATCTTCAGCTTGGATAAAGAACCCACCTGGCCTTGTTTTTCTAACCGAACATCGAAAGCGCTGTCCCATAGAATTATATATATATATATATAAATATAAATATATATATATATATATATATATAATCAGCCCTTTTCAATCTACTGCTGGATGAAAATTTCTCCCAAATTTTTCAACTTTGGCTGATCCAATGCTTTCCTCTTTCATCCACTCTGACGAATTTCTTTATCTCTCAGTTCCATCTATCCATAGGTCTCAGAATCAGAATCAGAAAAAAATGATTTTGTGTAATAATTACATGAAGTTTACATGATATTTTCGGGATTAGTTAGGCTGCCTATCTTTTGATAATGTGTCTATGGTTGAGTATTATTTTCGATATGTGTTAGTGAAATTTTGTAACAATACAGGAAAAATTTCAAAAACCTGTTTTAATGTGAATTTTTTAACTATTTTAGCTTATGCTATCTTAACTATCTTAATTAATTATACTGACTTAGTTATAAATAACTTATTTTCTAACTTAACCTATTTAAAAACATTGTTTACAGCGGCTCTAGGCGCTAAGAGTTTTGTCACTGAGGGGTTGTTGAAGTCTTTGAACTGTTGTTCATAATTAAACGCGTGGGTCACTGATCACTCGCTGTATTGTGATTACTTAATGGGTTACAGTTGTATAAGCTGTACCAGGTGAGTGGTCTGCCAGACAATTTTGAAGAATGCCACAGGTTGCATCGCCGTGGGGGTGTTTGTGGTAGTTTGGGTGGGATGTGAGTTTTGTGTTGGCTGGTCGTTGGGATTTGGGGGTGTTGTGGGGTTTGTGGAGAGAGGTTGATTTGGGGAGTTAGTAGGTTGGAGTGTGGGTTTGGGAATAAGGAGGTATCCATAGGTCTCCTCTTGAGTGTTCTTATATATGTAGGTTTTTAATCGATAATTTTATTGTCTATCAGTGATCCCCCTTTTTGCTATATGACCAGCCCATTCCGATTTCAAATTTTGCATTTTTTTATAACATCCGTAACTTTTGTTTTCTCTTTAATCTAATAATTTCTCTTTTTATATTATTCATTTCTGTTTTTCTCATTATTCTCAACATACATCTTTCTATACTTCTCTGTGTTGTCCTGAATCGTTAAATTTTCTGGTATTCAAAACCCATGTATATATATATACAAAAAAGTGAGAATGAGTTTTTAATATATATATATATATATATATATATATATATATATATATATATATATATCGTAAATACAATTTTATTTTATTACATCATCAAAAATGTTAATAAATTTTAGATAACTTGAAAGATAACACTTCCAGCTATCAAGAAGTTGTTAAAAACAGGAATTATTTTGTTTCCAGCGACTTCTGTTTTTTTAAAAAAATTCGAAAAGAAGTGTGTCGAAAGATTTGATATATGTGTCGTAATGATGATAAGTTTAGAAGAGTGATTTGAAATGCCTTAAAACATTTGTGACGTATTCTGAATGAATCAGTTTTTATTTTCAACCTAAATTCCAATGAAAAATGTTTTTCTAAATTTATCTATGCTCTTCATCTTTGCTCTAAACGGATTCTTGGTATTGATTATACACATTTTATCGATTTAAACCCTATGAATTTGAATAAAAGATATTTCTGAGATAATAAACATCGGTAGATCGACTGTATTTCTTTATTTTTAAAAAATTGAATATTTTAAAATTCTATATTAAATATTTTACTTATTGACAGAATTAAAAAAAATGTTGTATGTTAAATAAATATCGCATGTTGTTAAAATTTTATTTTATGAAATGGACTAAGTATAAAATCGTTTTAGAGTAATTCTTAATGATTGAAAACCAAAAATGATCAAGGATGAAACATGTTACACAAATTGACTTGATTCAAATTAATAGTAATAACATAAGTTTAGTGCCAAGTTTTGACTAGTTACAAATAGATTTTTATTTTTTCTTTAATAGAAATGACCATGAACTAAAAGTTAAAATAAAAAAATACAAAGAAGCAGTTGGTAAAATTTCATTTTTTCATAGACATGCTTAGCCTTAGAATTCTTTTTTTTAATATTTTCAAATCACCTTCTTCAGTGAAAGCTTTTAAACTCAGATTGAAAAGTGATAATAATAAATTACGTAAATATCGTTCCTTATTGAACTTCCGATACTGAATTTCAAATCTAAAGTAGGAGTATTATTATTATTACTTGATAGGTGTCGAGCGGTAGCATAATGGCACGCATCATCGTTTATGTCGCGAGTTAATGCATTAGGTCTACTATTGAAGAGTAACCTAAGTTGAATATTAGGTGTAGGATTTATAACTTTATCTCGTAAAAGACATAACCGTCATGGAACTTTGATAAGAAAACCCCTATTGAACTAGCATTATTAGGCTAAAGATCTGCAAGTACTATAATGCTATATAATGATTATAGGAATGTTGAAAACTTAGATCTTGTAATGGACATAAATATATCACATATAAATGATAATTTATAAGTGAAGTTAAATTTGAAAGTTTTTCGTTATTTATATTTTTTTTACTTTTAAATTTTAAATTGTTACTTTGTCTTAGTCTAATAATTTATAAATACAAATACACTCTCTAAAATACAAAAATAATCTTAAACATAAATAAAATATATGATATTATTTTATCACAAATATATTTTAATAACTTTAAAGTTTGACATACAATGCGTAGATTTTCTATTATACTTTATTTGTTATTGTTAATATGATAAAAAAAATCTTACTCAAATGTCTTATATCTATCAAAAAGATTTAAATGGACAAAACAAATACATATTTTCAGTTAAATAGGAATATGAATTTTCTGTTTTCTTTCCCTGTTTTTAATTCATTGATCGCTTTTTACAAAATATTATAAAATGATGAAAATATATTAAAAAATCTTTTTGTATGGAAAAATTGTATATACATATATAAGAGAATATATATATATATATATATATATATATATATATATATATATATATATATATATATATTTGTATGTATTTAGATGTATAAATGTGTGTATGCATAAAACTTGTTAATTCGACGAAACGGTTCGTTTGATAAGCGAACATCAAACGGAATAAAATTCGGCAATGATACAAGCGAACGACGACGATAATAATAATAATTTTATGCTAATTAGTTTTCGTGAAAATCAACGGAAAAGCAAAACAGTATTATTAAAACATCAAAACAGAATTTCTGTTTAATTGATTACGACAAACTCGTCAGACGAATTTATTCACTAATCCGTTGATTAAATTAACACCTTGACGCGGAGCAGTCTTATTACATCCGACCACCCGCCACGCACAAATAGTAGTGTCTCTCTTGATTTCATAATATTTTCATATCTTCTATCTCACGATTGTACGATTGAGTCTTATTTTGATGCGACTGTTGTAGCCTGCACGACGTGTCGTCACAGGAATCGAAAGTAGGTATTTGGGTGGAAGATGGTTTAATTCAAAACTGTTGTATATCTGAGTGAAACATTTATATACACACGTACATACACACACACACACATGTCTATGTGTGTACCGGGCCGATTTTGATAATAGGAGAACAAATAATTTGGAACAAACGTCAGCTCAAAGATTAAATTGAATTGAGATACTGGATAGAATATTTTGAGAAATAATCAACGTTCTCGACTGCTACAGAAAATAAACGGTGCTCGAGAGATTAATTTTACGGTTGTTTGAAAATTCTTCTCTTGGTACAATTGAAGACTTTTAGTGGATATTTTTAATGTTAAATATTTTCAGTGAATTAGTTTCAGGCATTTGATTTTCTTATTATTGATTTTAGAAATTAACTTATTTATACCTTTCATAAAAAATATACGATATCAAATTTTCTTCATGAATTGCCATTTTTAACGATTAAATACAATTATTTTTTTAACGTAATTTATTATTTTTATTCATTTTTTTAAAAAAAAGAAGAAATTAATGATATTTTTTAATTACAGTAAATTAAGAATTTTTTTCAAAATTCAACTTTTCTTCTAGATAAACATTGTGTATTGTTATGTAAGTTACATACGATTCGTGTTTTTTTAAGCCTAATATAATTTATATTTGTAAATCTGGGGATAATTTCGAGTTTACATTTTTATTTAAAACAAATAAATCTTTATCAAAAAATAATAGACTCAATATTAAAAAAGTGTATTGTAATTAAATTGATTTTATATTTATGACGTAAATATTTTATTACTTTTTTAAGAAAAATATATACACAAACACAAGAATTTTATTTTTGGTTAATGTTTTATTAATATGAGATTTTTACAGGTGAGTGTGAAGTGGATTTCAAAGTTATTAATGTGTATTTAACGACAGACACATACACACATACATACACACACACACACACATATATATATATATATATATATATATATATATATATATATACATGTATATATCATCGTTATAAAAACGTACATTAGTCCATTGCTGTACGAAAGTCTTATCGAATGTTATTAAATCTGTTTAATTGTTTTCCTAAGATTCTTTCATTGTTTTCTGCCTTCAATTAATTTCATCCATCTTTCGTATCCCTTATATTTCATAATTTTATTTCTTCTTCTTTGACAGAGTCTCTTCCTGAATCTCTTCTCATGTCTTGATCGCTATTTCATAATGAGTTTTGTTCATTTATTGTCTTCTTTTCTTACAGTATGTCCTTTCCATGTCTATTTCATCAATTTTATTTATTCTTTATATCATTTACCCTTGTTTGTTCTCGTATCCATTTACAGGTTTTCCAGTCACGTTTAGAAATTCTTAACATTATTCTCTTCATACTTCGCTTAGTTTTTTTAAAAAAAAATTCATTTTTGTATTCAGTGTCCATGTTTTTTACTTGTTAGTAAAAGCAGATAGACATATTAGTTATTGGCTTTTCTTTTTAGGCTCAATGATACTTTACTCTTCATTATATTATTCATTTTTCCAAATACTCTTCATGTTGCCTTAATTATCGATCTAATTTTTGACAATAGGTCACCATTATACTCTATAATTTTTTAAATATTTTATTTCATCCATTTGTTCAAAACATAGCTCTTCAAATGTATTCTTATTTATCTACAAATCTATTAAGTATGAACTATTTTTTCCATATATATTTTTAATCCAACTCTTCTACTTTTCTTTGAAAGTGTTTCATGTAGCATTTTTAGCTCTTCCGGGGTTTCACTTATAAGTAATACGTAGTCAGCAAATTATAGATGGGACAGATATTCTCCATTTATTTTAATGCTTCTATTTTTGAAGTTTGTTTCTTTCATTATGTGCTCTAGAATTACATTAAATAATTTTGGCAACAAACTGTTTCTTTGTCTAATCCCTTTTTCAAGTTTAATTTTTTCTGATATTTCTCTGTCTCTCTTTATATATATATATATATATATATATATATATATATATATATTATATATTAAAAATATGATTTGTTTGAAAATACATTTATTTTAACTTACATCATTATTTGAAATATTTGAAGTTACTGTTTGTTAATACAGATTGATAGATACTTCTTGCAAAATTAATCAAATTAATATAGATCAGAAGGACAGTACCAGTCTCGAGTTTATTCGATTTTTTATGTGTTGTCAAACTTAGAGCAGTAAATATTAACATAAACGTTTTTAGCTTATAAATGAGAGCATTATTAGTGAGTAAATTGATTTAATATAAATTTATTAAAAATCCGATTTTAAAAATTCAGTTTAAAAAACACGTAATTCGTTTCAAAGTTTACGAACAAAAAAAATAAAATTGAAGAGTTTCTCTACCGTCCCATACTTATTTATAATGAAAATGTAATTATACTAATTGAGTATAATTAAAAATGTATACAGGTGTATTTTTACACAGAGAATGGAAAAAAGAAGCAAACAGTGAAAAATAAATAAATAAAAAGTCGCATCGTGTCCGTCGACCGGCCGAACGTACAATTTATATTCCTCCACCTTTTCACCATTGTTCGATCCACTGCCGGGCTCTTACAAAAATGTTCACCTGTTTATTTCGTTTACATATTTTCCTTCCATCAAAATTTTAATCCGTTTGAATTCAAATAATGTCATCACTAATTTAATTTAATTAATTCCGTCGCTATGCACGAGAAAAATCCATCGTGAAAATTTCATTAAAACGAGAGAATTTTTTTATATATTTTTCAAACACACATACAAACACACAATGTAGAATCCACTGGTCCACCATCAATATATAATTTCATTTGGACGTGTAACTAACCATGCATTAAACTTATGAATATACATATAAAATAATTTGATAGCATCGCTTTCACAGAAGAAGTTATTTGCGAATTTTTAATCAGAAAATTTCTTAATTAAAGAGTGTTCACGATTTTTCAGCTCTCTTTACTTGCGTCGCTATTCTGCTTCTTCTTCGTCTTCGTATCCACTTTTTTATTATTTTTACTCTGCGCGTTTGTGAAATACTTTTGAGTTGTATTTTCTTTCCTTTGCATATATTTTGTTCTTATTATCGTCTCTCTGTTCTTTCTGTTTCTATAAAAAGTATTTTCAATTAATCTGGCTGACTTTAATGCTCCGCAGAGGTTTCCAATCTTTTTCGATTTATAATATTTCGCGGAAATCTTCTCTTCGAACATTAAACTTACAGTTTACGTTTAATTGGTAATTATTTTTTATATTATTCAACCAAAATCATGTAAACATAAATATAAGGTTAAATTAAGAATTTACATGGGTTTTAAACTGTATGAAACTTGAAGTCTTATTATTAACTTAATAAATTGTATGGCTATAAAACTTTTTTCTTATTTCATCCAATTCTAAAACAAATAAGAAAATATTGATGAATTGTTACAAGTTTTTAAGTATTTTATAACTCTAAGTTATTTGTGATTGTTTTAATTATTATTAATTTGTAAAAGTTTATTTCAATTGATATTTTTTTTCTAAATTGGAAAAAGACAAATTTGAAATGTATCCTATTAATTAAAATAAAATAGTAAATAAAACTAATCTTTTTAAACTGAAATATTTTTGATTTTATAGAATTTTAATATATCATAATTTAAATTACTATCAGAATAAATAAAAATGAAAAATCTAAGGTTGAGTGTGATTAATAAAAATTCATTAACTCTATCAAGTAAATTTATGCATTAAAATCAGTTTGGTTGTTGATGTAAGATTATTATGTTAATCTTTGTTTACTTCTAATCTGAATATTCATTTAGGTATTTTTTCTGTATCTGATTCCTTTTGTATCTGAAACGATATTAGAATTCATAAATCTAATTACTGTTTCAAAAAATGTATTCAAAAGCAATGAAAATAAATTTTAAAAAATGTATTTTATTAATTTATTAAATAATTTTTAAATTTTATAAAATTTAAAACTTACTTCAAAAGTCTGTATTTATTTGATATCTTTAAAATTGAATTTATTTACGAATTTTGATTAAATTTCCCCAGTTTATTTTTATTGTAATAATAAAATAACAGTAATTTATATATATATTTTATATGAAATGAAAATTTTTTCTTTAAAATAAGTATATTAGATTGCTAGTATTTTGTTATTTACTCTTATTATATCAGTATTATAAAATTTTCATTTGCAATATATTGTATAATAAATAGTGAAAGTAGTTATGTCTTTAAGTTTAGTAAAAACCTATATGTGTGTGTATATATATATATATATATATATCATCATCAAAAATTTATGTCAGCTTATTATTTGACGAAATATCCATTAGACTAGTTCTCACTAGTATGCATGCATACAGTATTCACGGCGTATTACCCCTTGTCTTACAACTTCTTTCCTAAAAACTAATTTTTTTAGGTGGGGGATTTTGGCGGTAAGAGGGTGTTAGACGAACGGTAATATGCCATGAATACTGTAGGCATGAATACTAGTGTGAACAGGCTAATTGAATATTATTGATTCCTCTTAAGTATATTTTAATGATTTTTCCATTTTTTCCAACCTGCAGTTTCTAGATTATAGGTACATATAAAAAGTAAGTTTTTTTTATTCTTTGCTGTTATTACTTTTGAAGTATCTTTCACCTGGAGGTTCGAACGAAGAATTATTTTTTTTGACTTATTTTACTATGTCATTCGTTAGTACTATTCACTGGCATTTGGTCATACTTACCATGCCGACCATGTGGATCGATGAAGATTTTCTTTTTGGATTTATTTCATTAGGTAAGTTATCTTAAATCCAGAGCACATCTCAGTCTAATCCAATAGAGTAGATTACATTCACCCTATTTGCAGCATATCTTAGACTTATTCTTACCCTTCGACCTATTCAGCTTAGCAGACCTTGTTAGTAGCTGAACTACGACTGGTATAGCTTTTAGAGCCATGATAATACACAAGTTCCGCCATTTGTACTATTTAGTGGGAGTAAAAGACTTTGTGTATATATATATATATATATATATAATACATATATGTATATATGTGTGTGTGTGTGTGTGTGTGTTATGAAATTTTATATTATTTATAGAAACGATTTATTTTTTTACATATTTATTTGTATATAACAAATATTTATTAAAAATAATTATTATAAATGTATTTAATAGACAAAAAAATAAAATGCTTGAATGATATTCACAAAATATCTTAACAACAAAATGTTTATTAGTCTTTGTTGCTATCAACAACTTAATATACAATAAGTGATTATTGAATACTTTTTTAATATTTTGTGGTATTGAGGGTGATATTTCCTTTGTGTGAAAGTGAATTTACCATAGTTTAAAAATAAATAGTAATAATGCCATATTTTATTTAAAGAAGAAAAATAAATGTAATCTATTGTTTAAAAATCGTTGAATGTTTCTTTAAATAATGATTTGAATTTAATTTGAAAAATACTTCATAACATTTTTATTTGATTATTAAATTATCAAAACAAATTACAAATCAAAAATTTAAAAAACAAATGTTTGTTTTTTTTTATTTTATCGATTTTAATTTTTACTAAATTTCACAGATAATACAGATAATGTCATTATTAAATTATTTTTGCAAAATGTTCTTTTAATATTCAATTTCACATTTTTTAATAAATTATAAATATTTTTTAAGTAAAGTTTTGTAAAGTTAGAAGAATATATAATTTTAAGTGATTATTTCTCTTCTGTCTCTCTTTCCTTTCTTCTTTTTCATATATATATATATATATATATATATATATATATATATATATATATATAAATACATACACACAAATAAATATGTATATATATATAATAAAAATTTCACTCTTAATACAAAATGTTCAGAAACACTGTAAAAATTATTCCAGTCGAGTTGATAATAAACTTAGTAGAAACGCAACACAGCAACAACAACAACAACAAGATCAACAATCCTCCTAGTCCCGTCGTTCGTCCCTCATCACATGCGCTCCACACGGTCTGTTGTCCCTGTATACACTTTCATATACACATACACACACACACACTCATACAAACTTGTTGTATATTTTTCATTCTCGCAATTTATTTAAGTGAAAATGGACGTACTCTGTAACCATATTGCACGATATCGCGTTGTACTGTGTTTTTTCCCTTTCTTTCGCACCAAATAGATGGAAGAAAACGAAACGACATCCGTTCCTCAAATTGATTTGACGTTTTATTAATTTGACGCTTTCTTTTACGACGCGAGCGAGCTTTTTTATATTCGTTTTAATATTCATACGCGTTTTCGTATTTATCTGCGGCTTATTGGATTTTCGCGCGATTCGGGAGAAAAGATAACGCGTTTGAAAGATTACTCATATAAAATTCTCTTACTTTTGATTTAGTCAATAATATTCATTTTTGTACGCAAAGAAAAAATGTATCCAGCGGAATATATATATATATATATATATATATATATATATATATATATATATATATTCAGAATTTTAATTAAAGATGTACTTTAATAATATTTCTATTCAGAAATATGAGATTATCATTTTTGGCTCTATTTTAAATATATTTATTTATAATAAAACATTTTATTTAATATAAATCTTAATATATCTATAATAGATATAGATATATTATTCTTGCACTGTATATGTAATTAAAAAATAAAGCAGACTAAAATATGTATATACATTTTTACCTTTATTAAGTTGGTGTAACTAAATTTTTTTTGACATAACGTTAATAATGAGAAAGATTGTGATAAATTTTAATATACATATTATGTTATATATTGGGCCAATCAAATGTGACGCCTAGATTTGTGTTTTATTAAAAAAAAACTACACACATACTTCCCTATACACCACCCTATACATATTTTTCTTTTTAACAAGTCACAAATCTCATTTGGATGACACTATATATATATATATATATATATATATATATATATATATATATATATATATATATATGATTATAAATTACAAATTCACTTTCTTACAAATGAATTATCACCCCCAATACCATAACATGTATTGGAGAATAGCAACGATATACACATCTAGGAAGCATGTCATATATACAACATATCGTGTTTTGTTTAGTTGTTGATTAAATAGAACAAAATTAATTGTCGTTCGTAAAGTGTGAAATAAATTTCTTTTATGTAAAAAACTTCCAAAAGGTTATGGGCCCAGTATGGGCACAATTTCATATAAAGGATATAAGCCCAGGGATTTAATACACATAATACAGTGTCGTTAAAGTGCATAATACAGTGACATTAAAGTGTTGTGAAATTTTACATCAGGTTTAAAGGTGAATTCATATAAAGGAAGCTGATAAATATGTAATTCACATCAGGTTTAAAAGTGAATTCATATAAATGAAGCTAATAAAGATGTAATTCACATCAGGTTTAAAAGTGAATTCATATAAAGGAAGCTGATAAAGATGAAAATTCACATAAGGTTTAAAGATGAATTCATATAAAGGAAGCTGATAAAGATGAAAATTCACATAAGGTTTAAAGGTGAATTCATATAAAGGAAGCTGATAAAGATGAAAATTCACATAAGGTTTAAAGGTGAATTCATATAAAGGAAAATCAAGCAGTTGACACATGGTACGTCGAACCAGGATATAACGCCCAGATTATGTTTTAACCATCATAGACGATCACTCAAGATACCGGTTTATTTCAAAAGTACATAACTAGATGTATAAAGGAATAAATTAAGACACATAATCCTTATCTCTACGTAAAGAATGAAGAGGAGAGGTTATTTATCTCATTATTTACGTAGATGACATTTTAATTGCCGCGAAAAACGAAAAAAATTATCTAACATACCGTTAGATCATTACGCTAAAACAAGAGGCATGGTCCAAGAGACAGGCAGTCCAAGAGACAGACAGTCCAAGATCCAAGAGACAGGCAGTCCATCCAAGAGACAGGTAGTCCAAGAGACAGGTAGTCCAAGAGGCAGGCAGTCCAAGACGCAGGCAGTCCAAGAGACAGACAGTCCAAGAGACAGACAGTCCAAGATCCAATTAAGAGACAGGCAGTCCAAGAGACAGGTAGTCCAAGAGACAAGTCCAAGAGAGAGGTAGTCCAAGAGGCAGGCAGTTCCAAGAGGCAGGCAGTCCAAATCCAAGACGATGAGGTCGAGTTGAAACAGCAGATGTCCAAAAGACAGGTAGTCCAAAGGAGCAGGTGTCCAAAGAGCAAGTGTAACAATTTTAAGTCAACACAATAAGCAGCCTACATTAGTTGATTGAAATGAAGCAAAAAGAGTCGCTCAATTTTTTAAAGGACATTTAAATTCTCTTTCGTTGAGGAAGGGTTTGGAGAATAGCAACGATATACACATCTAGGAAGCATGTCATATACAACATTAGAACTTTCGTAAAGTGTGAAATAAATTTCTTTTATGTTTAAATTCCAAAAACATGATATAAAATATTTAATAATCACTTATTGTTCACTTTGTTATTTATAATAAAAATATATTGTACGCATTTCGATGGCAATGTCATTAAAATACGCATTGATAATTAAATACCTTATAACATATTGTGGTATTAAGAGTGATAATGCATTTGTGTGAAAGATATCTATGATGAACTTTAACTTTTTTTATTTATAATTAGTAATTACTCAAATGGCTGCTTATGATTTTGTTGTCTTTTGATCACTTGAAGTGAAATCTTAAAAAACAGTTATTTGGAAAATAAGGTTATTAGGTTTAAAACGTGATATTTTTATTAAAATTTATACTTAGAATTTGTACTTAATATTCGATAAGAATAATTTAAATGAGTTTTTATTCTTTCTCAATGTATATATGTCTTAAGATGTTGAGTCCTCGGTCCATTTTCGAAATTTTTCCTTATTTAGGACTATTATTTCGAGCTCTTTTTTATTTTCCGATTAATTCATTTTTCCGATTAATTTGTTGATTTTCCTTTTTTTCTTAGTGACATATTTTCTATAATCTTTTCGTAATTCTCTCTGTCATTTTAAATAAAAATGAAGAAAAAAATGTTTCGTGAATTTTCATACTTTAAATGTTACTTTTTTAAATAAATGAATAATCAATAGTAAATATAGATTTAATACCTTGAAATTATAGCAGTTATTGAAACAAGATTAAACTTTATATGAAATATTACAAAAATAGAGAAATACTTTTATACAAATAAAATTTATTTCAATACTAGCCGATTTTAATTTAATAAATGTTCATTAATCATTATTTTTAACTTTATTTCTTAATACTCATTTCGATTATTGTCTTCTTGTCAGAACGTTAAATCGTTAAACATACGAGGGTCATTTGATAAGTAGGGTCAAGTTATTTATTGTTTAATTTAATTAATTAATAAATTAAATTAAATTTTTCAATTTAGTTTTTCTTACTTTTTATACCATACTTATCAAACGACCCTCTTATATCAACCTTTTGATACTTGCCCGAACTTAATATAATAAACAAAATTGATTAATAAATAAGTACTGTAAAAGTAATTTTGACATATAAAAAGTGTGATGTTTGAATTGATTAACTTTTTCTTCTTGCAAGTTTTTTTGGTTACAGCACGTTTCTTACACTTCTCATACGAGTAAGTTTTTACAAGCGGTTGCTTCATTGCTTCCTTTCTTAAATTTGTACAACAGAAATGCACTTTTGTTACTTATTTTCAATTTAAAAGAATCCCTTATAACAATATCTCCACGAAAAATAAAAATATACATTTATTGCCTCCATTGTTGTTATTGACTAAGTAAATAACGATTCTATGCGTTGTGTGTATATGATGAATTTTTCACAAACAATAACAAAACGTTACAAAATGTTCAGATGATCTAATTATCTCGTCATTGACAGTAAGTCGTTTTAATTATTACATAGAAAGTAACTGGTGTATAACTAATAATAATTATAAAATATTGAAAAACAATAGTTGGGTTTAATTAATCAAATATTATTTAATATTGTATTAAGTAGAAATTATAGAACATAAAATGAATGAGTTATTTCTTTCATATTTACCATATTTACTAAACTTTCGACAATTTTATAATGTAAACAATTTTGTGCGAAATTATATATATATATATATATATATATATATATATATATATATATAATATATAAGGAACACAGATCTAGATATATCACTCAATTCCTGAAGAATAAAAATCGAATTTATATAAAAAAGAAATTTATAGTTTAAAATAATCATAAGCAGACTCTTACAAAAAAAATAATTTGAATAAATGTTATCAATTAGAAGTGAAAAACAAACAGTATAATTTCACCTTGAAATACAATATTTTAGTGGTATCAATCTATAATTAATAATACTATTATACATACATACATATATATATATATATATATATATATATATATATATATATATATATATATTTATATATTTAATGAGCAACCATTAACTCATCTCAAATTAACTTGTTTTATATTTTTCTAATTAGAATGTTCTTCGAATAAACAAATATTTTTAATCTTAATTACTTTTATATATATATATATATATATATATATATATATATATATATATATATATATATATATATATATATATATATATATATATATATATATTGCCCAACTGAAGATGTAACATTTAAATATGTATCTAAACTTTTATTTGGACTTATATATATATATATATATATATATATATATATATATATATATATTATATATAAATTTATATAAATCAAATAAAAACCAAAAAAGTAATTGTATATAAGAAATTAAATCATTAACAAATTTAAAAAATTTTTTTTTAAAAAATCATTTGTAAATGTAATTTTATGTTAACTTCTAAAAATATTTAAGTAATTTTCTTTTATGACTAAGAAAACAAACTAAAGTGATTGAATGTTATTGATTTTTTTATGTATAATTAATATTATTTATCACTGCAGTAGTTATTTTTTAATCACATACACATAAGTTTTAGGCGCTCGTTCAATTATTATCCATTTTAATAAAGGTTATTTGTATTGAATAATATTTATTTTAATACAATCAATAATATATGTACATATAATTCTCATTTATTCGATTGTTTTTCGTCCTTGTATTCTATGATTAATAATTTCCTAGAAATATTTTATTGTAATATTATTTGGAAATTAAATTTGTACGGAGAAATGTTAGTGAAATATGATTTTATTACTTTGATAAATGTTATTTTTATATATACTTTTTAATAATTATTTTTCAAATGATTATATAGGTTTAATTTCATATATTCAATAAAATATGATTTATTCATTACTATAACTATTTTTTTTAAAAAAAGAAAAAACGGATATTTTGAAAAAAAACGTTCATTAGAAATAAATCTTATGTGGTGCATTTCAAATTAACTAAATTGAATTTTGATTTGTCACTAAATAATAAAGAACTTCATTTTTTGATAATATTAGTTTTAATATTGTGGAAATTCATTTTAACTCTAATAAATTATTCACCCCCAACACTATAAGATTTATAAACGTTCCAATAATCACTTGTTTACTTCATTTTCTTAAAAGTTGTGTATTCTCAGAGCACTACATTATACAATCTCTAAAATATTTTGAAAATATTAAATTGCCATCGAAATACATATTAACTTTTCAACAAATAAAGTTAACAATTAATGATTATTGAACATTTAGAAAACTTATGATAGAATGAGTTATTTATTAAAATAAAACTCAACACAAATGAATCTCTTACTCTCAATATCACAAGATTTTGTAAAAGTGTTTAACAATTACTTACTTTTCACTTTATTCGCTAATACACAATTCGGCAACCAAGCTGTTATAATCAACACTTTTTATTTTTAAATTTTATAATGTAGTTCTTGTTGAAAAATGTTGAGGTAATGGAATATATATATATATATATATATATATATATATATATATATATATATAAGTTTTTGCAAAGTCTAGTCAATTTTGTTTATTTTTTATCATCCTCTTTTTAATTACCCTTCTGTCTCTACTACTCATACGCAGTACATTGTACACAAGTATCTCAGAAAGTGATATATTTTCATATGTTGTAACTTTAACTTATTATCAGGTTTGAACGCCCATTGCTTATTCGAATTAATTAAAAAGATCTAAAATTTCTTAGTTTTCAGTATTCTTTTGAAAAAACGTTTCATAAATTTTCTTGTAGAATATCATTTTATAGTAAGTTAACTATTACTTTTGAATGATTTTTACTTTATTTTACTTAATTTTCGTATTAAATAATTAAATAATGATTTTAATTTAATAAAAGCTATGGTTGAATATATAAAACAGATTTTATTGCTAAATGTAAAGTGGTTGAATATTTTTTACAGGCATTGTATTATGAATTTACTATATATTTAGTATACATTTAAAAATAAATCAGACCAAGTTGCAGGACATTTTTGAATTTCAATTTCATTTTAACTAGTGAATAGACGTTTTTTATTTATAACATAAATACGATATTGAATATATATATATATATAGACGTTTATATATATATATATATATATATATATATATATATATATATATATATATATATATAATATATAGACTGCGTTCCCTGTTCAGTATGCTCGTTGACTTTTGGAGTCTATGCCTCTCTCTCACTTTGCTCGCTTCCTCGTGATATTTACAACCATAAATGATGTTTATTTGCAATCGTCAAAGTTCTGGGTTAATCGTTTACGATCAAAGTAGATTAGTAATATTAATTTTGCAATGGAATTATTTTATTTATATATATATATATATATTTATGTATACGTGTGAATGTATGTTTGTGTGTTTATACATAGACACATACATAATTTACTATTAATAACGATGATTATTAAAAATAATGATTCGAGGAATTGTTTATATGCTTATAACAATAATAAAGGACATAATTAATTTTTAATACATATATTTATATATATATATATATATATATATAAATATAAGTAAGTGAAGGTACAAGTATCTGACCTTTAGAATTTCTAATTTGTGCGGGTGATATCATCATCGCATCAACATGTATTATTCAATAGATCACACACTGATTGCTGATTATTCGCATAACACAAAAACGGGTTTTGTCTAACATTTTTTTTTACTATGAACACATATATATGCATATTTTGTTGAAATTCATTTATTTATATTTATTGCATAACGCATTTACTGTAAACATATAATTCTTATAATGACAGTGTAGAAAGTATTTAATAAAGTCAATGCGTAATTAATTTTATAAAACATATTTTATTTTTTAAAGATGTATACGATACCTATGTATAAAAGAATAAAATCTGACATAAATAGTAAAAAATAATAAATTAATGATTACATAAAATTGTTAAATAAATTTTACGTGCGTTGAAAATAAAATGAATTAATATATACACACCTTCTGCAATAACAGTGACACATTGTAAATTTATGTATATATATATATATATATATATATATATATATATATATAAATATATATGAACGGCCGGTTGAGTAACGACTTGAATTCCATCTGTCGCCTGAGAGACTGCGTTGGTCCTCGGTTAAAGATTCCTTAAACTTTCAAAGTTTGGGATTGAATAGAGGGATGACAAAACCTGATCTCTTAAAAAAAAAGTTTCATAATTTTGATTTTGTAAGGCCTGGGTAGTACATGAACTGTAGTTCTTGTGGGTTATATATATATATATATATATATATATTTATGTTTATGTACATTTGGATATTTTTTTATAATAATTTCATTTATTATTAAAAATGTTCGAAAGTAATTTAAATTACATATATACAAATTATCTCCCAAAAAGTGAGTAAATTAAATTATCAAAATACAATTAAAAACAAGTTAAGGACCAAAGATGGAATGCGAAAATATTTCATATAAAATATTTTTTATTCTAATAATACAATGAGAAAAGTTTTAGATCCAGCTTTTTACATTACCCATTAATATGAAAATTATCTAAATTCAGTAACGTAATATAAACAGAATAATTTCATTTTTATTTACATATCATGCGTTATTGTTCCATTTTGGAAGTAATATTATCTTCGGAATATTTGTGATTATTAATTTTTCTTTCCATTCTGCTTTAAAATAATTACTTAGTAGAAGCAAATTCTTATTTATAGAATTTTATTCTAGTTTATTTTTATAAAAAATCTAATTTCCAAACTTTCATGAATTTCAATGCAAGGTTGATTGATTATACATTTTATACAACTTATATTAATTACAAATTAAGATAAGTTATAAAATGAAACGTTACCTGAATGTTGTTAATATTTTACAATACATACACACACACACACACACACATATATATATATATATATATATATATATATATATATATATATATATATATATATATATATATATATAAACGAAAATGTTTATTGTTGAACTAATATATTATTCAAAAATTGAAGGCAGTACAAAAATAATAATAGTTTTCCTTTATTATTTTTTAAATATAGAGAATATTTCATCAATTTTATTTAATATTCAATTAAGTCAGTAATACTTATGACTATGTAATCGAATAATTTACATTTTAGACATATTTATTGCGAACTAGAATTGAAATTGTAATTTTGTATTTGTTTCTCAATATTTGCACACAGGATGAGTATATATATGCATATATATATATATATATATATATATATATATATATATATATGCATAATGCGTATATATTCGAACAATATTGATTCAATCTGTTAAAGTATTCCAATTTTGTACCATATGTCGTAGAGTCGGACAGAACTGTTGAACTGTTGCCATTGGTCTTTATTAAATTAACTACGTTTTATGTTAAAAATGCATATTGTACTTGCCAAAACCGTCTGTAAGTAATTAAGATTTGATATATGAGATACTTCATCATTTCAACTTGACTTACTACGAATGTACGGCTTTGACTTAGTTTCGTCATGTTAATCATTTATAAGGATGCACATTTGGAGCAAATTATGTTTGCACGTATACATTTCAATACATGAAAGATATTTTAAACACGTACATATACTCGCACATACACACTCATACACACACACACACACACACATATATATATGCGTGTGTGTGTGTTTTACCTACTTAACAAATAACATAGTGAATATATCTGTATAATTTCATTTTAAACCAGTTTGTTATAAGTATATTTCATTATCTAATTTTCTCAATGATAAATGAAATATAACGTCATTTAATTTAAAATTATAAATATTGCAATAAGTGCATCATATGCATTCGCACATATATACACATATCAACAAACACATACACACAAACCATACTCATGCATACATATATACTTACACAGGCACATATATATATATATATATATATATATATATATATATATATATATATATAATTATCATTATTGTCATCATCAGCCTTGTTTTGTCCATTGTTGGATGATGTCTTTTTTAATGAATATTTAATCAAATTATAAATGTGATCTTTTTTAATTCAAGGTTATAATAAATATTATTCCAAAGAACGAATACAATGAATTATTTATTATTAATTACCCAACTCGAGACTCAATTCTGCCGTTATTAGATGTTGTTTATTAAGTTATATATATATATATATATATATATATATATATATATATATATATAATTTGGACATTGCATATAAAAATGAAGCAAGAATTTCTGATAATTCAGCGAACCATAGAAATGATAATGTTAGAAATTTCTGAACGTGATTGGAAAATCTGTAAATGGGTACAAAGAAAGTTAAAAGTGTTTTAAATAATAGAAAAAATAAAATCGATGAAATGAGTATGAGTACCATATAAAGCAAAAAGTTAAGACAGTGTATGGACAAAATTCATTATGAAAGGATGACCAAAAGACAAAAAGAGATAAACTTGAAAAAAGAATACAAGACTTGGATAAAACAATTCAAAAAATTGTTATAATGATAAATCTCAACAAAACAAAAGTAATATTCGATGAATTTTTAGATCAAAGAAAACCTTATCGAAACGAAAAGAAATAGAAGTTAAAAAATAGGTATGTCTGTGACAGCTTATTAACACTAAAGGAATATTTATATGTGAAGTGGATAGAAAAGTGAAAATGAGATGATATCAGTTTGGAAAAAATCGTATATTATGAAGTCAGATATTCCTATATTCCATAAAGAACTTTTTTTTCATCAATTTATTCTATCTGTTCTTAACTATAGTAGTAAAACTTGAGACTTGAATGCTAGAATAATAAAGTGACTCTAAATAACCTAAAGAACCATAAAAATATGTACGAGGGTCGTTTTATAAGTATGGTAAAAAAGTAAGAAAAACTAAATGGAAAAAATAATGAAATTAATTAATTAAATAAATTAAACAATAAATAAATTTACCATACTTATCAAACGACCCTCGTATGTTGAGAATAACACGAAAAGATGTTGAAAATAACACGAAAAGATTCGAAGAGAAATGAATGCATTAGAAAGTAAACGAAAGTTACGAATGTTGTGGCAAAAAATCGAATTTTGAAGTAAAAAAAGACTTGTTGCATAGAAAAAAAGAGCGCCATCGATAGACAAGGGAAGTTATTAATTGGGAACTTGATATTAATGAAAAGGTCCAAGAAAAAATCTAAGGGTAGATGAGGTAGAGATGTAAGGAAATTTATTAGAATGGACTAAAAGAAATATATATATATATATATATATATATATATATATATATATATATATATATATATATATGAATATCCGACCGGTGGAACAGTAGCATGCATAGGATTCATAGTTTCCTAAATTTAGGTTTGGATATAAAGCTAACAACTTCATTTTGTAAAAAATATAACTGATGCTGAATTTTGACATTTTCAAAAGCTTAGATTCTACTTAGTCTGTAGAGTCTTGATTAATATGGTTATGAGGGATATAATGTTTTATATTTGATCAGAAAGTTTCTCATATTGAAAATTGGGTATAGAATTAACAATCTCATCTTTTGAAATATAATTGTTGTTAGATATATAGTACATTGACATTCATAAAGTAAAATAATGTAATGATTCATCATTTATATAAGAATCAGTTATATAAGTTATTACATAAAAGACATGTATATAAAGTGCGGTACAGCAGGCAGCAAATTAGTTGCATATCAGTTAGAGTTGGACATCAGTTGGAGAACAGTGGAGAGCAGTGTATCATCTTGAATAGTATCACAGTTATTAGTATTGTATATGTATATATATCATTTAAGTGTGTGTATAGTTCTAATTGTAAATATATTGTAATTTAGACTTTTGTTCTTCATTTTATTCCACGGAACACCTCAGTAAATTAAAACAATTGTCACTGAATTTTAATATTCTCAGATAAGTTTAGACAATTACATGAATTGTTACAATCCAGTTATTTATAGTATCCCATCAGGAACGCACAACTTAATTGTTAAATAAGACGCATCTTTTTTTAAGTGAGCGATGATGATGAGTGTACACTCCTGATGGAACATCCTATAACATATGTACGTATATTCAGAAAAATAACGAAATAAAATTGATGTTCATCGTAATTTTTAAGTGATGATTAAAAAATATAAATTTTGTAAATTTAATACAATTTTCTATTCATAATTTTCATAACAAATAATACCATTTACCATATAAGCATAAAAATATATTAATATAATTGTACAATCGTATTAATAATTCATTTTCAATTCAAGATTTACAGTTGAAGGAGCTGCTCTATTCGATAATCTTTATTAACTTGTTGATCTTGATTTAATTAAAAAATATGCGGACGATTTTTCTGTCGCAGAAAATAAATTAAAACCGGTTTCATTTCAAAGAAAAAAATATTAATTGCTGTTGTTCGTTTTGCGAAAGTAAGAAAAAAAACGTTGATATTTAATATAATGTTGACAATAATAACTAACATCAAATATTGACGCCGCGTTTCTTTCTGTCGTTTTTGTTAATAAAGATGACGGCAATGATTGACAGCTGTATTATCTTTTATGCTTCAGTCTATAATATTTTAAAGAACTAGACCGACATTTGTTAATAAAAGCTGTTGGATTTTAGTTTCAATCATTTTTGTATACACCTGTATGTATGTATAATATATATATATATATATATATATATATATATATATATATATGTGTGTATGTATGTAACTATTTGTATTGTTGTATACACACACATACTATATATATATATATATATATATATATATATATATATATATATATATATATATATATATATATATATATATATATATATATATAAAAGAGGATTAAAAGATGCCGAAGGAAGTGATCAGATACAAATGTACAGGAAAAAGAAGTGTAGTAAGTCTTAGAAAAACAATATTGATATAAATGTTAATGCCAGTATAGGTCAAATTCCTATATTTGGCAAAAGAAGAACGAAGCATAAAAAGAAAAAGTAATCAGGGATATAGTATGTCAAACAAAAAAAAAACTGAAAGAAAATAATGAGTGTATGTTTCGCAATAACAAGAAAATGAAAAACATATTCTAAACTCATGTACAGGTTTGGTCGTAAAATATATTTTTAGCAGAAACCGAAAAGTGTAATATGATTTCAATATTGAACAGAAAACATATTTGCAGAAAAAATGGATGAAGTTAAGAAGTATTAAAAATTAAAAGAAAAAATATATTTGATAGAAGTTTAAATTGATACAACAAAGCAAACGAAATTAATTTAAAAATACATATAAATAATGTAACATAGAAAATCAAATTGGTTTTATATTTTTTTGGATTTTATTACGTAACTTTTAAATAAATATATGTAATTAAAGATAATATATATCGGTAGAGGAAAATTCTGTAAAACAAATATATGCAGAGATTACTAAATATATATTTTAAGAATTTAAACTTTTAATATTTGTATATAAAATATAAATTTTATAGTCTTGAAATATTATATAAAAGATTATTGTATATTAAATTTCTTTTAATACTAGTTAATAAATAATTAAATGGGCCATTAACTGATATCAAGGTATAAAGTATGCCAATAGAAGGCCTGTTTATATAATATTATCCATTTTTGGATTGATTAATTGCTTTAAATATTAATAAATTATTACATTGCAATATTGGATGCCATGCAGTTCCATAATTTGCTATTGGCGGTCCATAAACTGAATAACCTAAAGCAATAATGGGGGAAATATTTTCTGGTCGTGTATTTAATCCCACCCTTGAGGCCAAATCACTTAGTATATTATTTTTCACAACATTACATTTTCCTATGAGGATTTATTTTATACTTTATTCACTATAATAAAATCTTTTGTTTTTGATCGAGTATTTATTTCGCAAATACTTTCTCTCTCTCTTAAACACACACACACATATATATACATACACATATATATATACACATATATATACACACATATATATGTAAATATATATATATATATATAAAATATTATAAAATATATTCATATCAAAAGTAATCAAAAAAACATCCAGATGTTATTATTTTTCTCAATATTTTTGAGTGGTATACACATTTATTATATAATATTAGCTTATTTGGCTCAATACTGGACGAAAGCCTCATTGAATATTAACATTATCTCGTTTTTAATTATATTTACCACGTTATTTAGTGAGTTAGTGAGGATTTTTTTATTCAAGTGTACACTCTGTCATGTTTCTTCACCTCAACTACTCTTTCACATAATAGTCAGATGATAGATAATGATTCAACCCCTTATACTACCAATCGGATATATATATATATATATATATATATATCAGTAGCACAGTTTTTTGAATAATTTAATAATATATATGTAATCTGAGAAATAACTAAAAATATAGTATATTATTTATTTTTATTTTGATGGATATAAATTTATTAAGTTGCTTTTCTGTGTTAAAATTATTTATTATAAACTCATATATGTTTATCTAAAAATATAGTATGTAAAATATTGGAATTTCATATATTTAAAGGGATTTTAATTGAATTTATGATATAAATATATCGTTAAATTTTTTTATGGAATGCAAACATCTAAAAATTTAGATATAATTGTTGTACTATACAGACTATAAATTATTCCATAGGTTCTCTTTGTTTTTTAATATTTTGTTTTTTTAATTATTTATTAATATGAATTTCTTTACAGGTGAGTGTAAACTACATTTCAACTTATAATATTTATAAATCATTCGGTAAGTTACAAGAAAATAAAAATTTTTACTATTTGTTTTGTAACTGGCGGATTCATTTTACACAAATTAATTGTCACCTTCAGCCTCTTAAGATATAAAATTTTTAATAATTATTTATTATTAACTTTGTTGTTTATAGTAATAATAGGTTAATGCGAATTTTGACAGCGAAGTCATATAGTAAGCATATAGTAAGCTCAAAATTATTCTCATATAGTAAGCATAAAAAATTCTCAATAGTAAGCATAAAATTATTTTATAACATAATGCTCTGACGATGATGTCATTGCCATATGTAAATCCACATTAACTTTTTGTTGTTATAAACGATAAAATAAACAATAATTGATTATATTGATCAATAATTAATTATTGAATACATAACATCTTGTGGTGTTGGGGGTGAGAATTCAGTTGTGTGGTAAAATGAAGATTTCTAAAATATATAAATAAATATACAAATATTATAATTAAGAAATCTTTTTTAATATTTTATGCTATTTTCATATATCGTAAAAAAATATTATAATAATCAATTGATAAAAAATTATTCCGATGAACATTGTCTCTATATTTTTCAGATTTTGAAACGTTATACACATTTTTCGATATCAGTTTTTTACTATTGTATTTTAATATATGCAATCCAATTTTTACACTTCACAAAATCGTTAACACATTAAATTTCACATTTCAAATATAAAAAAATTACTTTGTAATAACTTTTCATTTATTTATTTTACAAATTATTGTAGACAGAATTAAGTTGTTCACGTCTTACTATTTTTAAATAATTTGTTTAACTTAAATTACAGCAAAATATGGTGGAACTTATTTATTTTAACATGTGTTTGTAGTATCTATAAACTATGTTTTATTAATTTAAAAAAATATAATTTTTTTCTTTAAGCTGTTAGAATGCTGAACATTTATACATTACTAATTATATATATATATATATATATATATATATATATATATATATATATATATACATATGTGTTTTGTATGTATGTATGTATTAGTTTTTAACAATTGATAATTAATAAATACTCATTACAATTACTTAGTTAAAGAACCAAAAATATTAAATTTTAACTTTGTTGTATAACTACGTTTTGATGAATAGAAAATTTTTTTACATACTTTGTCAAGTTAAAAAAGTACATTTTTAAGATTACAAGTCCTCTTGTAGTTTACTAGTCAGAGAGCAGGAGAAATGATTATAATCAAAAATATTCCAAATCAGATCATCTTTAAAAATAATTGAATTTTCAGCAATCATTCTATTATTTAACTAGGATTGTCCATCCTGAAATATTTGTTAATATGAATAATCATTTTCAGAATTCGTTCAATTTTTTCAGTTTGGATACCATATATTCCTATAGTATTTTGATTAAGTATAAATTATTTTTTTTAATTACTGTATTACATCATTTAACTATTTTTTTACAAAATTTAGATTTTTAGAAGTTTTTTGAACTTTCAAATATGTCCATCTTATTATAAAAACAAATATGTGATTAAATATATAAAAGAAGCCGTTATTTGAAAAAAAATGTTATTGATAATATAAGTACATTTTTTAAAACATTCTTAATGAATTTTCTATAATATACAACAATTTACTTGTAGCAGTAGTAATTTTGACAAATATTTTGTTTGAAAATACAAGAAAAAAATTCTAATTTGATTACTAGAATAATGTATTTTTAACTTGTTTTAATTATTGTTTGTGTATTTATTTATCTACTAAATTAACTGCAGTATATTTATAAAAAATATATTAGTGTATCATCCGCATTATATAATATAAACGACTTGAACATTTTATTCAAAAAACATCCATGAAAAATCATTAATTGCAAGTTTTAGAAGATCAAATGTAGTATTATTGAACTTCTAGGCAGAAAGAAGTAGAATAATAAATTTACGATAGCAACCACACTATTTCACAGAGCAGATCAAAATAAATAACAAGATATCGAAAAAGGTGGTAAAGTAAACATAATACTCGACAACATCGCGAATACGTGTATTTGGTTTCGGAGAGTGGGGAATTTACATTAAATATAAACACAGTTATCTGTTTCCTCTTTGAAGATTTTCCGAAATGAAAAAAAAAATTCAAGAATTATTAAATTAGAAATTTTAGAGATTTCAAAATATAATCATGATTAAGGAGACAAACTTCACTTAGGAGCAGCAAAAATAACAAAACCGGATTTGTAAAAAAAACAAGGTCAAGTTAATCAAAACTTTTTTAAAAAATGTATGTAATATTTATATAACATTTTAAATATTGTAAGAAAAGTTTATAATAATCTGAATTTTCTAAAAATAACAATTAAGAGATTAGTTATTTAATTAGTTATTAGATAGTTAAAAAAAGTCTTCTTGATTTTGCCTGAACATTGTGTAAATGTATGAGATTCATATTTGATGATAAAAATGCGAAATAAAACGAATTTAGAGAAAAACTAGTCATTTCGTACTAAACAGACATTTTAGAAGGGATAAATCTAAGTAAATGATAAAATAGTTTGGGTGAAACAAATTAAAAAAATGTACGGAAATTCGTAATTTTAATTTGCATTTTAAACTTTTGTAAAGTATTTGACTTGAAGTGATTCTAATCAAAGAAAATCTTTTCTGTCTTTCTATGACAAAGATGGTCACGTACTAAAAAAATAAAAAAAAAATACAAGAAATATTCTTAACTGCAATGTTTGTCATTATAATATTTTTAAATTACTGTTTTCGTCCTTGAAGGCTATTGAAGATCAAATTAAAATCATAACATTTAATTGACATATTAATTGTTCTAAAATTAGAACTCTTGACTGGCAATCCTAAAAAAGCGTATTATTATTAAACGATTCTAATTCAGTAATGTATACATAACAAATGAAAATTGGCAATGATATAAAATATCATTTAATTGGAAAATAGTTTTTTCTTTTGTGGCAGAAATGTACAAGTATTAAAAAATAAATTGTATATTGATATTTGATTTTCGAATGCCCTTTATTCCAATATTTTTAAATCACTGTCTTCCATAAAGAACGCTGTTTATCTAAAATCAAAAAAATAAACAATAATTAGTAACGTTTTTTCTTTATTAGAACTATTGTCGCTAAATTTGAAGTCATATATAAAATGTTTTTTAATTGTGATAGTAATTTAAATTGATTTCAATGTAAATTTCTATCACACTTAAAAACACAGACACATACATTTATATATATATATATATATATATATATATATATATATATATATATAATTTGTTATTGTATAACGTTTTCATTAACAATGATTTTAATTAATTCACTGTATCAGTACGTTAAAAATTTTTCACTTTATAATTAAGCTTATCTGATTGTTGATTTAGCTTTGAGTCTAATTCATCTTCTCCATAAATAAATCACTCACCTCAAAACCATTGTATTTTATAAAATTGTTCAATAACAATTTATATTCATTTTAATTACTAATCTGCGCTTTAATAACCATTTTATCATCTTTAAAGTGTGATGTTATTAAAATTGACTAATTGAACTCAAATTATTTTTAACTACTTAAACTGAGTTTTTCTAATATTTTATTTTAAAGATATTATAATAACCATTAAAATATACATTAAATAATAAACGATAAGTGATTATGTTTGTAACATTATCTGAGTGTGACGCTGTGAACTGTTTTCATAATTTTAATTCAAGTATAATCTACGTTCTTTCTTTAAAAATAAATTTGTTTTTTTTATATATAGCATTTGACTTGATATAAAATTTTAAAGTATGCAAGTCATATATATATATATATATATATATATATATATATATATATATATATATATGTATTTATGTATAACTGTGTGTATATGAAATTGAAAATTGCATTGATATGATCTCAAATCCATCCGTTACGTCACTGCGTATTTGTCAACCTGCTGGCAACCCTTAAAGCACACAAAAAGCTTTTTATCAACATGCGAACGGTACAGGTAGTAAAATGCGACCTGGGCAAAATAAATTATGTTTATTCGAGAAATGAATTCAATGTTCATGGACCGTTAATGGTTTCGATATACGAGAAGGCATGAAGCGTAGTGTGGGAAAAACAGGCGCTCCCGTGGGTGTGAGCAGGCGTGAGGCAGGAGATAGGAGAAAGCATGCGCGGCAACACACGTAACTCTGTTTGAAAAATGAATATACGGGTACGTGTGTGTATGTGTGTCTGTTTCTTTGCTTATATATAAAATTGCGTTAAGTTATTTTCGAAATGTAGCGATACACTCGTACACGAGACAAATTGTGAAAAATATATGTATATGAAAGACGCGTTAAGTGCCATTATATAAATAAATGGGTTACCTTGTACGTTAAGAAAACTGATTTCCAAACGTTATGGAATCTGGAAGAACGGAAATACGTACTTTGGTAGACCGAATATACACTTGAATGTATACTTTTTCGCACAAACAGGATATTTGGTATTATAACCATTAAATATGCAAATATGTTATTCGTTTTAATATTATTATTATTTGCAGATATTGAGAGATTTATTCAGTTGTTAATTTATTAAATTAATAATTTTGATATTAATTTGTAAAAAAATGTGACAAATCTTTTTCTATTCATCTCGTAATTTTTTGAATTTTTCAAAATTATTTTAATTAAATTAATAAAAAAATGTAGATATGTTTTAAAACATTAGTAAGAATAACAATATTTAGAGTAAAGAAACAAACATTTTTAATTTATAAATAAATATAAAAAGTATCTCCTTCTTTTCTTTATATATTTTCAGACATCGGGGTAGGCCTCTAGACAATTCTTTTCCATTCTAGGAATCGATAAATATTCAATATTTATATTTGAAATGAAATATCGAATTATTTATATTGAATTAAATCATATTATTTTAAAGACTTTTCAATTTACAATGAATGAATTTAAATCAATTTATTGATTATTAGTAAAAAAACTCTTTTAAATAAAGACGGTATAATTAATTAAAAATAGAATACAAATATTAATGAAACATACTACGAACACAGACGAATTTTTAAGATATTTCAAAACAGTGCAATAGTCAGGTAATTAAATTTTATATTCAAATTTACAATTAATACGAATTAATTACTGTCTGAAGAATAGTAAAGAATAATAATTGATAGCAAGTAGTTGTTAGATAGATAGTGATAGTCTCATTTGGGACACCAATATATATATATATATATATATATATATATATATATATATATATATATATATATATCGAATATATAATAATCTTCAGCAACGAAAGCTCTAATTTTTTATTCATTTTTCTGTATGTTCTGGATTGTTGCTTCATTTAAATCTAAGGGTTTTTCAACATATAACACTTTTCTCCTCTTTTTAAGACAATCCAAAATCTGTATTTTCAATTCTAGCAAGATGAAATGTCTTTTAAAAAATACTTGTTTACTTTCGTTAGACATAGTTCATGGTTACAAACTAATTCACAAAAGAGAAATATTTAACATTTTTTTAAAAAAAGTTAAGTAATACATATCAGATAATTTTTAATTAACGTATGTATATATTAACAAGAAAAAAGTAGAAAAAGTCTTAAAATATGTTTAATACTCCATAGACAAAATAAATTTAAAATTCATAAAAATTATAAAATTCCGTGTGTAAATCTGATACACACGCATGCTCAAATAAAAAATATCGAATGAAATGGTACTGTGTTGTAGAAATGCTGTGCTATACGGGGATTCCCGCCAATTCTCGAACCGTGATAAAGCGAAACTGTTATATGAATGGGGTGTTATACTGGGGTTTCCTATGCAATAATTGATTTCACTTCACATTTGTAATAATTCGAAATTTTAAAGTTGTAAATATTTATTGCATTAAAGATAATTAATTAATTTCAATACTTTACTCTATCTCTGGTAATTTGAATTCATTTGAAAATTCTGTTCTTTATTTTATCAACATCTTTAAGGTCTGACTGTCTATATTGTTCCAAATTTCCCGTCTATATGGTTTTTAATCAATTATATTATCAAATTGTTCTAATTTTTTATGGTTCACCATAAGATTCTAATAGATTCATGTTAGGACTTTTTGCTGACCACACCAAAACTTGGATATTTTTCATTGAGCCATATCTTTTTTATTGTCGATGAGTGAATAAGAGCGTCGTCTTGTCGAAAAACGAAAATTTTATTGTGCTCTGACAGGACATTTTTGAGAACATCATTCTAATTTTCTGAATTCGTTCAATAGATGATTCAAGTTAATAGTAATTTCCTATGAAAGCGAGAATCTCCTAAAACTATAACAATCCCACCACTAAGGTTGGGATTCATTTTTATTATTTTTGAAAATTATGCCAATGATATTGACAATCATCTGAACCATTGAAATTAAAGTTTATTCACTAGTTTTTCATTAAAAATGACATTCACTAATTTTTATGTAATGACATATGATTTCTGGTAAAATTCAAACGTACGACTCTAGAATGTTGCGTAAACTTAGATGAAAGAATTCTATTGAAAAAATATCTTACTCCACAAATAGTTATAAATAACTTCAAATCGGCTTTAATTTGGGATAAGTCTAGTTTTCATTTACATTTTTGTAAAATATTATTTGTTTATTCATTATTGATAATTATAATTTAGTTTGTGATTTTTTATTAGTTATATTTTTTCTTTTTTATATAATTGTTTTCTACTATCGGTGACTTGTTATTTTTCCTTACTATTACTCGATTAGAGAATCTTATAAATTTTTGGATATTGATTTTTATTATTTTTTCTTCAACAAGCACTAAATCCAATTCTATATTTTAAAAAACGTTAAAATAATGAGTAACGACAAATATGAAAATAAATCTATTAACGTTTCGATATTTTAAAAAATCTTTTTTAATTTAGTTATTTTAAAAAATCTTTTATAAAAACTTTATTTTTAACAGTAATTATCTAGTGAAGTTATTCTTATTTTCACTTTCTTTAATACACAGAAACTAAATAAATATATAAACAATATAAAGGTAATGAGTCAGATGATGAACTTAAAACCGGCAAAATCAAATACGAATAAACAAATCAATTAGAGATGCCAAGAAGTTTATTTCCATTTCCTAGAAAAATTAAATCATTTCTATAAAGTTAAATGAGTTTTTACCATGTTTTCTCTCTCTCTCTCTCTCTATGTTTGTATATATATATATATATATATATATATATATATATATATATATATATATATAGTGTATGTGTATATATGCCATCATTAATATCACTTTCTTTCTATCCATTGTTGAATAAAGGCGCTTCCCAAAACGTTCCATTTTAAACGATCTAATATCTTTGTCTTCTACTCCACATTGAAGAATTTTCTATCCTATCTATTTATAAATATTTTTTATACCATTCTTTGTGTCTTTTTCCAATGAATAATGTCTGTTGTCTAAAACATTGGTCTTATTTTCTTGCTATATCGTCGGCCTATTTCCATTTTAAAAATAAACTGTTCATTATTATTTTAATTTTTTTTCGAAACTACACATACACACGCATTTATATACACTTATGTGCAAAAGTGAACATACAGGAAATATTTTTTACAAAATGATTATATTTTTTTCCGCTAGAATATTTTCATCAATAAGAATTTTTCTGATATATTTTTTCACACTATCGCAAGATTGTTTCTTTATATTCTTTTAGTTATTGTTCAGAAAAATTGTGAAATTCCCTATTAATATTATTTTGTGTGTGCAAAAGTCTACATATAGTTGTATTTTAGTTCGTTTTTAGACATTTTTAAGGAAAGTTGTGAAATGTGTGTATCTTATAAGAATATTTTTTTTTATTTTATGATACAAAGAGGTTTTGAAATAATAAAAATAAATAAAAAATAAATGAAATTAAAGCCAATGAAGTCCCGCAGAAAGAAAACATCCGATGATTTACGATAATTAATAGTAGATTTAAGATAGCAAGGAAATAGTTGGGGTGAAGTAGCAAAAATATGTAAAGAAGAAGATCTAAAATTCAAGTAATAATAAAAAATTACAATAGAACTGGTAGTATTGCTTCAAAATCACGATCTGGAAGGCCAAAAATATTTACAGAAAAACAAAGACGTAAAGAAGATGAAGGAAAATGAGAAAATTTGTTCAGCCTGAATTTTCGCAGATGTATCAACAGAATATAATAAAGTGTCATCGAATCACTATATCTAGAATTTTAAATACTAAAGAGTACTATAGTAAAGTATCTAGGAAAAAACTTTATATAAATAAAATTAATCGTAAAAAACGTATCGAATTCACTAAACAGTATGTTAAGAAAGATAAAAAATTCTGGGAGAACATAATTTTTAGTGACAAGTGTAAATTTAATGTTTTTGATAACGATGGAAGAATTAAAGTGTATCGAAAAAAAGTCAGAATATGAAACAAATAATTTAATTTGTACGGTGAAGCATGGAGGTGTAAAAATAAAATGGTCTGGGCATGTTTTGCGGCTTCTGGAGTGGGAAATATGGCTTTTATTGAAACAACAATGAATAGCTTGGGGTATTTTAACATTTTACAACAAAATTTGAGAGTGCTAAAAAATTAAACCTGGAAATTACATACATTTTCCAACATGATAACGATTCTAAACACACATCACACATAATGCGTGAGTAGCTTTTGTATAACTGCTCCAAATAGCTTAAAACCCCAATTTAGTCCCCAGACCTAAATCCCATATAACATTAATGAGACGAAATCAAATGACAAATATGGAAAAGAATTTTACAAAACAAACCTTGAGAGAAGTCCTTCGATATGAATCGGAAAATATTGGACTCGAAATAATAAGAAAATTCGTCCATTCTATGACCAAAAGATTAAGAAAAGTCATTGAAAATAAAAGTGGTCCATCTTCATATTTAATGTTATAAAATATATATTTATTTAGTGAATTTTCAAAATATATGTTAACTTTTGCACCGTTAAAAATGCATTATTTTATAGTTAAAATAAATTATTGGCTTTTTTATTTTATTTTCGTTATTGGTTTTTAGTTGAAAATAAAACGCATTAAATTTAAGATTGAATTTAAAAAAAAATTTGATTTATTTTAAATTTTTCAGAAAAGTTTAATGATTAAAATAATTTTGCTTGTATGTTCACTTTTGTGTGTATATATATATATATATATATATATATTATATATATATATATATATATATATATATATATATATATATATATATATATATATATATATATATATATATATATATATATATATATATATGTTAGATTAACATTTGTTACTAGATTTATTTTTATCATATTTTATATGAAAACATTACTATAAAAAATAAAACATTTTATAATCAAATATTTTTCACATTTATTTATTTATCGAACTATAACTGTATTTAAAACGTTTAGACGTAACTAGAATTTCGTATTTTAATACAAATGGTAGATATTTATTCAATATTATACATGATAGATAACGAATACGTGAGTGATAGCATACTATATTATTATTATTATTAAAAGTCAGAATTCAGTTTTATTTGCACACATTTTATTGACAAACATTTGTTAATATTTATCATGTTATTTCAAGAATATTTGTATTTAAAATATTATTTAAAACTACATCTGTCAAAATAACATCGTTTATATTTGTGTGGCTAAAACGTATTTATGTATTACAATTTTATATTTTTTATTTTGACATTCTCTTTTATATCATTGCAACCTTATCATGCTGAGAAAATAAGAATTGATATATTTTTAGTATAGGGTGGTCCAGATGAGACTGAAGGTTGTAATATGTAAATGTCTGTTTGAACCTTTTGTCTTATTTGGGCCATTCTGTATAACAGGTATTTCTGTTTTATGATTATTGCTGTTACTAATTTCACATATTACAATTGATTTAGAATTGTAGAGAAATTATTTTTAAGTAAATGAATGATTCACCTTATCACTATAAAATCTTATAAGCAATTTTAATAATCATTTATTATTCATTTTATTGTCTTTTGTGAACTGGATTTTCACACGATAAAATATTTGATTCTTTGATTTTAATAAAATATTTCGAAAGAAATTGATGATATAAATTAGTGTGTAGTGATATATTTATAGAGTAATACCACTAAGAAAACTATTATATTTTAATTATAGTTCAAATCTATTTTTAAATATTTAAAATGTTGTATTAATATGCATCTCCATGATCTATATTACTCACTGTATATATATATATATATATATATATATATATATATATATATATATAGAGAGAGAGAGAGAGAGAGAGAGAGAGAGATAATATCCATAAAATCACTATAGTTTTGTAATTACATTTTAATTCCATTACAATCAAATAAATTAACCAGAAACTCTTATCAGATGAAAGTCTATATTTTTAAAATTATTTGCTAGATAGTGTTGTAGATATATATCAGATGTAACTTGTCAACTTTTTGCCAAATAACTTTCTGGCAAACAATTTCGTTAGTATATAACCACATTAATTAGATATACATCTCCAAATAATTTAACAAATATCTGGCAAAATAATATATCATATGTTAGCACCTTTAATATTAATTATATCGTTTTTAACATATCTATTTGTACTTTAATTAATTTATGTCTTGTTTTTAATGTAGGTATGCATGTTTTTCAAAAATTTGGAAATTATTCAGTTCTTGTTTAAGAAATATATTAAAACACTGGAATAAATATTTTAATGAATTAGTTGAAATAACTACATATACACGAAAATGATATAAATATTTGTACGTATTTTTTAAAAAAAAATTACAAAATTTATCTTAATTATTTCCTATATTTAAATATAAAGTTAATTTGCTAATTTTAGTTGTAAAAATTCAACAACAATACTACTTGAACATAATTTTAATCTACGTATAAAAATATTTTTCTTAACTTGACGGTGATTTATTATCTTTATTGACCTTAGTGGTATGTATTACCACTAACTTTCTATAATTCTAAATTAAAGAACAGTATTTATGATTTGTTTACATTTTAAAAACATTTCAATTGTGTGGAAAAAATATTAGATGAAGAAATAATGAAAATATTTCTCTCTCCTTCTCTGTTTCCTTCTCTCCCTCTTTCTCCTCTCTCTCTCTCTCTCTGTATATATATATATATATATATATATATATATATATATATATATATATATACTGTATAGTATATTTGCATGCATAAACTAAAAGATTTCTTAGAATAAAATATAAAATTATTTTTTCATATTGAGAAATAATTTTAAATAAAGAAATTATTTTGTAAAATCATATCTACTTTAACATAAATTACTTACATCAAGACCACAAGATTTTATAACATATTTCAATAATCACTTATTGTTTACTTTATTCTCTAATAGGATAGTAATATATTTATTGCTTTTTTATCTTTCATATATATATATATATATTTATATATATATATATATGTGTGTGTGTGTGTGTGTGTGTGTGTGTGTATGTATAACTTAGTACAACGTGCTTAACCGCTTTAGTGCCAAAGAGCTTGATCGCGCTCTTTGGCACTAAAACGGTTAAGAAAGTAAAACTGGTGACAGGTTTTCTAATTATTTTAATTCTAAATCTCTGAGATTGTAAGTTCTAACAAAGAAGGATGAAAAGATAACATTTCGTCTACTCTTTAGACACACACACACACACACACACACACACACACATATATATATATATATATATATATATATATTTAATTTTTATTATAACTTATTTCATTATTATATAACAGATTGTGTTTTTCATTTGAATAATAATTTTTCATTATATATGAAAATATAATTTTGTATATATTAAATAAATAGTTTTCATAAATAAATATTTTTAAAATGTTATCATTATAAATAAAGTGCCAAAATAATTTATATTTATACCCTCAAACAAATTCCATATTCACAATGAATTCTATTAATAGTAAACCGATACCACATGCAACTAAAAACATGAAATCCGAAAATATTTTCAAACAATGCTAATTATTCAAATATATGTACATATTCGAATGTAATGTTTCCATAGATTTACATATCTTTATCGAAAAAAATAAAATGTCATCATATCAATGTGCCAATTAACACAGTTATTCATTTCGATCACATTTTTTTTAATTCATAAACAACCCCTATGCCGTAACCCCTAGAGCGATTGAACCCGCACGTGTGGAAATATTCAGTATTAGTTTAATTCAATCGAATTGCCCCAAAACTTTATCACACTGACTCTCATTGAAAATATTTTTTTAAAAAAAATATTTTTATTAATGATGTTCTATTCCCACAAATCGACTACAGTTCATTAAATTATCTATTACAATCCGCAAATCTTGACATATACGTTGCAGAAAGGAATTTGGACGCGTGCCTAAATACGTAGTGAATTGAGTATGCTTATAAACACGTCAAATTTACTGTGACTGTACGGTGAAAGATTATAATCGTGCGTAAATGAGACGTGTATGTAGAGCGGCAATAGAATGACATCAAGCAAAAGAATGGATGCGGTCAAATAGAAGAACGCCTGATATTATAGTACGGAAGTTCTATTGAAGTCATACTTTCTGTTGTAAATTAATTTTCTTAGTTTTTGTACGAGGTAAAAATAAATATGCTTTTAATATTATGTACGTGACATGGTAAAATATAAACAAATCTACAGCCAAAGTATGTTAAACGACTTTTTTTACACCTGCACGTTCGACATTAATTTCACATATTGTATGAAAACATTGGAATATTTACTGAAGACTTTTATGAAACAAAGTATATTGAATCATTTATTGCACGATTTAATTTACAACATTTAAGTATTTTAATTCAGTCATATTAAAATTTTATCATACACCTTTTATGAGGTTTTCAGCGACTATACCGATATCTTTTTAATAATCTCATTTTCATTTCAAGTACTGTTTTATGTCTTTTTTGTTAAAAACATTTTAATTAAAAACATATTTAAAGACCTTTCTTCTCTCTCTCTCTCTTTATATATATATATATATATATATATATATATATATATATATATATATATATATATATATAAGAAGGATGAAAAAAAGATGAACGAATGTTTCAGTTACTATTTTAGTATGATGAATTCCTGTCAGTCAAAATTAGCCAGTTAAGTAGAGCACATATTAAAGTTTATAATGAAGCGCTATATTTTCCTAATGTGTAGTTATTGTAAAAATATTTGGTCAAAATCAGTTTCATATTACGGCAATTTTAAGAAAATTACGTGAATTTTTGAATCGAAATTATCTGACTTCCAAAAACACATTATAGTTGGTGAAAAATTTTGAAAAGCGTTGAAGTATGACAAATTCACTGAAGCCTGGATGTGTGTCACGTTTAATGGAAAATATCGAAGTCGTACATCATGATAGTGTAGCAGAATATCTAAACACCTCGAAGAGATGCCGTGTGCAACAATTAGTAGTTGTTGGAAATATAATGAAAGAAAGATTTGTATTTATTCTCGTGTAAAATTAGATACATAAACTGCAACTTGTAGACTATTTCCGGCATCATACTTATGATAATATTTTACAAATAAATACCGGTGATCCTCAAATTTAACAAAAAATCATTGTATGATGAAACTCATTTCAATTTCAGTAACTATGTTAACAAGCAGAATGACTGTTTCTAGGCTACTAATAATATAAGAGTCCCAAATTAATATTCGTATAACCTTTACGTCCATATAAAATAACTGTTTAGTGGTACATATAAGATAGAAGTGTCATCGTGCCTTTCTTTTAAAAAAAACAATGGAAAATGTATCTTTTTCAGTTAATAACGAGGGCTTCTATCACATAATTCGTTACTTTTTGCAGTTGCAAATTAAAGAATTGGATCTTGTTAACGTATGGTTTCAACAAAACGACGTTATCTGTTATATACCGCGTGTAACATTTGATCTTTTACAAATAATGTTTCCTGGATAAATTAGTTCGAAATTCGCCGAATGTAATTCGTCGCAATAAACTGTTTTTTATAAAATATACGATTATAGAAAAATATACGGTTTCAGTATTTTTTCATTTTCTAAAAACATATGATTTTAATAATTAACGACAGTTTCTATGTCGCCTGTTTTAAAATATTATATATATACATTACATTATGAATATTAATTATAAAATTTATACCTGATTAAAAAAACTTTTTAATTAAAAATAATTGTTCTATATAAGAAAAATATTTATTAACTTAAATAACTTATAGTGTATATATATATATATGTGTGTGTGTTGTGTGTGTGTATCAACTTATGTGTAAACTAATCTATAATTCATTTTATAGAAGTTAAGTGTAGAGTTGTGAAGTGCATCTGTATTCGTATCGGTAATTGCAGTCGATCGTGTGATCAAATTAGAATTAGTATCGAGTGTACAGGGCGTGAATTCCTATTCAGTTATCAAGTGATGTTATCCCATGACGTCATTGCATCATCTGCATTTGAAAGACCCGACGTACGATGCGCTATTTCCCAGGAACATCCACTCATCTCGACATCCACCTGAGCCACTATATGCCGTGCTCTAGTTAACATATCACTAAATACAAATTTAATACATTCACACACACATACATTAATATCATAGATAGATGAAACATTTACATATACATACATGCAATTAAACAAAACACTCAAACATGTACACACACACACACATACATACATATATATATATATATATATATATATATATATATATATGTATGTATGTGTGTGTGTGTGCAGGTAGAAAGTGTGAGAGAGAACGAGAAGAGAAAAATAAAAATGTAGTGATGTCAATTCGGAATACATTTTCATATTATATTATTGAGTATTTCTCTATATTTAACAAGAAAAATTTTTAATTAGTACATCCTCCGTTTTCACTTATAGTAGCAAGTTTTAAATAACAGATTAAGTTAGCGACCCCAAACAACATAAAGAAGTATAGAAAAATAAATACTAGGGATAACATGTAGAATTAAAAAGAAAATCAAATGTATAGAAAGAAAACAATAGATATGGACGTTATAATAAAAGTGTGGAGTTTGAAATATAATCTGGTCATATAGAAAGAATAGAAGACTGCCGATGTGTAAGAGAAATTATTGATTGAGAATCTAGTGATATAAAAAAGTTCAGGAATAGATCTTTAGATAGATAGGAGAGTGACATAAGAAAAATCTCCGGAATGAATTAGAAGAAAATTAAGATTAGAAGAGAGATAGATTCGGAGTGAATTAGGTTGAAGTGGAAAGTTTTGAGAGAAGCTTTCGTTCAGCAGTAGATAGAAAGAGGCCGATTATATATATATATATATATATATATATATATATATATAACCGACCGGTGATGTAGTGGTTAGTATCATCACTTGTCATGCGGGAGAAGTGCGTTTGAATTCTGGTCAAACATATAGGTCAAATGAAGCTCTTTAGCCTTATTATATATAGAGAGAGAGAGGGAGGAGGAGCATATTAAATATAATTATACATTTCTATAAAAGAGAGTCATATCTGCTTCTGTTAAATTACTTGTATTGGTCCATCTATTGATTTTCTTTTGATTTTAAGGGATATGAGAAATAAACATAGTCAAAAACTCTAAAATAAAAACTTAAACGATAACGAGCTCTAATAATTTGACAAGAAGTTGTTTTTTATATATCATTATCAAATACATCAACCTCTTTCTAACCATTGTCGGTTGAAGGTTTGTCCCAAAACTTTCTATTTTTTAATTATTTTCTCTTACTTTCTTCCTTTAATTTCATTATTTTATCTATATTTCAAGAAATATTTGTCTTTCTTGAACTAAACTTGACTTTTTGATGAAATGAACTTTTCGACGGCTTGTATAGTATCGTCTCAATTTAAGAAGTAATTATTAGACATAAATAAACTCAAGCTTTGAGAAAAATCTTTAGTAAAATGCCTGGAAAATAAGGTGGACATAACAAAGTTTCGTATTTGAATTGTGGATTTTTTTGCTGTTATTTGCAAAACATGACATTTAGTAATATTATGTAATGAAATATGAAATCTTATTTGTTCATCAACATTTTTTTATATACTTTCTCTCAAATATTCTCGACGTATTCATAACAATTTTCCTTTTTATTGTTTTACCTATATTAACATATTGTATGAGGGAAACGTTTCGACGACTTCTTTCGCATACTAGAGCGCGAAAGGCGTCGTCGAGACGCGTTGCCCGCATACGATGTGTTAAAAATAAATAATAAATAATTACTTCGGCAGACCATCTTTGAATTAATATTATATAATTTTTCATGGGTGTAATGACAGTTTTGGCGCATGTTTTTGATATTATTTGGCATTTATCTACTCTCCAAATCTTTCTAAATTATTATTAAACATTTACTTTTCATCATAAGTAACAAATCGTTTTTTATACCTAAGATGAATGAAAAGTAAATTTCAGTACATCACAATTTTTGAGTTTTGTTCGATTCGTTCACTTCTCATTTATCTAATGTCCAATCTTTCATATAATTTTAATGCAGCGACTTATACATTTACGTCCTTACACATATAATTCCTTGGTGGTGGATTTCACAATTTTGGAAAAATAACTCTTAAATAGTGATTATTTTTAATATTGTCTTGTTTTTCAAGAGATTTATTTGAAAGATTGTTATCATCTAAAGAGATCTGTTTATACTGACATTGAATGGTAAGTTCATTAAAACTTCCTTCTTCAAAAGAACTGTTAATATTTTGGAATGTCTTAGAAGTACATTTGTCCAATGTGTATTAGTATAAAAAAAACTCAAATATATTTTGAATATATCATATTGTAAATACCAGTCAAAAATGAATAACGAAATATTAAATTCTTACAAGCATTTCAGATGAAAGTGAGAAAAATTCATTTCATAAAATACATATAAAAATTACTACTTATTACAATGACGATATGTTTACAATTTTCTAAAATTTTTACATTTCGTATGATACAATCGAAGAGAAAATAATAAAAACAATGGTTTATAATACTACAACAAGAAAATTAAATGCTATAAATTTTTAAATATAAAAAAATATTTTATATGCAGTACAATAAAACATTGTATGAGTTTGGATTAATTAATAAATTATTTTTTTAAAAAGAAGACTAAAAATAGGGAAAATAGTATTTTTTTCTTTTGTGTCTTATTTTGTAAACATGTAGTAAAATTTATTTACTAGTTATGAATTTATATTATATAAGACATGTTTATATAAAAATTCATTATGTTTAATTTTACTAATTATATATGAATAAAATTAAAATTATGTTTAATGTTGATTCATATTTTCAACCGAAAACTACATATTTTTAATTTAAATTCATATTAAGAGAAAATTTCAAAATTAATATTCTCGTAAGCGTTCTAAATTAACTCTAAATATATCTTACTGTGTGATGTTCATGCAAAGTAATTATGTATTTCAAATTAAACCTAAATCCGAAGTATCAAAATTTTATTTTACTAATATGAGGAGAGAATTCTTTTGAGTCTTTGTTTCTAATTAACGCAGATTTATTTGCAAATATAATTAGTTTTCATATACAAGTGCTCCAAACTATAGAATATTTAAAATATATTTCATTTTGTATATGAATTATTTCAGTCCAATTAAGATCAAAAGACTTACCAAACCATATATACATGCACAGATACATGTTTGTGTATGGGTGTGTGAATGTAAAAATTCTTAAATCTACGCCATTGCTTTCACAACGCTTCTGTTCTGCTCCATACCACTCGTACAGGTTGACTTATTTATTCCATACATATTTATTCGTATTCCCGGCTCATAATTTTCCATCCAGCTTGCCGAGGTAATCCCGCGCATTTCTAAACTAATCCATCAATTCTCTGTGCACTCACTCTCCTGTTTTGTGCTGTACTTTAAATCTTAATGCACGCGACGGCACCGTATATTCCGCATATAACTTGCTACATAGACTTTGGCATGTTCTTTCTTGCATACATTTTTATATTCGCGGAAGGGTTAATAAATTTACGATTCTGTGTAGTTGAGGATTTTTTAAATACACACATACACATGCATATATATTTACATACTGTTATGAACATTCGTTTCAGAAAATTGAATTTTTATATAGTGTTTAATATATCTGCAATGGAAAAATGAAGCTGAGTGCTTTAATGGAGTTTCTGAACTGTTTTCTAAACGAATCTATTTTTCATACAATATCAACATTATCTCTGTCGTAAAATGAATATTGTAACGTTCTCTCTGAAGTAGTTTAAGTTCATACATATCACGGTTCACTGAATATTTAGTTTAAATCAATGTTGAAGTAAATGGAAAGTAGTTGAAAATAAAATATAAATTAAAATTAATAATTTTTGTGAAATATTCAGTATAGTATATATTTACGTAACTGAAGTTGTGTAGATAATAAAATTATAATAATTCGTTTCCACTTCTGTGTATCCATTTTTATTAGTTATTATATATTCTTATTATAGTAAGAATTTCTTGATATTCATTTCATCTTCAGATAGCTTAACAAGTTAATGTACATACGACTGAAGATGATATTAAAATGTAAATTTACAACACTGCAGCCAAAGCATTCATACGTTCTCTGACCATCTTATGGAGGAATGGGAGAAATCATCGCTTAATAATAAATATTTTTATGCTTAATGTCATTGCCAAGCACTATTAAAATCATAGTGTCAACACACACCACCTATTTACTCCTGTGTTGCTTATCTCTCTCAGAACTCGTCATTTATATCTCTTATATAAGGTGGAATGTCTATACATAATATTTAGTATTGAACAATTTTTCAAATAAGTGGTTGCTTAGTTTTGTGTAAGTTGTAATCAAATGGTATAAAAATCATAGTAAAAAAATAAATAGTCGATATAAACATATTATAATAATAACAATTGGAAATATCCCTAATTTTTAAACGGAATTGAAGGTTTCTTTTATTTTATTGTTTAAACTTTTTTAATTTTCTGTCAGGATATAGAAAAAAAAATATATTTTTTTTTAAAACTATAATGTAAAAAATAATTATATTATAGCTACATGCCATTTAACAATACTAAATAACTCAATAATTAATTAAACGTGTTTTATTTACAATTAATTATTTATTATCATTGTAAGTCAGAATATGAAACCGAAAATTCCAACTCTTAGATCGTGAAATTCGAAATAAGTTTGATTTCGAAGTAATCCTTAATATGTATATCTGACTTGTAATAATACTGAGTTTCTTATTTTCCTACACAATTTTTTCTATCTATGCATACTATGCAATTTTTCTTAGTTCTACTACTAATAAATATAAAACTATTGTACAAATTATAGATTATTCATTGCTATATTATTGCTATTACTGTAAACATTTGCCATTAAGTAAATATTTATTTTATTCCAGTCAAACACATTTAAGAAAAATCGTTTTTTAAAAATTGTATTATATAGGTCATCCAAATGTGACGCTTAGATTTGTGTTTTATTAAAAAAAAACTATACATGTGTTTCCCTATACACCACTCTATACACATGTTTCCTTTTAATAAAACATAAATCTAGGGGTCACATTTGGATGACCCTATATTTATATTATATTAAACGTTTTCCTTTCAACATATATACATACGTATGTGTATATATATATATATATATATATATATATATATATATATATATATATATATGTATATATAAGAAAGAGGTATATGTGGGCATGTTCATAACGAATTTATGTACATGACAACTGTCACATTCATAAATTCTCTCTATAATTTCACTGCAGTGTATTTTTTTTAAAAAAATAGTTTTAAATTCGTCACAAATATTTATAGAATTCTTTGAACAATATAATATGAAATGGTCGTTTTTTATTTTTTCGGAAATTCCTTCAAAATGTTTTTCGTCATTTTTACAAATTGCATAAGTATGGATACGATATTATTCTTTAATTATAATCACAGTCTTATACCAAAGTTAATTAAAATAAATTTTAAACTGGTATGTGCTTTTAGAGAAATTAAATATAAAAATATTTATAAACTTAAATATTAAAAAAACGTTTATCAGTGTAAATAAAGTTTTATGAAATAGTTCGTGATAAAAAATCAGTGTAGATATTTTTCAATGACTTGTTTAATAACTTGTTTAAGACTAGAACAATTCGCCAATAGTTTTAGTTTTGGTATTGATAATTTTATTAGTTTTGTCATGTTTTTCTGATCATGAATTTTATTTATTTTTGTTATATGATTTGTTTTATTTTTTAAAAATGTTTGTTTAATTTATCACTCAGAAGTAGTTTACCTTTTATTACGTCGATTTATTAAAATCTACTATCTTAAGATTCTTTTTAATATATTTACAAGAATAAACAACGTTTTTTAATACCATAAAATATAATTACGTTTAATCGTGTATTCACTTTTTCACTAACATAAATTTCAATGATCTTTCCTAAAATCGCAAATTTTAGATTCTGTGTTCTAATAGTGATAATAAGACTATTGAAATATTCATCGAAAAAAGTGAACAATAAATAATTCTTAAACACTTATAAAATACCTTACTGAGTTCAGGTATGTAATTGTATACAGTTTTGAATTAATAATAATAATGATTATATTTTTTCAATTTCTATTTAATTAAATATTAATATTGTGCAGTTCAGATATTTTCTATTTATTTTTTATGTGTCGTATTTCATAAAAAATATATAGATACTATTAATATATATTCCATTTTTTCCTTATTGAAATATCATTTTATGAAACTTTTTAAAGTTTTTTTTTGCGAAGCAATAGGTAAATAGATATTAATATTATTAAAGCTTAACTTATGTTAAGTAGAATATATAGTAGTTCTATAATTTCATTTTATATAATTTAAGTAGTTTATATATATATATATATATATATATATATATATATATAATATATTTTTATTTTTTCGTTACTTTTATAAATAAATTTAGTACAATATACATATAATTTCAATCGAATCGGAATAGAAGATAAATTATACTTGTATAGTGTATTATATTTATATATAGTGTTTTTTTTAACAGTATATTTTTTGATTATATGATTAAAATATATTTTAGACTAATAGAATATGTATATATATATATATATATATATATATATATATATATACATTTAATGTAGTAAAGCTTTTGTTGAAACCACCATCGTACTCAAATCACGTTAACGCTGAGAAATTACCAAGCATTAAAATGTCATTATTTTCCGGGGTCCAATGTTAGTGCGTCGGCGGTACCACTTTTCATTGAGAATGTCTATGTAGTAATTGGTCGGGCGTTAATTGCCTGTATTCTGTAAAATTGCAAGATTGCCAGATAATTTTTGTCGGAAATTTCACCATTTTCCGCTCAAATTAAGACGAAAGGCCGCATTGATGACTTGTGCATCACTTTTAGACGTCAGTATGCCAATATATACAAATATATATATATATATATATATATATATATATATATATATAAGAAATAATATTGCCGAAATTGAACAAATATAATACGAAAGTCAAAAGTTTTGCCTGCTTTTAAAATTACATTTTAAGCATCGCTTATTGTTTTGAACTGATATAATTTTTTTTTAATATATTTTTATTTAATTAATATAAAAAATATATAATAACAACATAAGCAATTAAACTCTATGTAGAAAAATCACACTGAATATTAATTTTTTAATCATATATTGTGTTATATGATAATTATAAAGAATAATTAAATTGAGTTTTCTTGATGATTTAACTTATTAAATAATTAATATATAATTTCAAATGAATTATGAGAAGATTCGGTATAATTTCTATGTATAAATATTCATTTATTTTTATTTATTGTAAATAATTATTTGATTAAATATTTTATGTTCCTCAAACTATAATAATTAGACAAACATTTAAAAATAGATTCAGAAATTTTTAATTCTTTTTTATTTTATTTTCGAAATATAGCATTGTATTATTTTAATTTTAAAGAATTTTTTTGTGTAAAAATTATATTTAATACAAATAATTTATTATTCAAAATAATAATATTTTATTAATATGTTTAACAATTATTTATTATTTACTTTTTACATTAATATACATTTTAGTAATCGTGGCATTTTAAAAATTTACATATTTTATGAACAAAACCATACATAAAAATATTAATACAAGAAAATCATTAAGATCAATTAGTAATTCATAAAATTAATTCCGTAAAAGCATAATTTTAAATTGTCGGTTTATTCAAATTAAAATATTTCTTACATATATATATATATATATATATATATATATATATATATATATATATATGTGTACATGAGCTATCAGACAAAATAAAAATAGAGAAAGGAGTTAGACAAGGAGACAGTTTATCACCAAAAATATTTAATGCAATTTTAGAACAGATCATGAGAGATGCAGATTTTGAAAATAAAGGAATCAAAGTAAACGGAGAATATCTGTCACATCTAAGATTTGCGGATGATATACTACTAATAAGTGAAATTGTTTAAAATAAACATTTGAAATCAGATAAAGGACGATTTTTCACCTACCGGAAGAATTACAAACATTACTCGAAACCCTCTTAGAAAAAAGCCGAAAAGTAGGGTTAAAAATAAATATGGGAAAAACCAAGGTCATGTTCAATAATTTCGCTGAAAGAAGTAACATACAATTAGAGAATCAGTACCTGGAACAAGTGGACGAAATAAAATACCTAGGGAAAACTATAAGATACGATGGTGATTTATGGCCAGAAATCAAAACGAGAATCAGAGCTACATGGGCAACATTTGGGAGACTAAATAGTATAATGAAAAGCAATATACCAATCAGTTTGAAAAGAAAGGCATATAACCAATGTGTACTACCGGCCTGTACGTATGGAGCAGAAACTTGGACTCTAAACATAAGAATGAAACAGAAACTGTTAACTGCCCAGAGAAGTATGGAAAGAATAATGTTAGGATTACTAAACTGGACCGAAAAACAAGTAAATGGATAAGGGAACAAACAAAAGTAATTGATATAATAGAGCAAGTTAAATCGTTGAAATGGACATGGGCAGGACATGTAGCGAGAAGAGAGGACAACAGATGGACGAAGATTGTTACGGAATGGAGACCAAGAGATAAAAAGAGACCTAAAGGAAGGCCACATCAAAGATGGAGAGATGAAATTGTGAAGTATTGTGGAGGCCAAGGTTGGATGGGATTGGCCAGAGACAGGAAAGAATGGAAGAGGCTTGGAAGACTCTTCTTATTTAAATTATGACATTCGACGAGGCTTTCGCCCAGCAGTGGGCTGATGTGGGCTGTCAGTAGTAGTAGTAGTATATATATATATATATATATATATATATATATATATATATATATATATATATATATATATATATACGAGAGTCGTTTAATAAGTATGGTAAATTTATTTATTATTTTTTTAATTAATTAATTAATTAAATTATTTTTTTCAAGTTAGTTTTTCTTACTTGTTCATCATTCTTATCAAACTACCTTCGTTGTCGTGATGTGTATATATCGGTTTTCAAACGATATATATCGAACAATGATATATATATATATATATATATATATATATATATATATATATATATATATATATATGGTCATCCAAATGTGACGCCTAGATTTGTGTTTAATCAAAAGAATCTATACACATGTTTCTCTATACACCATCCTATATACACATTTTTTTTTAATAAAACACAAATGTAGGTGTCACATTTGGATAACACTATATACTATATATATATATATATATATATATATATATATATATATATTTATATATGTATGTATATACGATTATAAAAGTGAGAAAATGATACAAAATAGTTTATTTTTCAAAACTTACTGGTGAGCATATTTTTTTGATTATTTTTAAAATATTGTCAAACGTAAAAAGTTATCAAACATAAATTGAACAATGACATTCCACTTGCGTGAATTTAAATTTATTTATAATTTTATCGTCAGTTTATATTACTTTTCGTATTATCGTATTATATGTGTATATATATATATATATATATATATATACACACACACACCTACGTAACCGTTGTGAGTTATTGTTAAAAACAGAGAACTCCAATAATTGTAGTTGATCATAAGCGGATCAGGTATTTTGTTATGAGTAAAGTAATCCTCACATATTTGTGTTTGATATTCTCGGCGTGCTGTCTCCTATGTTATTTCGATGTTTGTGGGATTATTGGTTTTTCTTTCGGTCGACACAAAAACGAAAACAAACACGTAGAATTGCTTAACTTTTCTCTATCGCACGAACGATACCAATACACATTCATTGGTGCGTGTCCATAAACAGATGTTTCGAAAGTCGTCCATTTGTTATATTTATATATTTTTTTTGTAAAATAAATTTGTATTTACTTTATATTTAAAATCTGTATTTTGTTATTTTTTATGGATATTTTTTATGTTGAATAAAATAACGAAATGAAAGTATATTTTAAATAGATTATTCACTTATTTAATTTAAATATTAGATTTTAAATAATTTTGAAAATGTTACCTAATTCTTAATCCAGAATCGTATTAATATATCTATTCAAAATTTATTAATAATTCTATTCTGGTGAAATTTCATTCTCATTAATCTATCCAATAAGAGATTGCTCTTGAGGATATTCTGGAATTTCGTTGTCCAAATATAACAAAACGGGCCCGTTGAGGACCACGAAAATTGCTTCATAACATTGTACAATGTGATGATCCCTATTATGATCAAGGTATTTGAGCAGATTGAGTCGTGACCTTCGGATTAGTACTTAATATACATTATGTTCACAAGATGGTTCGATTGTACCATTAACGGTATACGAGGATCGTTTGATAAATATAGTAAATTTATTTATTGTTTAATTTAATTAATCAATTTTTTATTTAAATTTTTCAATTTAGTTTTTCTTATTTTTTTACCATACTTATAAAAACGACCCTCCTATTATTAGTGAAATTATTTTTATAAACCAAAATTTTTGTATTGATAACATGGAAATCAGATATATAAAAATATATTATGTGTAATTATAATAAATTATAGACTTAAGTAATTTGAAAAGTAAAATAAATTTGAATAAAAATATCATAGGTTGTAATTATTTTTAAATAGTTTTACTGATTGTTTTTTAAAAAATATTATATATCTTTACATAATTTCTAAACTTTACTGAAAATTATTTATTTAATCGGGGAATATTACGACATATAATCATTTTTTAATTTTGTTTTGCTTTTTATAAATATTTTTTGGTTTGGAATTAATAACTATATAATGTTACAATAATAAAATAATTAAATTTTTACTATTTTAAATAAATGAAATTTTAGATATTTTTGTAAAATGATAGTATTTTTTTAAACATAATTCGAGACATTTTTGATTAACATTATATGTTTAACTTCGTTTTTAATTACTTTATATATTATTCATTTCTTTCATCCATGTTTATACATACATTATAATCATGTATAAGTTGCTTTAATTCCTTCTTCACTCATTTTAAATTTGTTTTCTCACATATGATCGTATTTATTCTGTTGTTCTTTTTCTGTTTACCATTGTTAGGTCGTATTTATCTATAATCGAATTTGATTTTGAAATTATTATCATGTTGACAGATATTGTTATAAAATATCCAATCATTTGGATATTGACTTAAGAGTAAAGTCAATCATGGACAAAACAAAAATATTATTTCAACAATGTATAATGAAAGAAGACAATCAATATATTTCTCAAGACATGTTCCAAGAGCAAAAAAAACACACTTTCACATTTTTTTTTTGATTTTTCTCATATTTCATTCGTCGTCCCAATCTCCTTTTTGTAATTTTTTGGTTCCATAGAATTATAGTGTCATGCAGTTTCTGATCTTCTTAGTTGTATCCTGTTGATGTACCACTATAAAATTTACTTAGATCATCTCTAATTTTGCATTTTTTGCTCGTATCTTTACCATTGTAAAGTTATGTTTTATAGGGTTTTGGTGACAATTATTGTAATTCTCATCTTTTGCCATACCTCTTCATTCCTTACTCAATACTCCTTATTTAGTTTTATACATATTCTTAGGCAATCTAATTCTACTCCTCTGATCCTATCCCTGAATCTGGTTCTCATTGGCCACATCTCTGCTATCATATTGCAGAATGTCCTCATTTATACTGTGTTCAATTCTCCTCTTGTTTGCATAGAAAATGTTATTTCTTATTATTCTGTGTAAAATTCTTAAAGCTTATTTCCTAGTATGATTCTATTATTTATATTTTTTGGCAAGTTCCGATAGTATCTGTTATTGTTTCTAAATATTTGTATTTTTTAATATATTTTTTTCTACTATTAAGTTTGTGGTGTCTTTCCTATGCATATATATTCTGTTTTACTAAAATTTATAGTAAGTCCTTTTTTTGTTACACTTTTTCAAATTTTTTACTTATATCCACAGCTTTCTTTAAATCAATTTATATTATTAACACAAATGTTAAATCATAAGTTATACTCTCATTTGAACTTTTGAACATAACCATATATCTCTTCATGATTTTCTTTCATAATTTATAGATGAATTACTTACATCCAACATATATTTACTCATTTATCTTCCCAAGGAACTTCTCCGATTTTGATACCTTGTATGGTATTTATTAAAACTATTAGAAATATTATTCACTCAGAAATTTTAGTACTTCGATTAGCAGCTATTATAATTGCAGATCATTTATTTTTAACTTTGCTAGGAAATGTTAGAAATTCTTGATCATCAAATATTTTATTTATTTCGATTTTTACACAAATTTTATTATTAATTTAAGAATCTACAGTTGTTATTATCCAGTCTTATGTTTTCATTATGTTAAGAATACTATTAAAAATCAACTAATGTCAATTCATACTAAATACCTACTTCATTTCGTTGATTATAGTACATAACCATTAAAAATAACCATTAAAAATTATTATTTAATAATTCAATAATGACGAGGTATTATCCGAGAAAGAACATTTCAAGGAAATTATTGAATTACGATGAGGTATAATTTTATTTATTATTTCAGAAGTTTTTTGTATTATTTTTGTTAGCTTTTGTAAAGCAGTTTAAAAACCTCAGTTGAATTAAGAGCAGTTTGTTTTTTTTGCAGGGATTACCTCTTTTAGTTCATTTCAAATTTCCATATTAAATACGGCTATTTTATTAATATTAGATGTTAAAGTAACTTGAATTTATTTTAAATTAATAGAAAATAATTATACTAAAAAACAAAATCTAAATTATATAAAAAATAAAATCTAAATTCAATTTATTTGTGTATGTTAGAGATAAATTATCAATATTGTTTTAAATGACTATTCACAACTGGAATTTAAAAAAAATCAATAGAACTATCTTTTTAATAGTATTCAAAAAATAATAAATATTCAATTCTTTGAATTTAACATGTCAGTAAATTAAGCAAAACAAACACTTTTTTATATTATAAACATTTAATATGATTGTAATTTTAAATAAATTTATAAATTGAAAATCTATTTTTATTTTCGTTCATATGAGAAACACTATTTTTTAATTTTCTAAAAATACATCTCTTTAATACGAATGTTTATTTTTAGTATTATTTCAGACGTACTAAATAAATTATCTGTTTATTTTTATATTTTTTTGTTTATTTATCGAAAATGAAATATAAAATAATGTTTTTTTTAAAAAAAATAAAATATTTTTCTTATTTATTTATTTCAATTTTCTTTAATTTTTGTAAGAAATAATTGGTTTTAAAAACTATTTTGATTATATTTTCTCTAGACAAAACAAATAATATCTTTTCACTATTTATAAATAAAGCTCAAAAAATTGGCAAACATTTGAATAGTTCTCAAAATCATACTAACAAAAATATTTGTTTCAATCTAGAATGGTTTAAATCAATTAAAATGTCTTTTTATTCGGTCAAAATTAATGTTATATCGCAACGAGTAGATATACTTTATCAAACAATATGAAAACGATCCTTATCGAAAATATATAACGATTTTTCTATATAAAAAACTCGAGTGTTCACCCAACGTTTGAATACTCACGTAAAAGATAAAGCACTTATCGCAAATGTTTTAATTAAAAAATGTACGCGCACTCAAATAAAATATCAATTTATATAAAACAAACATATCGTTCAAATAAAAATAAATAATAACAAAACGGACATTTCATTCAATTTCATGTATACCTACCTACATAGTTCGTTTCATTGGGATCAAAGGTTTTTTTAAGCAATAATTTACTTTTTTGTATATTAATATAACAAGTATTTAATTGTGTTTATATATATATATATATATATATATGTATGTATATAATGAAAAAAAATATAAAAAACAATCTACTGTTAATTAAAACAAGCTTTTCATATAGTAAATATATCAAAATTTGGACATATTAAAATTGAAATACAATTTAAATTTTAATTGTAAGTGAATATTTAATGTCATTAACTTATTTTATTAAAATAAGGCTTATAACAAAAAAAATAATATTTTTAAAAAACCAAAATGATTTGTTACGAAAAATATTGTATTTTGATGTATATTGAAGTTTTAAAATCAATATATTGGCTGCCTTATTTAAAACTTGTTCTTTATCGATCAGAGGCACATAAAGGACATTCAAAAAATGCGCTACATGTTTTTTTATAATAAAACACAAACTATTTGAATTTTTTTCAAGCTGTTTTTTTCTCAAAAATATGATTCATTATAATTATATATGGAACATAATATCGTTCAAATGTCCACCATGACTGCTACTGCTGGCATCAATTCGAATATCGAAATTTTCAATGTCTTTTCGACATGTTGCTGGATTTATTTCACGAATTGCAACTCGAATGTTGTTCTTTAGGTCATTAATTGTTTGTTGCTTGCTAGAATAGATTGGATTTTTCAAAAAAATTCATAAATATCTAATGTTAAATCGTATGATCTTGGAGGCCAATTAAAATCTGCATTTCGTGAAATTACACATTGACGAAATTTCGATAGCAAAAACTGAATGTTTCCTCAAGTTGTGTGACATGTAGCACCGTCTTACTGAAAATAGACATAAGACACATCAATATTCTTCAATTTTGGCCATAATGTTTTTTACCTAACCGTAATCAAAGATAAGAATTGGATTTGGCATATGAAATGGAAAAAAATATCAGATATTTTATTGAAAATTTATTATTAAAAAACACTGAATTGCTTAAGTGTGAATGATAATGGGAAAATTCATTATTAACTAATGGATCATCCGAGTTTAACAAATTATATACATATATATATAGATATATATATATATATATATATATTCATGTATAGAGGTTTATAAATTGTGCATGTAATATTTAACGAACTTTAATTACATAAAGTAAATTAATTAAACATGTCCATTCAAAAGAGTACAGACCCATTGAACTTGTGTTCATATCTGACAGTTGTATTTCTCTCTTTCTCTCTTCACACACACAATTTTTTCAACAAAAAAAATATTTAATTAAAGTAAAACGTCGGTTACCAACTGTACGTTTAATAAACAACGTTGAATGTAAAAAAAGAACCCCAGTACTAAATACATAATCCATAACCTCGCGTTATAAGAGTATTATACGAGTTACTGTATAATTTGTTGACATTTTTACCTTTTAATTAATTAGTTCAAGTGCTTCTCACAACGCTTTTACTATTCTCAATTTAATTTATTAATTCGTTAATATGTTTTCTTTTTTTCTGCTCTTATAATAATTTTTATGTAGTAATAGTGGCTCTAATATTAGTAAGGTTCACTTTTCGTAATTGAATGAAAACAAAGTTGTTTAGATATGTTTTTTTAAACACTTTTAATATTTTTAATTAAAGTGTACGCATGTTTTTTTACTTTCATACAAATTTTTAATGGTTAGTTTCATGCAGATTTTTATAATTGCTCTTTTATTATTGCAAGTGTAATTTATTTGGCCATTAAATAATTGTGGTTTATAAAATTAAAAATTGATTTTTCTTAAATGTACTGAAAATTTAATTATAAAAAGACAAAAATATAATGTAGTTTTTAATATACATAAGATAGGCATTATTATTTTCAGTTTGAACTTCGTGTTCTCGTAATACTTATTTAACCAATCATTTAAACCTACGTTGGTTCGCTGCCTCACTGATTAGTGAGTCTTTTCCATACTTTTTATGTTATATGCCAGATTCTCATTCAATTTTAACAGCTGAAAGCAACTTCTATTCCATACTCACATTTTAATTTAAATCTTTGCTCAAATTGTTTTTTTTCAGTCTTCAATTTGTATATATTTTTTAATTATTTTATTTTCTCTTCTTAGAATATAACCCAACCATTCCATTATCTTTGTAGTGGCTATTATGCATTTTTCCTCAAATATTTTTATAATACAAAAAATAATGATAAATTATCATACAAAAAAAATAGTCGATGTCTTTTTAAATTTCAATTTTGAGTTAATTCATAGTAAAGTTCCAATCAGTTTGAATTATTTAAAACATTAAAATCTCTAATCTTTTATTTCGTAATCTTTATAAATTTATAATGAAACTTGATATTTTGTTATAATGTCCTAAATAGTTATTTATATAATATTCATATTATTATTTAGCTTGTACAGAAAATATTCAGTATTTAATTTATCACATTTATTGTATATATATAATATTTCAGTTATTATAAAACACAAAGTGTATAGGAAAATATTTATATTTTTTGTTTTTCAAAGATAATAATTCAATCTGAGTACGTGCGAGGACTACACACGACAGGGCGCATCCAGTTTATGAAATGTCGATTTTGAAACTTCACAGCTATTGTTATTGTTTGTTGTTGTTATTGCTCAATAGTAGATCGTTGTGTTGGAAACTTTCGCACGTATTATTGCTCGAACGATCGAAAAAGGACTCGGGTGAAATTTAATGTTGGTCAAGTATTTAGTCACTGTCTGAAAATGTACGTTAGTCAGTGCGTGAACCGTTCTAGTCGGGACACGGTCGTTATTTTATCAGTCTCAGTATGCGATTTTGAAATTTTTGAATTTTGATCAGATTTTTCGAAAAAAATAATCTGATGCATGCTTATAATATGATTCAATCGTAAAAACATTGCAAAATAGTTTTCGATCGAGCTTCAGGCCCAGGTATGTAATTGAATCGTTGTTTTGTCGTACGTTATCAGTATTATTTTGCTCTAGTAAAAGTCGTGGCCGCTGTTTTAGAATGATTGATTTTGATCTTGTTACGATATTAATTTCGAAAGTTTCATCGGCGTTGGATGACTGTTCTTAGTAAAAATACATAATGTCATCCGCGTATAATGCAAGATTGACGGTGTCTTGTAGTTTAGGAATGTCGTGTAGTGAATATGCTGTATGGTACGGGCCCCAGGACAGAGCCCTGGGGGACGCCAGCGGGTATTGGATGAATCGGTGATTTTTGTCTTCGTAAAAATAAAATAATTTTGCAAGGTCTTTGTCAGATAGTTATTTTGGTCAGATATATTTAAAGTCACAAAAGCTTTCTCGAATGACGACGGTAAGCCTGCTTTTAGCTATCATGAGTCGATGAAGTTGAAATGTCTGAAGCCGAATAATAACATGATTTTTGGCCATGATCGTTCATCTCTTAAAATTCGTAAAGTTTGCTGATCGTCGACAAGAGACTGATCGGAAAGCTAGTCGGTGATGTCAATGGTTTGCCCGGCTTCGGAATCGGAATCACTTGTGAGCTCTTCCACAAAGCCGGAAAGTGGTTTTAAATGCGCTGTTGAAATGTAAGTTTAGTGATTGCTTTTCTCGGCAATTTCAGGTGTGCATTAATATACCGTCCGGACCCGGTGATGTTTTTAATTTGCGTACGTACGTAAAAAATATCGTCGTCAGTATAAGGTAAGTGGTCTTTGAGAATTCGCAAAATCGATGATACTCTTATGTTTTCTAATTGTCGGTAGGTATGTGCTCGTGCAAAGACAGAAGCGATTGAGTATACAACCGTTTTCCGAAATATTTGACTCTGCTTCGGTCTCACAATTGTCGAGTTTCGGTCTGTAAATAATTTGTTAATTATTCGATGATGCGGAGATCCTGCATATTAAAAATTTTAGGCGGTTCTTCTCGTGACGAAATCGGATCCCCGGTTCGTCGCCACTGACGACGAGCGCAGTATTGAATTTTGAATTTTGATTGTCGGGAATCCGGATGACATAAATACAAGGGCCTATTTTTGGTAGGTTTTGTAGATTGATGTTTAAGTATCGTTTGTAGACAGTCTTCTGCATTCTTAAAGTTTCGTCAGTCGAATATCGTTGATTGTCGTCAAGTTATTTATATAATATTCATATTATTATTTAGCTTGTACAGAAAATATTCAGTATTTAATTTATCACATTTATTGTATATATATAATATTTCAGTTATTATAAAACACAAAGTGTATAGGAAAATATTTATATTTTTTGTTTTTTAATCACTGATAAAAATGACAAATTATGAAAGTCGTTTTTAAATTTCACACTATTTTTTATATGAAAATAAAATTCTAATTACTTTATTATCAATCAAAAGTAAAATAGTATTGAAATTTTAATATTGTATTTGCTGATATTAATTTATCAGCCTTTTTAAAAAAATAATAGCGTATAATATGATTCAATAAACAAAATAATGGAAAATTGTCACTATTTTACAAATAAAGTCTTTTAATTTTAATTTAATAAAATATGTAAATAGTATACATGATGTTATGATAAAATGTATAAGTCAAATATGTATGTTATTATGTATTATTTAAAAAAAAATAAAAAATAAAACTGGATTTATTTAACTATATACAGTACACAAAATCGAATGTGTATGGTAGTATATAAAATCAACGAAATATTTCAACAGTGTTATTTGTAAATAAGAAATATTTGTATTAAATTTACGCTTTAAAATCCCAACTTTAACAGAAGAAAAATTGCAAAATATTACTTTTTATTTTGATACCTACAAATTCACTTGTATACAAGTAATCACTGTAATACCATATTATAAAATTATTGAAAATAAGATTATTAAACACTTTTGATTATTGAACAGTTTTATATCTTATATTTATTTGTGTTCAAATAGCTTTTTATCGTCTTCAATAGTTTTAAATTTTCGTTATATATATATATATATATATATATATATATATATATATATATATATATATATAGAGAGAGAGAGAGAGAGAAAGTGTCCCATCAGAAGCGTATACTCATCGCTCAATCAAAAAAGATGCATTTTATTTAAAAAATAAGTTATGCCCTTCTGATGAGATACCCTATATATATATATTTATATGCTTATAAGTATTAGACACTAACCGTATTTATTTATTTTATCATTACTAATTATTTATTGATTATCCAATAAAATTTCGTTACTGAACCTAAACTTAAATATATCCGACATTCGTTTTCTTATAAATTTAATACTGACATTAATACTGAGTTTTCTCAGAGGTGCCTAAGCATATGAACATAGCTATATATATATATATATATATATATATATATATATATATATATATATATATATATATATGATCAATGCATTCTACTTGTTTTCACTTATGGTATTGAAACATCGATCTTAATTGCTAGACTAAGCAATAGCTCTAAATAACATAAAAACTATAGAAAGATGAATATGAAAAATATATAGAGATAAAAAGAGAAATGAATGAATCAGAAAGAACACAAAAGTTATGGATGTTTACCGAAAATAAGAATTTTGAAATGAAAATAAGCCTATCATATAACAAGAAGAGAAAATTACCGATGGACATGAGAAATTATTAGTTGAATTTCAGAGATAAGAAGAGACTAGGAAGAAACTTTTGTACAGGTCAAACAGAGACATAAAAAAATTATTGAAATGAAGTGGAAGAGGAAGACATTGGATCAAGCGAAGTGGAAAGATTTGGGAGACATTTTTTTAGCAGTGAATAGAAATATTCTAGTGATAATGGTTATATATATATATATATATATATATATATATATTTATATATATATATATATATATATATATATATATATATATATATATTGACTCAAAAAGTTACGGGATAAATAGAACATTAAAGTATTTTAAATAATAACAAACAAAAAAATCAAAAGTGATATCGTAGTTTAATAGCATTTTATTAAGTATAAATCTTATTCAATTAATAAAATATAGTTTTATTTTAATACGTAGTAAAATACATTTTTGTCTCTAAAATTAAAAAATTAATTCAGCAAAAGTCATGAGACAGTGTTATGTTGAGAACAAAATAAAAATTTACTTTAAATTCATTTTGATATATAGTATGGTTTTCCTTCAATTCAAGAACTTTAAAAAATCTTGACATTGATTTAATGAGGTCAGTAATTACTTCTGCGGTAAAAATAGTCCGCTTATCAAGTAAAATTCTTTTCACAAAAATTTTGAAATAATTGTATCATTAACTTTTTTTACGAATATTCGAAAAGTTTTTAATTGGGTTAAAGGCGAGTGACAATGGTAGTATTTCGATTACTTTTCAACAATTATAAAACAACTAAAAAAGAATTATATGGAATTTATCCTTTAACTCATTGCCTTGATAATACTTTTATGTCACTTAGATACAATTTGTTCAGATTTGGTTTTATATGATTTTTAAGTACAATAAATGTACATATTAGCCCATTGTCTTATCATTAAAAACCAATCTTTAGCCCAATATCTAACATATATACTCAAGCTGTAACATCTTCGACACCTATACCGTACATTACAATCAATATTAATTTATCTTTCTGAAATGATTTATTAAACTTTTGCTACAATTTTTGTGTTCATTTCTTCTCCAAATATTGAATTTTCTTTCATCCACAAATGTAATTTATTCTATTGTTTTTGAAAATAATAATCGTTTTTTGAGATTTTTGTTCACAAAAATTATTCTCTTTACAATTCGTTCATGATAATTTGAATTTCTAATAACTATTGATATAATTTTTAGCTTACAATTTTTCCTCTCATCAGTATTAAATTATCAGTCAGTTTTGATATACTTAATCTTATATTTTATTTTTTTAAAAAAAAATATGTTTCTTTCATTCTGTTAGTCTGAAAACTTGTTTCGACCACATCGAGCTTTGTCTTCTATTCAACACTCAACTTTAAATCTTTTTGTTATATTAAAAATGTAGAACAAGCTTACTAATTATTACAATTTCTCTTAGTTTTGTTTTGTTCATAATTAGTAATGATTAATTTTCGTACTTTTTACGTTTTTCTTCTCGCCATTTTTTTTAAAAACAATAACTAAAATATTTTATATCAATACCGTGGTTATCATGAAAAACTAATAAATCGAAAAATCTAGATATATACAGTTACAATAAGCGGATAACTTTTACATTTACTTTTTGTCCCACGAGTTTTGTAAGCTCAGTTTTTACATAGTAAAATTTGTGCTTCCAGTTTTTACTCAAATGCTTTTAAAGTAAATTGTTAATCTATCTATCTATCTATCTATCTATCTATCTATCTATCTATCTATCTATCTATCTATCTACCTATCTATCTATCTATCTATCTATATATATATATATATATATATATATATATATATATATATATATATATATAATATATTAAAAATTATATGGCATTTCAATATTTCTTCAATATCTAATTTTAAATATTTAAAGTGTTTTACAATATTAATATCCGTATTTCATGAATTTTATGAGATACTGTATGATATTATAGTGAAAAAAATTTATATAATATTATTTATATTCACTCTTACTTCATATTGATTCAAGTTTTGGATTCACAAATCAATTGAATTATTATATACAACTTTTATTTATTTATACTATTCGGATGTGTCCATCAAGCTATTTGAAAATAATATAAATATCAAAATAAATGACAAGATTCTACAAGGAAAATAATAAAAATATAAAAAAAAAATAGACATAACAACAATAAATATAAAGTAAACAGTTTTAATAATAGTAATATGAAATTTTCAATATATACTATGTTTTTGAAAATATCATGAAACAATACTTTATTTAATTATTTATGTTAAATTGTTTTTAGATCCTTATATTAATTTTAATTTTTTAAAAATAAAAATTAATATTAACGTTATTATTACAAAAGTAATCATCAAAGAGTAAGTCTATCTTGAGAGTTAGAAAGAAAACATACATATTTCCAAAAATATTCTCTCTCTCTGTGTGTATGTGTGAGTGTGTACATATATATATTTACTATAAGTAGCCTCAATTTTACTGAAGAGTTTAAATATACAATTACTTGTTTACTATCTTTAATTATTCTTTATTATCCTCTTGTGGCATTTGAGCCACCCTGTCTATTTATATATTTCTATCTGTATACCTATTTAATATATATATATATATATATATATATATATATATATATATATATATATATATATATATATATATATATATATATATATATATATATAATCAAATGAAGTTAAAATTCGCGTATAAATAAGAGAAATAAATTAAAAACAAGTCTACTTGAAAATGATTCAAAAAGCGAAACGATTTAAATAAGATTCTAAGAAAGTCTATACTAAGAATTAATAAAAAGAAAAATAGTTATAAAAGATGTTCCATGTCTAGATTTATTTCTATGACATTTGAAAATCGTGTTATTTTTTGTATTTTTATTTAAAGAATTACTAATGAAAGAGAAACATACACCGAAACGAATAATCTGCTTATGTGTGTAAAGCTTCTAATTACAGTAGATGTACTCCAGTAGTCACATACAAAATGCAAAGGATCGATAGAGACAAAATATATTTCACAACTACCTATAATACTTCGTATCGACTTTGTCAGTGAGAATAGGGTTTGGCATTTTAAGGGGTTTACGAGCCGATCTCCCTAGATATGTCGTACAACGATGCATCGTGTAAAACTTTAAAATGAATGTTTGTTACATCTCAAACTGCACGTAAATTGGTTTTGTTCTTGTATAGAGGATTTCTTTTCACATGATAGAAACAGAGTATGAAAGGATTGTGTCGTTAGATGCATTTTCTGTTACTTGAAAGTTTCAAATAAATTGTGTTTAACGAACGTCATCTTGAGTTTCATAAAAGCAATTTTTGAAAAATATGAACTTGTTATTTAAACTTAAATTTAAATTAACTGAAACTATAAAAATATCTTACAATGTTGTCAATGTAAAATTTAAAGTTTATCAATGTATCGAAATACAATCAGAATAAAAATAATTGCTTTCAAATATTTAATATATTTGAATGCACCAAATATCTATGTTAAATGTATATCAAAGACATATATTATATATATGTAAGGAAAAAAAAATAGGTTCTAAAAAAATTATTTAATTTGAACTATTCATTGTCTGGCGTGTAGTTATTGGTGCTATGTCAATTTATTTATCGTCATATATTTCCACATTTGTCTTATGAACAGTCATGAAGTACCAAATTGATATCTCAAATAGTTTACTGTAAACAACTATTTAAATAAAGTTATCTCAGTTTATTTTTAAAAATTGTTCTATTGAATATCGTATAGTAATAGTTTTTGTTAAAGAATATTTAACTCCAAAGGAAATTTTTAACTATATGAAATATATGTTGGATAATAGTGCATATTAATATTAAATCTTTTAAAATATATAAACTAAATAATTTAATCGTAGTTACACAAATTTAAAAAATAATTCTTGTGATGGGGACGTCCAAATAGTACTACGGTAGTAGAAATGATAAATGAAAAATGCACGATTTTATTTTGAAAAATCGTCGACTAAAGGTATCTGAAATTGTTAAGGTTTAGATGTCTCAAATGAACGTATATTTCATATTCTAATCGAATAATTAGGTTTGAAAATACTATTTGAAAGATGAATGCCGTATTTTTAACTGATTAAAACACATTCAAATACAAATTTCTCAAAAGCGGTTGGATTTTTTTAAGAAGAATACGATTGATTTTGTTAGTTATTTTGTAACCAATAATACAAATTGAATCCATCATTACACGAAAATAAAAATAAGATTTGAAAAACTGAAAGTATAGTGATTCTTTGTCATCAAAAAAGTTATCAAAAAATTTTTTCGCAGGAAAAATTATATGACTTCAATCTCCTGAAATGCTAAAAGAATTGATTGATATATTTGACTGTTATTTCTCCAAATAGTCAAGAATAACAGAAGAATTTTCAAATTTTAAGGCATTTAAATAAAAAAAATTGACCATAAAAAACAATATTATAAAATCATTATTTATAATAAGCATTTTCAATCATATCATGCATTTCATAAGCATTTTTCATCGTTATAATATATATTCATACAAGCGTCATTTCTATAAAAAAAATTGCCAAAGTGAAATATTTACTTTTCTAACTACCTTTTTTGCTTTATTTAACCCCATCTATTTTTAAACTTGAAAAAATCTTTGATCGCAAGCAATTTTCCTTTAATGATGAACTGAAAACGGCAGTAAATATGTATTTTGTGACTATTTTGTAACTTTATAGATAAAATAAAGTCACTGATGTATCTGTTGAAAAAGTATATTGGAGGTCAAATAAATTGCTTAAAAAAATAAAAGTAATTCATAGATTTCAAATATATTTTTTCGCAACAGTTTTTGCGTTATTTTTTTAAAATTCGTTTAACATTAGAGAGAAGAAATTCACTCATTTCTAATTTTGAAGAAATCTCTATAAAAATACCGCTACAAAAAATAAAAATACTCGTGTGTTGCTTTCACTGTTAAGTTATTGATTGAGATAGATAACGACACTAGGCGATGTGTGTATTAAAAGTATAGGATAAATTTTGTTGAACAACATTAAACAGCATAAACTTTTTGGGTGATCTAATATTTTTGCTTAGTAAATAAAAGTATATAATATTTTTAGCGTTGATTTCGTGTATAGTTCATAAAGATTATATTAAAAATTCTAATTTATGACATATTTTCTCAGATTTTGTAGGAAATAAAATATTTAATTGTATATTTGATCGAATATATTTATTTGCAATAGCTTAGAAAGAATCAAATAGATAAGCATAATATAATATTATTTCAAGAATTCAAAGCATAGGTACATTATTTCTTTAACTAACATTTTTTCTGAGTACTCATTAATATAAAATATCTGGTATTATTTCACTGAAAAATTATGTACAGTGTTTAAAATTGGTTAAAAATTGATTTTGTATATAACTCAAAAATTGATGAATTTTTGTTTAATTATGTATAATTCATAATTAAGTACACTCTCATTAAAGAAACTGAAGAAAATTTGAATGTTTAATTTAAAAATACTTATACATTTTACCTAGTTATGTTCACTAGAAGATTATTTACTTGATTTATAAAAAAAATCCTTCGAAATATTTATTGCAATCATGGAAATAAAAGAAATAATAAATGCTTTAATGCTTTTTCAGTTAGAATCAAAGTACTTTTTCGAATAAAAAACTTATTGAAATTGCAGTTTTTCATCCGGTTGCATATTTAATGAAGTATTTATTCCGTTTTTAAAAATAAAATATGATGGATTTGAAAATCGATTGATATGTGTAAATATTTATTTAAAATAAGTGTATCAGTTAAAATTAACCTCCATAGCTTGGATTCATTAAAAGAAGCAAAAACAAACCATGTTATAAAAATTATGTCCTAACAGTAGTTGCTAAAATATGTTTAAGGTCTCTTGTATTGTATATTTAATTTTTTTTAAATAATAAAAACTCATATTTCAATAACGAAAAATCGAAATTTTTAGGTTATTTTCATCTTAAACCGGGTATTTTTCGAGTTAGTGAAGGAAGTATATCAAAAATCAATCAAAATCTTAACTTGAAATTATATTTTAATGCAAATTAATTATCACCAACACCGCATTATGTTTTAAAGTTCATTCAGTAATCATTTATTGTTTACTTTGTTATTTATAACAAAAATGGGCTAATGCACATTTCGATAGTGATGTCACATCGTTCATAGCTATTTTGTTATAAAATCTAGACTAATTATTTATTATAACTATTTATATATTTACTATTGTGTGTTATTCTGTTTTTTTCAATCCATCTTTAACTGGTGATTAACTCGTTCATTTTGTTCTATTCATATACAAAAAAATATTTTTCTTCGAGTAATACTAAAATCAATGGTGCGTAACTTTTTTACACTTGCGATCCCCATACTCAGACTGAAATTTTACGCGACCCATTATTTGTTGTTACCATCCTATTATATACATATAAGAATAATAATAATAAAAAATATGACAATTTCTCAAAATTTTTACGACCCTCAACAATTTTTCTATAACCCCTTAAGGGATCTCAATCTACAGGTTGCACACCACTACTAAAGTCATGAATTGATATTAATCAAAAATAACAATTATAGGAAACAGAACTTAGTTTAATTTATAATCTACAATGTTTTTTTTTTAAAAAAAAACAAATAGATGCCATTTTCACACCATCATTTTTTCACAATAATAGTGTTATAGAAAGCTATACTCTTATATAATATGATTTCTTTGATTTATTTATTTCAGATGACTTTCTGAGTATAAAAAATATGTCTTCCTCAAACAATGATTTTTTTAAAAACTAATATCGATATTATCTTTTATTATACATTAAATATTTTCATCTAAAAATATTTTGTACAATTAAAAATTCTAATTAATATGTGTGATTACATACAATAGTATTTAAGAAAAAATACAAACATTTCTTTCTTCAACCCAACGAATTAGAATACTCCCATAAATGTTAAATATAAAATATCTTCAAATATTAATTACATTTACTATATTTTATTAAAGAAAAATAAAGTAATATATTATCATATATAATAATTATAACAAAATTAAAAAAATACACTATTTGAAATAAAAAACGTTATTTATAAGTACTTTTGAAATATTATATTTTTATTTCCAAATATATAATGGAAAGTTCAAAAAGAGTAAAGTTTAATTTTCACGAAAATTCAAATGATTTCACTTTATAAATAATCAGTCGTTGTTAATAAATGTTATCATATTGCACAAATAATATTAATAAAAACAATGAGTTTGTTCAGTATTTTTTAAAGTTTATTTCTTTCAAACTGATTAAATCAGAACTGAAATAGAATATTCACCTTCAACTAATATATCCGAATATACTATATCAAGTGATTTTTTTTCTAAAAATATTTTGCACGCAACAAGTTTCAAAGTAGATAATATTGTGTTATACGTTTTCTATCGTCGGAGAACAAAGATTGAATAATAATGGGAGCTGTTTAAAAGTTTTATAGATAAGGTATAATATATTCAGTTTATTTTCTACGAAAACATTGAAACTTTTCAGGTTTTTTTCTTTTCAATACAAGTGGTAATGATAATCATTTTTTATGAAAATGAATCTAAATATATTGAGAATTATGTTATTTAACAGCAATCTATGTAATCATTTAACGATCTATTTAATCATTTAAAGATTATTGATTAATTATTAGAATACAAATTAATGAAAATAGAAAACAATAAGTGATTATTTAACATTTTTATAATATCGTGTAGTGTCCAGTGAATGATTCATTTGTATGAAATGTTTTAATATACTTTTAGTCATCATCTGCTCTTAATAAATGTTTATTAAATTTATTAAGTCGCAAATTGACGATTTGACCTGTTTTTATGTTGATAATGTTTATTTTAGCGAATAACAGTTTTTAGTTTTTAAAAGAATTAGAAATGTATAAATCTGCATTGTGATCATTGAAAAAAATTAACATGAAATCAATACAGTCCACTTTTCCCATACCTGTAAATCAAGAACGAGAATTGGACCAAATTCAATTTATATTTGAATTGATTCCGGATTCATCGTCAATTCGCGTCACGTAAGTAGAATGTGAAGTGATACAGATATATTGTCTATCTGCGAGCACTTGAGTAATTACCATTTATCCAAACATTTATATGAAGAGCAGTTTAGACGAGGACCCACTACAGATTCTCATACTTGAAATACCTAACTGATCGAGTGAGAGAAATCTGTAATCAGACGTGTACTACATGACATATCATGAAATTACTTCAGTGCAGTGTTGAGATCGGTCGATATTTTGTGTCAGTTCATAAAAGCACCGGCTTATCTTTATTATTCCAATAAGTTTGTCATTTATCTTGTTAGTTCAAATCCTATTCTAATGTTTTCGTAAAGTAATTGCTTCCAACTATACCATATAATCATTTCTTAGGAAATGAACCTTACATACGTATTTTGATAACGGCATAATAGCTGTACATTTTTATTTATTCAGGATATTACATACAAATATGAATAATAACATTTTGATTAAAAAAATGTTAGAAATGTATTTGTCTATAACAAAATAATTAAATATTACTTCAACATCTGTAACAAATTAAGGATACAAAAATTAAAACCCAGTTTTTTGGACAAATAGTGGTATGTAAATTAATTAAAGTAATTACTACTTTTCTAATTTTTTTATTTTAAAAACTGCTCTATGTATAGCTTCGAGTAGCCGAAAGAGAGTTAAATCACATAGATCTTGTAACTAGGGAATAGCGCAAGCTATGTAAGTCAGAAGTTTGAATGTGGAAGATCTTTAGAATCGATAATCATTAAGACTACCTATCTAAAAATGTCTCTTTAACACGAAACGATTATATTTTTTTAAATTCTTTTTATGTTTTGCGTTTACAGATTTCATACACTCCCTTAGTTATCAAATAAAAATCTCATTAAAAATAAGTATACTTTTTCATTAACTATTGTCTATATCACTGAACTTCTCTTAAAATATTTTTAATGTGTCCATCTCATGATAAAGTTTACTTAATGTGATTCCGAGATATTTACATGAATGATATGCTGCAATTTCTACTTCATCGGTAAAAGGTAGAATGAATAAATAAAATTTTGTCTTTTAGTCAATCGAATTCGGGTAATTTTCAAAATATTTGTGTTAATTCGATAAATGAAGTAATATTTTTTGTACGTAATTTAATCACACACGTGTATAATTGTTAATAAATTAAAAAAACGAATTTAAATTAAACTATGTTTTCGATTTTTTAAAGCATTTTCTGAAAAGATTCCATGTAGTGAATATTTTTGTCCATTCACGTATGTGATCAGAAATTAATAAACGTCTAAAATCTCTAAAATTTATATTTAAATTCAGAAACTAGAAATGAATTTTGAAAACTGAATTTTCAAAAATCATAGTTTAAACAATAATAATATAACTATAAAAATCTGAAATGAAATAAAATGTTTAATGTTTGCAAAATAGTATTAATAAATAGTTACAGTGTTTATAACAAATTAATTTTTTATATTTTTTCACATTTTATTAACTTTTTAGAGTGAATTTAATCCTAATTATGAATAAAAACTAATAAATAGTTTAGAACTATTGATAATTCATATTTATTTCAAAATATTTTACACAAATTTTTCACTTTTCAATATCAAAAACTATGTATAAAAATATCATATAACCTTTTACTGTTTTTTCCAAAATTTTATAAAACTACGTTTTTTTGGTAGATGATACCATTTTCATCTAAATGCTCAAAAACAATTTTTAATTAACATTTCCTATATTTTTTTTGATTTTACTGTAGATGATTATAATCGATGAAGATTCATTTGTATAAAAGTGAATTAATTACAGGAGCCAAGCACAAGTAAATTAATATTGTTATTTTTATAAAAAAATATTATTTATTTCATTTTGATTGTCATTTTAATATATCTGAACAGTTTTTATTATGTTTTTTTTAAAAAATTTGCTCAAATATATGTACATATATAATTACTATCGTTATTGAATGCTGTACTAAATTTTCAGTTTAGTGCTTAAAAATGATTGAAATCAAATAATTTTTCCTCTTACTACATTTGGTTTCTTATTAAAATAAAATCCATTAAACAATAATTATTAATATTTTTTTACTAAACATAATAAAAGTATGTAATTGCGCTATAAAATATATTCTGATACTGTAAAATTGTTTTATATATTTAGAATTATTTTAGAATGGTTGTTTTCAAACATCTATTTTACCCAAATTATGAGTAAAAACTTATCTAATTTAATTGTTGACAAATAAAACCCATCCACTTGATCCAATATCATTCAAACAGTGCTGTGTACATGAACTGAAAAACTATCTGCATTAACATTCAACAAGAATGTCTGCAGTGAAATCACAGGCATCGCGTTCCTACATTTGCGTGTTTCCACTACGATGCGTGCAGCTGCGGACGTAGATATCATTACGTCATCTGGTTACTTAAACAATTAGCGACAGAACGCTAGTTCGACTCTGATGAGCGACCCTAGAGAGACGTGGGCGCCCGCATACAACAACGATCGGGCTGTCAACGTACGGAGTAAAACAACGGCTATCTAATCAGTTCGTAGAGTAGCTGAGTGCTATTGTTATTACATTTATTATATAACACATATTCTTACGAAAACTGTTGCTTGATTTGTTTATAATTATATCTCTGAGTCACCAGTGTTATTAACACGCATTGCATGTCAGTGCATTATATTTGAAATAAGTACAGTGCTGGAGAAATAATTACTTATATCGATGATTTTTTTAATAAACGAAATGAGTCTTTTAAACGTAACTTTAACTTTTAAATTAGTCTTTATTAACATAAAGTGATAGTAAGTTTTATCAGTTAAAAATAGTTGTATATTCCTAATCTACAATTAATCTTTCATAAAGAATTTTATTTTAATTATGAATAATAACCAGTAATTAATTTAATAGTGTAATTAATTCACTTTTTGTCAAAATTAAGTATATTTGTAATTACTGAATGGCAATTAAGATAAAAAATATTTGTAAGTACAGTTACAAAGTTATTCGTACTTTGCGAATAATTTGTTTAAAATTCGGAACGTTTATATGTTTATTATTCGAAATTAATATATTTAGTAATTAGAAAAGTATATTAAAATTAGTATGAATGCAATGAATTTTCAAATACAGACACATTTATAAGATGTAGTTAATTAAACAATTTTTATTCGAATAAAAACACAAAATGCGTTTATCAAAAATACTTATACTTCCAATAAATGCATTTTTACCGTAATTAATAAATTAATAATTTGTTAGTTAGTTATATGCATCAGTTAAATATTTTAAAAAATTTGTCGCTTTATTAATTAAATTCGGTATCACCTTACAATTAATTGCTTTTCAATTCTTAAAAACAGCGAATTTTTTTAACATGTATTTGTTATAATTCTCTTATATTCTGTTGTTGTGGAATTATGGTTACTATTTATGACTGATAACTTTCTATAACCGAATTTTTTATATAAAAAAACAAAAAAATATATAAGAAATTTACCGAAAAGGTAACTTATATTAACATCATAAAAAATATTAACTCAGATTCCTCTTATTATCAAAAAATCTACTTATTTAAATCTATAATACACCGCATTTCAAATATTCCCTTAAACGCGGTTTTTTTTAAAAAAATATAATAAAAACAGTAGTAATAGCTCTAATATTATATATATATATATATATATATATATTACAATTGATATAATTCATTTAATAAAATTATTTAGACAATAAAATACAAATATTTCATTCAAAACAAATAATAATGTAAAAACACATAAATTAGTATTGAAAAAAATATAAATATAACCTAAACGGAATGTATAAATTAACACATGAAGCATGTAAAAAAATATAGTCCAAACGGGTAAAAAATTAAAAAAATGATTTAAAGAATATTTTAATTGTACGCTATTAAATTTAATAAAACAATTCTGTGTTTTCTAAGGACATTTTAGAAACAAGACATAATTATAATAAATCAAATAAAATAAATGTAAATTATAAAGTAAAAAAATTAAATATATTAAAATATGGTAATATAGGGTCATCCAAACGTGATGCCTAAATTTTTATTTTATTAAAAAAAATATGTGTATAGGAAAACATATGTATAGTTTCTTTGTAATAAAACACTAATCTAGGCGTCACATTTGGTTGACCCTATAGTATTATGTATAAATCGTTAATCACTTCTTTTGATAATTTCAGTTTTATTTTTTATAATAAATAAAATACAATTAATCATTAAAATATTTGCCTTCTGTTTTTATAGCACTCTTTTATCCCTTATATGGACGATCTTTCAGATTTATTTGCAAAAAAATAATATCTTCTTTAAAAACAATAAAATCGTCGATCTATTTTCATATCTCAATCACATTTCGAAAATGCTGTCCAGCTAAAAAAATCTGCATCGACTAGACTAAACGATAATTCAAAGACACCAAATCAGGTCAATACGTTGCGTGTGGGAGAACCTTTTAAACCAAGTTAAAGATGATTTTCTGAATACTAGGGGAAAAATGTGAATTAAAGTTATCATACAGTTAAATGGCCTTCTAACCTCATTGCTCAGTAAATGGTCTTTTCTGTTCCATTTCGTCGATCAAATAATTCAATTGATGATTATAACATTCGACAATAACCATTTCATCAAGTTGAAAGAACTCGAAAACAGTACATCATTTTTGTCCTATCAGATATATAGAAAGATTTTCTTAACTTGGATGTTTAGTTTTGCTATTGATGTTGATCTACCTATGAATGTGTTTGTTTAAACTTGTTATCCATAATTTATTTTCGTTGCCAGTATTATTTTTTTACAAAAAATCCTTCTTACGTTATCTCACAAGCAACAAGATTCATCTATTGATCCGATAAATAACGCTATTATCTAAGATTTCATACAATACTTACTTTCCAAACTTCTGAATTTTTCTCATCTGATGAAACCATTACAATTGCTCGATCAATTCTCAAATGTTTCACCAGTTCTTTTTGTGTTTGCGATGGATTTTCATTCATAATAATTGAAAATCATCGGCTTTCAATTTTTACCGATTTCCAAAATATGATTAATTATTAATATCAGAATAACTAGTTTTCAAACATCAAAATCAATACTTTCAAATATTATGATATAGCACCTTTTATTTAATTTTTATTGTTCATCCGGATCAGTACTGTTTTATAAGATTATATTTATTATTAAATTACTATATACAGCTTCCACAAACTTCCATATGAAGCGTTAAAAAACTCAAAAAAAAAAATGAGAATTTATTTAAGTTTTAAATAATAATAATGCATAAAATCAAATACAGATGACTCAAATGAAACTAAAGAATATTAAATAATAGTAAATATAGCAAGCAAGTAAAAGTATATCTAAACTTTTAAGTGTCATTTGGGCCACCTATATAATATATAAAATGAACAAACAAAATCAAATAGCGATCAATTATTTTATGTGTTAATATGCGCCACTATCATAATATAAAATAAAGTATAAAATATCCATCATAAACAAAAATAATTGATCAATCAATTCATTTCCTGATGATGACATGTGCTGTCGAATTGATTATAGTAAGGTACAAAAAAGGTACCATTACTGAACGAAGTCATAAGAATTAATTAAACAAATATCAACTTTATGTCCTCACTTATTATGTTAAATTTCCTCAGGTTTTTCTTCACTTCAACAGATATACGAGGGTCGTTTGATAAGTATAGTAAAAAAGTAAGAAAAACTAAATTGAAGAATGTAATTTAATTAATTAATTAAATTAAACAATAAATAAATTTACCATACTTATAAAACGACCCTCGTATTCCCTTTAGAATTCATGTTTAACTTTCAAGAACATTTAGTTTATGAATTGATTTTATTGTATAGCAAGCTAATTTTAAGCACAATGACCCTATATTTGGAATTGATATCCTGTTAAAAATAAAGAATTCTTTCGACTTCAAGTTTCGTCACATTTTCTTTTAAATTTTCATCAAAATATAAATATACTTTATTTCAACTATATGAAAACTATTTTTCCAATTTTATTGTTAACTAAAAATCTTTACAATATTACAGAAATTCACCTATATTTGAATATAGGTTTTAAGTTTTTTGGTTTTAATTCAATATTCTCTTTTTTTATACAAGACTTTGTCCTTTGAATCTAACATTTTAATTTTAATTTGAAAATATTACCTATTTCCAGGAAGAATAATCTTCATTTAAATACATTTTTACAAAGTTTAATTGCTTGGCATTATTTGTCACATTTATGAATGGTTTTGGTTTTATTTTTTAAGCATGATAATCTTCTTAAAGTTCTTCGAAATATATCTATTTAGATTATAATTAAGCGTTACTATTATTTTTTACACTGCTATGTTTATTTTTCTACATGCTGTTCATTAAAATTTAATGTTATTTCTCTATGAGAAATGATGTCATTAAAAATGTGACTTTCTAAAAGTATCAATCTATTTAAAATTAATCATACTCAAAATGACATTTATTTATTGAAATTTTAAGAGAACAATATACTAAATAAAATAATAATATGCTTATTTGAAAATAAACATTTTATTTATTAGTGTCACTCTAGAAAATAGTGTGTTAAAAAAACTTTATACTCTAGGTTACTCATTTTCTGTACGGTCAGTTGTAAAATATGGGATCAGGCTTTGCCATAAATCAGTATTATAGCTCCTCCCAATGGATTACAGATGTTAGACAAATGTTTAATAATGCAAGCTGAAGTTTTCTATTGAAAACTACCTTGTACAGTTTCTCATAGATAAAATTCAACTACAAATTTGACCATCTTTGATAAATCCTGGTCATTAACATGGTTTTTAGAAACTAATTTTTTAAATTTTTGAAACCAATATCACACTATCTATTCTTTATCTATACTTTTATTTGTTATTATATTAATATTTACAATTTTTGTCTATTAAATTACTTTAAATTTAACTTCAAAAAAATATACGCTCTTTAGTTTTAATTATCATTTTCATTCACTTATAATTGTGTTCAATAAATTCTTCCACTAATAATTGTAATTTATCTAAAATATGTTTTTTGAAATATTCTAAGATTTCATAAACGTTTAATATAAACAAATTTTAAAATTATTCAATATTAAAAAAAATTATAGTCAAAAATACTAACTTTTATACATATCAAGTATTTGGCAAACAAATTTAATTAAACTGATTTTTTCTGAATCTATTTCAAAACGTTTTTTTATTTGACACTTATTTTTTATAGAAAATATTTTTACATGCTTATTTCATACTCAAGCAATATGCGTTTCTATGTATAGAGTTTTCCAATAATAATAATGAAGCTACAAAGCTTTTTTATTGTGCGATTCATCTGGGATCATTTACAATTTACTTAAGCACAAGTGTAAACGTTGTAGGCCGTTGTTATTTCAAAGTTACAAAATGTATTCGTTATAATAAAATTGTTGAAACTGCTGAATTCATTTTTAATCTGTATTTATAGGTTGATATTTGTTGATTTTACGTTACATAATTTTTTTATAGCTAAGAAAATAATTCGGCCTATAGAGGGTTAAATGGAAATAAAACAAAATGTATTTAATTAATTTGTTATTTTTTATTTTTAAGCATATTCTATAGCATTATTGATAGAACACAATTTCACTCATATGATTACCACGATTTCGCTTGACATAGTGTATTTGTTTAGTTTCATTTTTAGTCACTTTTTCACATAATGGTGGTCCAATTTCAAGAATTACAAATTCAATGTTTATTTTTAATGCTTCTGTTGTTTTTGATTTATCAGTATAAACCAATGATTTCACATAATTCCACAAAAAATAATCCAACGAAGTTAGATCACATGATATTGTTGACCAATTAATGAGTCCATTTCGTGAAATAATGCACTCATTAAACTTTTGTTTCAATAAATCTATTGAATTTTTTACAATTTCTAAGCGTTGTTGAAGTGTTAAACGTTCCATGATAATTTGCCAAACTGTACTGAGTTGAAATGTTAAAATGAGGTTAAATAAAATTCAAACATGGCTGCCATCAGCTTTCAAAGTTCTAACATTCTTATTGAAAATCCTTATAGTAATTTACAAGATCATCTTTTATTTCTTTTTTTTTTTAAATATGAAACAATAGATTTAGCTAATTTACTATTATAGCTGAGAAATTATTTTTAACGAAATGGCCTTTTCAATTCTTAATCTGATACTTATTTCTTGTCATTTTTATATTACAGAGTTCTTAAGTATTCTAGTTATAGAATCTAAATGTAATATTATTCATAAATATGTATATATATAATTTTGTAAAAAAAATATAAATATGACAATAAGAGTAAAATAGATAATTATTTTTATCTGAAAATAAAAATACAAATATCTACACCGAAATCTATTAACATACTTATATAGAAATAGTTCAAGAAATACAATTACAACAATAACAATATTAAACTTTTTCAACGTTTTAATAGATGTATTACTAAATATTAATAGTGCTTTTGGAAGTTACACTAAGGTCTAGCAGTATTTCTAAATTAAGTTTAAATTATAATAAATTGTCCTAATAGTAGGATTCTGGTAGATTCCCACGAGTGTGCTTTTAGATTTAATTGATAATCAATATATTCTAAACTTGAAATCATGTAAACAGTAATTAGGTGATATTAAAAAATGATTGTTTTAATAAATTTTAATTTAGTTCTACTTGAAAAATTATAATAAATTTAATGATATTAATCAATTACAATATATGTATATATGTATATATATATATATATATATATATATATATATATATATATATATATATATATACACACATATGAAGATTATTGTTGGAAATAAATGTTCACAAACATAAACAATAGTATGCCTTAAAAATATTTTCTTTTAGTAAAAGTTTTCATTTTTAATATAGATTATCTTGTAAAAACAAACAACATTGTATACTATTCTTATCGACAACTTTGTTATAATGTGATGAAAAATAGAACTTAGGGAAGAACATATTCGACACGTTTTTCTTTTGATTAAAAGAAATGTATTGTGGGAGCAAAAAAAAATAATTTGTGAGATTTATAGGAAGAATAATGTATTTTCAACAATACTTGTAAATTTTAAAGAATGGTAGAACATTTTAAAGTCGTAATTTTTACTTGAAAATTCAAGAAAATCTCTTGGTTAACGAATTTCTAAAAGAATATATTACAAGTCTTACTGAGTAAAATCTCGGTTCATTCTACTATCTTTCTTATAAAGTTACTAGGAATGATTCAGTCTATTGATTTTTAATGTTTACAATCCATTGATAAGATTTATAAAGAAGGAAAGTGGGACCTACACGAATTTCTAAAAGAAAACATATTCATCTGTTTTAACATTTACATTTCGCTGCTTCCTAAATCAAAAATAACGTTTCTTTATTCAGTTGTGATGTGTGATGAAAAGTGAATATATTTTAACAATTTAAAAGGCAAAAAGTGAGTATATTTTACTAAAACAAAAATTCATTTTTAAAGACCAAATATATTAGGTTGGCAAACGTCTCCCTGTCCTTCTGGTCATTTACATTTCGCAGCTATACTAAAAAAAAAAAAAAAAAAGCGGAAGTTTTAAAGACCACTACATATTTAATGATATCAAAAAGACGTTTTCTATTATTATTCTCCACATTATTCTTTTATCTGTGATTGTGTTATTCTAATAGAGAGTGAAACAATCTTAGCTGATAAATGTAGTCAACAATGACACAAATTGAAACAAACATTGAACAGAAAATGACTATTAGTATCTAATAAATGGCACAAGGTCATTCTGGTCTAAGACCATTGTTAAATCGATGTTTTAAAAGCAACTTAGGAAATATTGTTAGAGTTGAAATTATAAGTCTTATTCTACTCTGCTTACTCTCCAGATATTATGTCATCATATTTTTATTTATTTAAATCAGTTTCCAAAATTTGCAAAAATTACGAGTTTTTTAATTCGTTGTTTCGATGCAAAATCAACCATTTACTTAAAAAATTATAGAAAATCATATAAATCAAAGGAAAATATTTAATTAATGTTAAGTTTATAATTTATTTGAAATTAATAAAGATTTTTATTAAAAAAAATATTTTAAATGCATACCTTAATGTATGTGTATTGGTGATTTAAATGAGACTGAAGAATAGTAGATAACAGTAAATGATAGTAAACAAGTAAATGTATCTCTAAACCCTTCAGTTTCATGCGGGTCATCCTGTGTATATATATATATGTAATAAAAGATGTCGATAAGTATAATATATTTATTTCGTTGATTAACGTGGTTATACAGTTATATTTACAGAGTTGACTATTATATGATGATGGCGAGACTCGAGTTCTTGTGTTGTATTTGTTGATGATGGTGATTGTAGCGATGTCTAAAAGTCTCTTGTGTTGTATTTGTTGATGAATGTGCGAATCAGTTCATTTGAATTAATTTCATGTGGGTCAAATGTCGAATGTTTGGCGATGTCTTTTATATATATATATATATATATATATATATATATATATATATATATATATATATATATATATATATATATATATATATATATATCTTCGTTTCGTATATATGGTCATCCAAATGTGACGCCTAGATTTACGTTTTATTAAAAATAAACATGTATGTAGGGTGGTGTATAGAGAAACATTTGTATAGTTTCTTTTAAATATAGATAGATAAATACTTAGAAAAACTTTAAAAAATGGATGTTTGTATAAAAAATGAAATTTAATTAGTATTTTTTTTAATATTACGTAATAATATATATTTAAAAATTACATAACATACAGTATTTAAATAGCATTTAATCAATATACAACTCATAAAACTGCAAATGCAAATAATTTGTGACGTATACGTGTCGCATATTCGTGCACTGCTATTGTTCCCATACAGCGATTGTAGATCTTCTGCAAAGCGTGCGCCACCGACTGTGCCCCCATCGTTACATTTCGAACAGCGCCAATGGTTGTAGGACACGTTGAAGGGTGACAGTAGTCACTGCGGGTAATCATGCACGCACGCAACTCATAAACGGATTACATTGTCTGTCGTTCGTCTTCAATTTCACGGTTAATCGTCAATCCCATTATGTGCTGGAATAATGGCTGCTGTCGCAACCAACTCCGAGATATTTCGCTTCTTGCGTCTCCTAAATATATTGTGCGTTCAAGATGTGGTCCGTGAAACTCCAAACTGTGGCAGTTTTGAGCGGTCGCTTTCGCGAGCAATTAACTGGTCGTCGATCAATAGGTCGGGTGATGTATTTTTAGATACGGGTCAGTTTCGTACTAGGTAAATCAGTTTTAGAATTAATGACAGATTGGGAAATGACTTTCGTTTTAAAAATATATTTATTGTTCCTTTAATTTTTAAGTTTTTATTTAACAAATTTTACTATCTTTTTTTAGAAAAATACAATTATTTTATTAATAGTATTTTTCCAATTAATGATTGATTGTTTTAAATAATTATAATGAATTTAATTTATAATATTTTCATACATAAGATATTGTTATTATCTCATAAATATATTTTAAATATTTTTTGTAAATTTTTTATTGAATCAAATTAAAAACAGATCTTTGAATGAATTTTTCTTTTTTTCTAATTATAGTCCTGAAACTTTTATTATTTATTTCTCTACTAAAAATATATATTTAAATGATTATTTATAAAAAAATTTTCAAATGCTTCTTTCATCATTATGCATATTTATGCATTTTTTTAAATGTATCTTATTTTAATTATTGTTGAATATCTAATTTTTAATATTTCGAATTTATTAATATTCGTGTCTCATAACTTGTGAGTCGTTGTATATATATATATATATATATATATATATATATATATATATATATATATATATATATATATATATATATATATATATATGTGTGTGTATATATATGTATATGTATGTACGAGGGTAGTTTGATAAGTATGGTAAAAAAGAAAAACTAAATTGAAAAATTTAATTAAATTAACCAATAAATAAATTTACCATACTTATCAAACGAACTTTGTATGTATGTATATAAATAAACGTAAAAAACCAGTTATAAATTCATAAAATTTCGAAAGAAATGTAAAAATTATTTCTTAATTTAATAATAAATATTAACATTGGTTTAAAACTGAATTTAATCAAAAATAATCAATTCTTAAAAGTATGTATGGAATAATTATATTTTTTTATGAAACCCCTCTTTATTTCACTAGGTAGTCTCAATTAATCTGTAATTTTCTTTTGGGAACACATTTCGTTTAAAACCTGCAACTGTGACAGAACAGTATTACATATGTCACACATCAGTCGGATTTTATTTTCTGGAATAAAATCATGAGTAAATCGTATGTAATCGATGCAGTCTCGTGAGAACGACATTTTCTTCGTCGATAATGTCATGTATCTTGGAACATAAATCAGTTCATTGAAAGTTTTATTCATTCTTGCTAGTAAATATTATATTAAACATATAACATTTGAAGTTATTTTAAGCCTTGCATATAAAAAGAGAAAATAATATTGAGAATATCATATATTTAGATACGTTTATAAAAGGTTCATAAATTCAAAATTTGATTTTATAGAATAAAAATATTTTCATTAAACAATTGCTATTTGAAATGATTTCGAATATATTATATATTTGAGTCGATTATATTATATATAAAGGAACATAAATGTAACACATTACAAATGAAATACTTATGTAATATATATATTTTTTAAATATTTTGTTTATTTATGCACTTATAATAGAGAATTAATTTATTTAAATAAGTCGTAAGTTTTATTTCAGTATTATATAATTAAAATAAATACAAATAGGAATATCTTTAAGTTATAATTCCAAATAGTTTTTTCAATTCATTAGTCACTTATTAACACTAGACTTACGGAGCATGTCAATAGGACTCATTTAAGATTTTGTTACTATATATATAGAAAACTTAAATATTATTTTTTTAAAACATATGTTGGTTTTTAATTACATAATGACACATATTCGAAAAAAAAATATATTACATATTTGAATATATGTCATTATGTAATTAAAAACCAACATATGTTTTTAAAAAATAATATTTAAGTTTTCTATATATATAGCAACAAAATCTTAAATGAGTCCAATTGACTCGCTCCGTAAATCTAGTGTTAATATTAGAGTTCTCTTTAATAGTTTTCTTTTAAAGATCCAATTGAGGAGATATTTTGTTTTAAACATGATTTTTGCCAGAAACTTTTTCATAGTGAGCTTTATTTTGACTTATCATGACATATCTTAACATATCTAAGCAATCTTCAATGCAGTAGTTTCCTTTTTTCTTCTGTATGCTTTTGACATTTTTGGTTTTCACGCTTTTAAGAGAGATTTATTATTTTAGAAATGAATGCTTGCTTTATTTATCAAAATATGAATCAATTTTGGTCTCAAGAGTCATTCGATTTCTACTTGAGTTAGTCACGTGAGTAATATATTCAACAGTTGTCTTCTTTCTACCACGAAGAAGTTGAAGTTAATATGTGTATATATATATATATATATATATATATATATATATATATGTATATGTATACGAGGTCGTTTGATAAGTCCGTGTAAATTCCGAAAGATGGCACCACTGGTGCATATCGAGGTTATTTTTAATTAGTAGCACCTCTTGGAAGAACACACATCAAGTTTCAGCCATATCGGTCTATTCCTTTGTGTTTGACAATCGTTGGAATCAAGGAAATCGAGTGATTGTCAAATAATGGACGAAAAAGAATTTCGCGTGTTGATTAAACACTATTTCATTAAAGGCAAAACGCCTCAGGAGACTAAACAGAAGCTTGATAAACATTATGGTGACTCTGCACCTTCGATTAGTGCGGTTTATAAGTGGTTTCAAAATTTTCGAAGTGGCCATATGAGCACAAGAGACGCTGAACGTTCTGGACGCCCTGTTGAGGTCACCACTCCAGAAATCATTGATAAAATCCATGATATGGTGATGGATGACAGAAGAGTGAAAGTGCGTGAGATTACTAGTGCTGTAGGGATCTCGTGTGAACGGATACATAATATTTTGCACCAACATTTGGACATGAAAAAGCTATCCGCCAGGTGGGTGCCGCGATTGCTCACGATCGACCAAAAACGAGGTCGTGTGAAGTGTTGCAAGAACGGTTTGCAGCTGTTTCAGCGAAATCCGCAGGACTTTAAGCGTCGTTTCATCACTGTAGATGAAACATGGATACATCACTACACTCCTGAGACCAAAGAGCAGTCTAAACAATGGGTTATCAAGGGGGAATCTGCTCCGAAAAAGGTGAAGACAATTCCTTCGGCCGGGAAGGTTATGGCGACTGTCTTTTGGGTTTTACAAGGAATAATCTTTATCGACTATTTGGAAAAGGGTAAAACCATTACAGGTGCATATTATTCATTGTTATTGGATCGTTTGAAAACCGAGTTGCAAGAAAAACGTCCCCGATTAGCCCACAAAAAAGTCCTCTTTCATCACGACAACGCACCAGCTCACACCTCAGCAGTTGTGGCCGCAAAACTAATGGAAATAGGGTTCCAAATCGTTTCACATCCCCCCTATCTCCAGACTTGGCTCCATCGGACTATTATTTGTTCCCTAATATGAAGAAATGGCTCGCGGGAAAAAGATTTTATTCGAACGAGGAGGTGATTGCAGGAACGAATGACTATTTTACAGACTTGGACAAATCCTATTATTCGGAAGGGATCAACAAACTAGAGCAGCGTTGGATGAAGTGTATAAGCCTAAAAGGAGACAAAAAAAAAACGATTTGAAAAATAAAAACGATTTATTCAAAAAAATGAAGCAGTTTTTATTTTTACACGGACTTATCAAACAACCTCCCTCGTATATATGTGTGTGTGTGTGTGTGTGTGTGTATGTATGTATGCGTATGTATGTATGTGTGTATGATGTGTGTGTGTATATATGTGTGTGTATATGTATATGTATTTATATGTAGAAAGAGAAAGAAACTCTTTAGAATATTTATAAAGAAAATGAATTTCAAACATTGTGAAAAAAACAACAAGAATATGTTCATAGTTGTAAATATAAGATGTGTATTTTTAGACTTTAAATAGATAGGTTGATTTGAATTTTATTTTGTTATATAAACGTGACTACTAAATTTAAATAACATTTATCTAAAACTTATTTCTATGTATTTTTTTTATTTTATGTACAATTTTCTCATATAATTTGAATCAATTACAGTTTAGCGAAAAAATCGTCTATACAAAATTTAATATACTACAAAAAATATATACAAACAGCTATATTCAAGAACGACATTTTGTTCTATAACACGTACAACCATTTATCTGTTTCCACAACTTCACGTTGCATTTCGATTAAAGTCCATTTATCTTCAATAACAATTCATATAATTGCTCGTTTAGTTCACTTGAGCACATTTACTGCTATTGTCCATGAAAAAGTACAATAAGATATCGTTAACAATAAATGATTTAAAGTCATACAAGTCAATTAAAAAATATTAAAATTGGCAGCAAAAATTTAGCATTTACTTACAGTAAAATATAGGGTCATCTATATGTGACACCTAGATTTGTGTTTTATTACAAAAAAATGTGTATAGGGGAACACGTGTATAGTTTCTTTTTAATAAAACACAAATCTAGGCGTCACATTTGTGTTAGCATATATATATATATATATATATATATATATATATATATATATATATATATATATATATATATATATATACATATACATACATACAAACATTAGTCTTACTTAGGTCATTCTATATAAAAATAAAATATTTGTTTAAAAACTGTTTATTTTATACTGGTTATAATGGAAATGAAACATCAATGAGAATTTTAAAAAAATACCACAATTTTTAAGACTTTTGTTCTTAATTTTTTATTATAGTTTTTTATAATTATATTTTATGTTTGTAAATCCTGTTAAATATAAATTTAATATTACAAACTCATTTACCTAGAATATGGTTTCATGTGTCATCTATTTCTAGAAATTATGTATTTAATATTCACCTATCTAATCTTTTATATTTAATTTCACGACTTCTTTTTTAAATTACTAGTATTCTTAATTCAAATAAAAGAAAAAAATACCAAAATGAAATATTAAAGTATGTTTTCTTATTGTCTTAAAAAGTTTTTATATAATTAATATGACATTTAAATTTTAAACAAGTACAAGACAGAACATCACATTTAAATACATATACACAACACACATACATACACACACACACACACACATACATATATATATATATATATATATATATATATATATATATATATAAGATACTGTAGACAACAGGCATATAAATTTGAAGTTCACGAAAACCCGAGATGAAATATCAACGGAATAAAATTCAAAAGATTTTCAGCCTGCGTCCGCTGACATGTTCATATATCGCCGACGGATAGAAAATAATGAAGGCAGATTAATAACAGAGTAAAAGTTTTTGGGCTAACATGCTTTGTGGTCTTTTGTTTGTAATTTACCTCGAATATATTTACGTCGTGGAATATGTTTGAGTTTTTTTCAGCTCGCTGAGTAATACTGAACAAGTGGCTTTGTGAAAAAAAAACATAATTGTTCTTTGTCGGAGGAAAAAATTTGTGGATACAAACAGTGATGTTTTTTATTAAAAATTTTTCGGCATATACATATGCATACACACACACACTTACTATTTATATATATATATATATATATATATATATATATATATATATATATATATATTGAAAATAAATTAGACGTAATATCAGTTTTTATGAAATAAAAACGATGAAATTCCCTCATCTATTAAAAACTTGTATATTATTTTATAATGATGAGATAATTTTATGTATTCAAAACATAGCATTACGAAGAATGAATGTTTTTTTGTTTATTAATTTTTTTATTTATTTATTAAATGTACATTTTGATTAATGTAATCAGAGTTAAAATTGAACAATAATTTTAATTGAAAATTATCCAAAACTATTATATATATTGATAACAATTTTTATCTATTGTAGAATAAATAAATAATATGTTATTAAAGAGTTATTAAAAGGATTTAATACGAAACTTTTTTTATATCCTTTTTAATATTTAATATTATTTATTGGTTGTTTTCGAACTATGGCTGATTCACTTTACACAAATGAATTTTCACCCCAACACCACAATAATTTAAAGTGTTCAATAATCATTATAAATAACAAGTGAACAATAAGTGATTATTAAACACTTTAAATTATTGTGGTGTTGGGGTGAAAATTTATTTGTGTAAATTTAATATTATATTTTTATCTCAAATAAACTGTTGTAAAAAGAATAAGAACATTTAAAAATTACTCACAGGTTTTTTAATCATTATTCAAAATCAACATAAGAGATATTTTATAAATGTAATAAACATTAAAGAGAATTATATTTTTATCTTTTAAAATGCATTTCAAAATAATATATATTTAAAATTCAACAAATAATGATATTAAAAAAATATATATTTTATTCTGTTTCCCTTTTTATAGATACAAATTATAGACCATTTGCCCATACCGCCTGACGTGGATTTTTTTTGTACGCCATGTTGTTAACAATTATATTAGTTATATTTTAAATCCCCATTCTTGATAAAAATTTGGGGTATAAACATATCCCACATCGGATCACTTGAATGACGAGTTTCGAATATTAACAACGATATTTTTAAAAAATAATAAAATTGTTTCAGTTAATTTAACTTATATTATATAATACCAGTTAATATAATTTTATAACAATTGGATATAATATGTACACATTTTTAATTCAGTAAAACTGAGCTAATTTTGTATCATTTTTCCTGAAGATAAGATTTTAATTTATCTATATTACAATATTACATTTTTTTAAAATTTTATTCATATTTGTTCTGTGGAATTCATATAGCATAACTTGTAAATATTATTAATTATCTTAGTTCATCATATAAAATTCATTCCTTAGATTTTTAACGTCATGTTTAGAATCATTATCTTAGGATAATTTATTTTATAATCTCAACTTTTTTACGATAGTTTATATATATATATATATATATATAAAAGATGAAACAAATAGTAAAAAACTAGTAAAATATACAATCTTCTTTTTAATATAGGAAAAGTCTACTATCTACCTTTAATATAACTTAAATTATTTTTGGAATAAATATATTAAGTTCTGAATAGTTTAATGGAATATTAGACTTAAATTACTAATTAATATTAGACTTTAATTGAATATTAGATCAAAAATTACTTTTTTACGTTTATGAAGAGACGATAGAGGAAACAATGTACTAGTTCCTCGGTTTTATAAAACTAAACTAAGTGGTTCTTTGATATATAAATTAGGCGACTATACTGACCAAAAAATTTGTTATATTTCTTCATACTCTCCAAACTAAATTTAAATTTTTTCATCTCTATATGAAGGAGTATAAGTCATTTTCAAATACGACATTATTATTTAGAAATAAAGTTCTGATCATAAAAAGCACCTGTTTGCTTAAAATATTTATAAAGTCATTGGCAGTAATACAACACCATTCAAATTGAATGTGAAATCAGCAGAATATGAAGGTAATACTGATGAAGCAATTAGGATTATAGGACTCGTTGGAAGTTCTCTAGACTTAAATTCAGTTGGAAACACAAAACAATGTAATAGACAATTACTCAGACTATATTACAAGTTTCTAACTATTAAAAGTTCAGGTTTTATAATTCTCACGCCATTTTTTTTCATTTCAGTATTATTTTTAGTATTTAGAAATATTACAATTTGCCGTTCTATTGAATGTACTGCGTTTGTAAATTTTCATATTTTTATAGTAACAATTCTTCTAGATGGAATTCTTTAGAATTCTGCTGTCACATTTACTACAGTAATTTTATGGTTTTGATATACAATCCAATTTAATGTTCAATTATATCTACCATTTAATTTTAGTTCTTAACTGTTTATTTTAGAATGTACTATTTTTATATAATAAGTATATTCCATCATCATTTTTATTTTCACTTTGTACAGATCACACTAAAAAGTCTGTAAATCCAGTAAATTAGTATTCGTCAATTAATTATTTGCACCCATAGTTGTCACTATGAATGCGAAAAAAATCAAATTTCTATAATAAATATATAAAAAAATAATTTATTGGCAGGAAGTTAAATTACATGTCATTAAACAGATGCTAAAAGATTCTTTATATTGCTATTCTTGTAAGTTTATGTGTATACAAATTTTACAGAAACATTTTCTGCGTCTTTGCACGTAAAAAAGGTTAAAATAGCCCATATCTTACGTGTGATGGTGAAATTCGGCCTGCGGTAGGCGCCGGCTGAAAGATAAATAGGCAATAATAGCGAACATATGTTAAGGTACGGTCTGTGCGTGCTCAATAATACATTTTCCGCGTGATTCTTGGTCTCTTCGGCGGCGTGCCGCCGTCTTCTCAGTGCAAAATGTTCAATCGATAGCGTATTGGCATGCAAGAGTGGCTTTTAGAAACGCTATCGGCTCATTTACTTTATACAATACCACTTTAAACACACGTTTATTGTAATTCAATCTCATGTATATATATATATATATATATATATATATATATATATATATATATATATATATTGTATATATACGCTAGGAAATTTCTGAAGTTTACCAATTTATTAATGGTAATTTTCATTCAATACACTCATGCATTATTCAGTTAGAATTCTATATTATCAATTCTCTCTTTTTTTTGATAATTTAATAATAGTGAAATAATGTTATCGATAACGATTTTTTTACTACAGTTCTATAATTCAGTTTATTTAATTTATTTAAACATATTAAATAACTTGAGAAAATTCATATGTTACAAATAAGAATAAAATAAAATAATTAATATAGATTATAAATAAATATAATGTTCAACAATATGCGTGTTGACTGTAATTTCAAGTGTTTTTGTGATTTGTGCATATGAAGTTTGAGCTTCCATTCAAGTATTTCCACAAGAATAACTCTAAGGCTGTTAAATGAAGCGACTTTAGTGGCCAATCAATATTACTGTGACAAATATTACTCAATCTAGAAACCTATATTATAAATATTAGACAAATCAATAACTTGAAGTACTTATAATATATTATAAAGGATTCGAAGACTTTCCATATTTTAAAACTGACTTTTCTCTTTGTTTAACTTAACTATTCAAATGAAAATGAACATCTTTGTGACAATTTTTTGTTAATTGAGGTTGTAACTGCGTTTTTGGGTCAAATGTTAATCATAATATTGCAATTTTCTAACATGTTTACTATTGAACTATTAAAGCACGACTGATAAAATATACAATAAAAATGGCGATAATAAACAATACAATAAAAATATTAATTTGTGATTAATTAAAAAAGTAATTTGCTTTCACAACAGGAGAATGAAATCATCAAAAATTAAAATAAATACAATAATGTGATATATACACCCGTCCCTCAATTTACTTAGAGTGTCCGTTCCACGAGGATTTGTTTTACGCGAATGAAAATCGCGTAAATTGAGTCTGTCAGTGCAATAGAAAAAATATTGGAAATAAAAGCTAGTAAAGTTGTAAACACACATATTTATTTCACATAGCTTAACAAAAACTAATGACGTTTTAGAAAATAAAAGTAGATAAATTTTATTTGGTGTCACTATCACTACTGTAATTCAAAACAATCAACCTTTTATATATTTATATCGTGTTTTTATACGTTCAAGTAAGAATTTGCGTCACTCT
>CP092087.1:42142786-42172786 GCA_029203775.1 Neoneuromus ignobilis
TATCTTTTATATTTTATTCATGTTTTATTTTTTTATTACAGGTAAGTCTCTACATTTACAATGATTTGATAGACAAACTTACAATGGTTGGGTAAGTGTTTCTTTTTTATACAACAGTACACATTTTATATTGTACTTAGAAATTTCGAAACGAAATAAAATGTAGTTACTAGAATATTTATAATTGCTAGTATATTTTACAGTATATATGTATATATATATATATATATATATATATATATATACACGAGTGTCGTTTGATAAGTATGGTAAATTTATTTATTGTTTAATTTAATTAAATTATTCAATTTAATTTTTCTTACTTTTTTACCATACTTATCAAACGACCCTCGTATATACCATAGTGTGCACTTTGCAAGGTCTTAAAATAAATTATCAAATGTTTAACAAATAATCAAATAATATAGTTAAACCACTTCCCAGGCGATAAGTATATTATTTTATTAACAAAAAAATGTACTAGCAGTAAAAAAGAAAACAAATACAGACCAAACTGCAAACATATGGAATTTATATTTTTAACTGGTTCGAAGTGATTATCAAAAATTATATACGAGGTTGTTTGATAAGTCCGTGTAAAAATAAAAACTGCTTCATTTTTTTGAATAAATCGTTTTTATTTTTCAACATAGTCTCCTTTTAGGCTTATACACTTCATCCAACGCTGCTCTAGTTTGTTGATCCCTTCCGAATAATAGGATTTGTCCAAGTCTGTAAAATAGTCATTCGTTCCTGCAATCACCTCCTCGTTCGAATAAAATCTTTTTCCCGCGAGCCATTTCTTCATATTAGGGAACAAATAATAGTCCGATGGAGCCAAGTCTGGAGAATAGGGGGGATGTGAAACGATTTGGAACCCTATTTCCATTAGTTTTGCGGCCACAACTGCTGAGGTGTGAGCTGGTGCGTTGTCGTGATGAAAGAGGACTTTTTGTGGGCTAATCGGGGACGTTTTTCTTGCAACTCGGTTTTCAAACGATCCAATAACAATGAATAATATGCACCTGTAATTGTTTTACTCTTTTCCAAATAGTCGATAAAGATTATTCCTTGCGAATCCCAAAAGACAGTCGCCATAACCTTCCCGGCCGAAGGAATTGTCTTCGCCTTTTTCGGAGCAGATTCCCCCTTGATAACCCATTGTTTAGACTGCTCTTTGGTCTCAGGAGTGTAGTGATGTATCCATGTTTCATCTACAGTGATGAAACGACGCTTAAAGTCCTGCGGATTTCGCTGAAACAGCTGCAAACCGTTCTTGCAACACTTCACACGACCTCGTTTTTGGTCGATCGTGAGCAATCGCGGCACCCACCTGGCGGATAGCTTTTTCATGTCCAAATGTTGGTGCAAAATATTATGTACCCGTTCACACGAGATGCCTACAGCACTAGTAATCTCATGCACTTTCACTCTTCTGTCATCCATCACCATATCATGGATTTTATCAATGATTTCTGGAGTGGTGACCTCAACAGGGCGTCCAGAACGTTCAGCGTCTCTTGTGCTCATATGGCCACTCCGAAAATTTTGAAACCACTTATAAACTGCACTAATCGAAGGTGCAGAGTCACCATAATATTTATCGAGCTTCTGTTTAGTCTCCTGAGGCGTTTTGCCTTTAATGAAGTAGTGTTTAATCGACACGCGAAATTCTTTTTCGTCCATTATTTGACAATCACTCGATTTCCTTGATTCCAACGATTGTCAAACACAAAGGAATAGACCGATATGGCTGAAACTTGATGTGTGTTCTTCCAAGAGGTGCTACTAATTAAAAATAACCTCGATATGCACCAGTGGTGCCATCTTTCGGAATTTACACGGACTTATCAAACGACCTCGTACATACATATATGTATACATATATATATATATTTGTATTTATATATATATATATATATATATATATATATATATATATATATATATATATATGGTTAATTCTATTCCCAGTCGGAGAGTATATTTATCAAGTCGAGGGTTGAGCATGAAGGCCGACAACCTCATCTTGTAAAAAAATAACTGTCGAGAAGGGAGTAAACCCCGAATAAAAAAATCTTCACCAATCCGCCTGGTCAGCGTGGTGAATATGACCAAATACCAATGAATGTTAGCATTCATTGTGGCTTTCGTCCAGTAGTGGACTGATGTGGGCGTTATGATGATGATGATATATATATATATATAAAGTTCTAATACTTTATAGTCATATTATTTTCAATATTCATAATTACACGAAATGTTGAATAAAATATGTTATTAATTAAAAAATTCTTTTACAATTATTTGATAGATTCGTTAATGTAATAAGTATAAACAAACTTTTGTCTAATTAATCATAAATACAATATATACAAATAATATTAAAGAAAATATTGATATGTATTCTCAGATTTTAATCCTATTTAAGAGAAAATTAATAAATACTAATATCTTTATGTAAAAAAAACATTAAAAATGAAAATGAAATTCTACTAATTTTTTGCCGAAACAATTTCTTTGTATGTGAGTAAAAAGAAAGATATGAAAAAAATATAATAAATAATTAACAGTTTTTATTAAAAAATATCAAACATAAATTTTAATTAATACTTAAATCATTATTATTGTTATATAAATCCAAGATACACAATATTTATTTAATTATTTCTATTTTTTAAATTGTATATATATGTTTATAATATTTTCATCTATAAAACTTTTATATTTTCTCTTCATTTTTAAAATTAATTTTAGTTGTTATGTTGTATTTACATTTATTGAAACATATAAGTTATTTACATTATATTCTTATACGTTTAAATTCCTATATTCATTTTTGTTCAATATCTTGTTAGTATTAGTTATAACAGAGATGTCATGTTCAAGTAGACATAATTATAAGTTTTTATTATTCCAGACGACATTTTTATGAAACCAAGTCGTGTTAAAAAATAAAAAGTGATTTTAAGAAATTAGTCAAAAAAGAATTATATGTAGTAAATAATTAACAAGAATTAAAATAAACAAAAAAAATGATCATATAATTTGATTTTCAGTAGCCAAAATATTATAATGAACCAATGAACAATAAATTGGTTGAAAATGGCATAAATACCGAAATAAGTCATTGAACAAAAAAGAAAAATATGCATGTAAAGAATAAAATGTCATTAAATTTTCTTTATATAAATATTTATCTCGAGATAATTATGAATTTTTCAATTTTAAATAATTCTGTATACAAAATACGAGGGTCGTTTGATAAGTATGGTAAATTTATTTATTGTTTAATTTAATGTTTCCATTTATTTTTTCTTACTTTTTTACTATACTTATCAAACGTCCCTCGTACTTAAATAAATTGATATATTAAAGTATACAGTTTTAATTGCGCAATTTTTAATATATAAGCTCAAATATTTCAAAAATTGCATAAATGTATTAAAATGTGGAAGTTTATTGTTAAGGATGTTATACTTGTAGAAGAATTACTGAAAGACATGATGTATCAAGTAGGGAACTAAAAGTAGTTTGAAAATAGAAAGAACATAAAACGTGCATAATATTTTACGAAATGAGACAGATACCAAAAACATCTGACAGGAAAACTATCAAATTATAAAAATAGTGTCTTTAGAGCTGACAATATTAAAAAGATATTCAATTGAGAAATTTTATATTAGTGACTTTATTCATACTATTCAGACGATACTAAAATTAAAGTATAAAAACTTATGTTGCTAAAAAAAGACGATGATTTCCAAATGGAATCACAAAAAAGTGTATTCATTACTTAAAAAGTTTGTAAATATGCTACAATCATATTGGAACCACATTATTTATTTTGATGAATTTAAATTTGAATTAAAAAATTCTAAAAGTAACGCAATAGCCTAGTATTGTAATTTGGTAGACTAAAATCTAATTTTGTTAAACAAATTCTAAATTCAATTTTATATCTTTGCCAATTTAAAGTTACTGCTCCACATTTGAAGTAAGAAATCTTGAAAAATTGTTGAAAATATAATTGAATTTCGTTATTTAGACAATTTTGAAAAGATTATAAAAGAATTAAAAAAATATGAATTTATATTACTTCTGGTTTATTAAGATATCAGAAAGAGAAAACGCGATAATATTTTAAGGGGAGTTACAAAAAATTAACAATTAATACCATATGAAGTCCTAATGAATTTAACGAAAAATATGGATATTAAATAAAGATAAATAATAAATCATAAGAGTACAAATATCAAATACTAAAATATTTTAATAATAATATGTTAGGTCCTTAAAATGATTAGATGTCGAAGTAATTATTTATAATAAAGTTAAGTTTAAACTCAGTATTATAAATTATTTATTTATCTTCATCAGATTGCTATATTTTTTGTATTTTGATTGAATCGAAATATACTGTACTATTTTTTTAAAAAAAAAATTATTTTATTTTTGGATAAATATTACATTAAAATCAGATTAGGAAGAATAAAATGTCATAAAGTAAAGATGTTCTAAAATTCAAACCCCTGTCATCAGACTCACGATCCTAAGCAAGCTTATAATCGCATTTATAAAATAATTCGAACAAAAAATAATATTTCACATAATGATTTATTTCTAAAGTAAATATGACAGGATAATGATTCGCCTTTTTTATAAAGAAAATTTTTTATAAGATATTCACCAAATTTAATTTTTCGGATTTATGATAAAATTGAAAATGTTTATATTGCACTTAATTATTACCACATTATCTCTTACTTTTTCATTTTTAATATTACTTTTATATTCATTAGAGTATTATTAAATCATATATTTACTGACACTAAAATGCATAAATTGTAAATAACCATATTATATCATCTTTAATGATTATAATTAGTGGCAATTATCTTTCATGTGTATTCATATTCTTTTTCTTATCTAACTAAAAAATAGTCACCTTGAAGTGATTCTATTTTTTCTGCTGTGTATATAGTAAAAACAAAACTGTTGAATTTTAAAGATAAACAATTCTTAAGAAAGATTAAAAAAACATTCAATCATTCATTTAAAGAAAATATTTTAAACAAAACAGTACTAAAAATTTGCAAAAAAAATCCGAATAATGATCATGTAAGTAAATGTATGTTGCAATAAATTGTTTATTTTCGGTGAAACTTATCTTTCCATTGATAAATTACTGAAGAAACGAAAAGTATAAATTAAAGTCGAAATCAAAATATATGAATAATGTACTTTGTTTTTTATGCTATTAAATTATTAACCGGTATTTAAATGATTCACAAATAAAAAAATATTACTTTCTCAGAAATAATCGATGTGTTTTTAATTTGTGTCTGTATCATGATAAAATGAGGTGTGTATAAATATATACAATGTTAAATAAATTATAGTTGCAAAAATTGACGATTCGAGTAACCAGTCTGTTGAATGAAATATTTGACATCACATCATACCGACCCATTGATTTATCAAATCTATCCATTACCGCTATTTTATTTTGCAATAAAAAAGAAAAAAAATACATACACAAATTGACAAGCACTTTCACACTCGCTTCGCACTTTAAATATTCGCATCGAACCTTGACCGTCTTTAATGTTATCCAATTATTAGATTTATACTGATTGGCTCATCGCAGATGCATACACGCACACACTTGTTGATTTCAACAGATAAATTAGGCCATGTGACGTATCGAACACGTCTATCCATCAAATGATGGAATAAAATACACACATATACAAACAAGATGCGTAAAGAATACAAAAAGTGAATTGTATGTTTAGTAAAATAAATATTTATTTTTGAAATATTTGATAATTATTTTTTTATATCAATAGTTTAATGTCAGTAAATTATTTAAAACAAATTCACGAATTTATTAAAATAATTAATGAGTTTTATTCGTTTTCAAAAAAATTATAAATTCTCAAATTAACATTTAATAATTTTATAGAGGTTTTTTTCACGACAGTCTTATATAATTACCAACGTATTAAATATTCATAAACACAGTTTAAATATTTATTAGGATTTATAGGAAAGTAAATTGATTATTAAATATTACATTTTGAACCCTTAATATCTATGTGAACTATTTTGTTATAAATTTCATCTTGTATACACACCTCAACTTCTGTAATTGAAAATTTTATTGAAGAATAGATAGTTTATATGATTTATAGTAGCAAAAAAATGCTGATTTGCATTTTAGATTTCTCTAATTCCGGTAACCAATACATATGATTGAAATTACTAGTTAAGAACACTAAATGATGTTTATGATTACGTCTCTCTGGACTTTTGAATAAATGTCTAGATCTAAATAAGTTGAAAACTATGTAAATCTATGACAGCTAATTAATACTAAGAGAACATTTATAGATGCAGTAGACAGGAGATTAAAAATGGCTTGTTGCCAATTTGGGAGACATTCTCATATTATGAAGTCGAATATTTTTCTGTTTAAAGAAATAAGTTTGTTATTAATGCATCCTATCTGTTCTTAGTTATGTCAGTGAAACATGGATTTTAAATATCAGAATAATTCAGCGGATCTTGATAACACAAAAAAGCATGGAAAGATGCTTGTTAAGAATAAAAAGTAAATGTGGAAAGAGAACCCACTGAATTAGAAATTAAACAAAGGTTATTCTTTCTTTGGTGTGATCTTTTTTTTGGTCTTTTTTATCTCTTGGTCTCCATATTATAATAATCATTGTTCGCCTATTATTTTTCTTGATATGTGCCCTGCTCATATCCATTTTAGTGATTTTTATTTACTCTGTTATGTCAGTTATTTTTATCCGTTTTCATATACATTTACAGGCTTTCCAATTACTTTTATAAATATCTAACATTATCCTTTTCATGTTTTATTGAATTATGAAAAGTTTTTGTCCAATTTTTGCGTTCAGTCATCAAATTTATGATTAATAATTATAGACAGGTAAAACATATTTGTTTTATGCGTTACATTTTAGGCTCAATTTTATTATAATTTTCATTATATTATATTATTCATTCTTTCAAATGCTATCCTGATTACCAATTTAATATTTAACCATAGACTGCAACATCAAACCGTATAATTTTTCCCAAATATTTTATTTCATCAACTTGTACAAAGTATCGGTCCATTAAATGAATATCTATCCCCTTCAAAGTAGTCCCCTCCCGCATCTATACACTTATTCTTTTTCTACAAAACTTATATATATATATATATATATATATATATATATGTATGTATGTATATATATATTACAAATAATAAAAACATACATAAATTTGTGACAGAAAATTATCAAAGATTAAAAAAATGAAAAAGTAAAACCAGTTAATAAAAAAAAACAATAAGTGTTATAAACGAATGAAAAACTTTAAAACTTACATACATGATGAGAAAATTCTAAACACGGGACTAAAATACAACTTAAAATATTATGAGAAATAAAATAAAAATTAATAATTGACATAAGTTTCACAATACAAAAAGTACCAATAGAAGAATTAAAACAAATTCGAAACTTAAAACAATTTCAATGTACCTGTTGATGGATAAAGAGATGAAAAAGGTCGTAAAGAATATAAAAGATGTAACCCAAAGATGTACAATATAAAGAAACAATTTGATAAATGGATACAAGCGAAGGCCTGTCAGGATGCTTGGCATTGAACTTTTCAACAACAGATCGTTGTGACATCGTTTTTTTCCTTATATGGGAACAATTTCTATTTGTTTTAATGTACTTAATTTTTTAAACTATAGTGTATTGGTGTAGGATAAAAAATAATAGTTAATAAATATATAATAAATTACTTATGGCGCCAAACTTTTAGTACAATTATATATATATATATATATATATATATATATATATATATATATATATATCTGTGTGTGTATATAACATTATTATTAATTTATTTATTTATACTTTTTTTAAAAAACAAACAAACATATTTACACATTTGTATAGGATTTATATGAAAGTGCTTCAGAAGTTTAAATGGAAATAAATCAAAAAGTATTTAATTAATTAACTTTTTCATTATTTTTAAGCATGGCATTAATGATGGAACACAATTTCACTCATATGACCACCACGACTTCGCTTGGCATAGTACATTCGTTTAGTTTAATTTTTAGTCACCCTTTCACACAATTATTGTCCAATTTCATAAATTACACGTTCAATGTTTATTTTTAATGCTTCTGTTGTTTATAGTTTATCAGCATAAATCAATGATTTTACATAACCTCATAGAAAATAATCCAATGATGTTAGATCACATGATCTTGGTAGCCAATTGATGGGTTTATTTCGTAAAATAATGGACTCATTGAAATTTTGTTTTAATAAGTTTATTGAAGTTTTTACAATTTCTAAGCGTTGTTGAAGTATTAAACGTTCCATGATATTTTACCAAACTATACTTAGTTGAAATGTCAAATTGAGGTTAAAAAATTCAAACATGGCTTCCACCAGCTGTCAAAGTTTTGACATTCTCATTGGAAAACCCTATATAATTTATTTCCATAATGTACACTTAAAAATCTGATTGGTTATTTCAAGTTTGCTGTTGAATTAACACAAAAGTTCAACATTAAAATTGAAGTACGTATATAAGCTGATATTAGGTTTGAAATAAGTTTATTATATTTTTAGTAAAACAGTACATAAAAGGTATGATTTCGACACCGAGTTGATATATAAATCAATAACGAAATCCATTCTCTTCTTACATAGAATGTATAGAACCACGGTCGGGACGCTGTTTCATTACGTTTCTAACTTTTTAATTAAAACTGAAATCAATGACGTGATCTTAAATACAGTCGACAATGAGAGTACGACGTGAGCAACGCGTTCAATTTATCTCCAATTGACAGAAAATTCATTTACAAGAAAATGTCAGTCGTAGACAAAACAATCAGTGCGAGCATAGAATAAAGTGAATAAGTGAATTTACTACAAATAGATCTTTCTCTACGTGCAATACAATACATATATATATATATATATATATATATATATATATATATATATATATATATATATATATATAATTATAGGTATTTAGGTGTCAATACCACTTTTAGTAATTACAAAGTATTAATAACAATTATAAGTAAAATAATTGATTACATATCAAAATATAAAATTTTCAACCTTTTTTTATTAATTACAAAAATGTTTTATCACGTGAGATTATATAAAAATCAAATATCAAAGCCATATTTACCAACCAAGCTGTAACTATAAAATAAATAACTGTTTTTATTGAAGAACATTTTTCTTAACACAATACTACCCGGCAATGCCTAAATATATGTTTCGTATTGAAATACTGTAAGTCCGTTCACGTGTTAACGCGTGTTTTGTTGTATGAACTTTTGACGTCAAATATATATATATATATATATATATATATATATATATATATATATATATATATATATATATACAAGCTACATTTTTTTCTAATTTTATCTAAAAATAGTGGTGTATATATTAAAAATATTAGTAAATTATAAAAAATATTTCAGATATTTTAAATAAAGTAATCTATCCCTAACACAGTTCTGTTTTTTTGGAATAAAATCGAAATTGTTTCTCTTATTTTTTTTCTAACAACTTCTGTATATAAAATATATGCTTTACGTAATTCAACATATTTTTATCCCTTCTAGATGTTTTTTTATGTTAAAAAGTGTTTTTTTATAATAAACTATGTTTATTATAAAGTATCTCTTTTTTGTACTTTATCACGCTGGTACAGTCATTGCAGATTGAAACCCACTATTATATTTAGATATATCTATACATCGAACCCTTTTATAGGCAGATATGAAATTTTATTTCAAAATGTTCATTGGTTTATGAATTACATCGATTCTATGAAGAAGTTATTTTTGTGCATTTTTTTGCGAAATTCGCCGGACTCTAAATGAAATCTAGCGCGAAATACTGCGGACCGTAATGTGTTAATTAACAAATATTCTTCTTCATTTACTTTTAGAGATTTATTAAATATACGAGTATATATTAATAATATTGAGTTATTTGAAAAAATCGTTCGTTTTTCTTTATATTCAGATTTGAGTAAAGCTTATTTGTAAAAACAGCATTGAATGTGTTTCACTAATTTTTTTTAAAAAAATAATGAACTTAAATAAGTTTCTGTTCATAAAAAATATTGCTTTAAAATAATTCTAATTGTTAAATCTTATAAAATCAACATTTACAATATTAAACTAATAAGCATCTGATTATAATTTTTAAAATTTGTAAAGGACTTTAACTTTATCAAAACTTAACTTTATTTCAATAATTTTACTATTCATCGAGTATACCAAACATTTTTCTTCAAAGTTGACCTTCTTCACATGTCATCCAATCTTCTAAAAACGTACGCACGTCCATGAACGCTTCTGAATTCAGACAAAGTTTCATAACGATTTCTCTCCTTACGAACGCAATGTTGCGTGAATAACACCGAATGAAACTTTACTAACAAATAGCAAGCATGACAGTGCGCGAAGCGTACACCTGATATAATGATACGTACGGGACTATTAAGATCAGGCAGAAAAACCAGGAAGGGAAGAATGAACAGCTAACGATATCTCGTATAAAATCTTGATCGCTCGATTTGTCTACTACAATTTATTGTGTCCGTTGTTATATTATACTTATGCTTAACTAAAGTCGATATTTATGGACGTTCGTTTCGATGCTGACGTGCTTTTATTGCATGCGTATGCTTGCGCTTCTTTTACGGTGCTTTTAATAGGACCATTTATAAGATACATTCAATCATGTCATGAATTGTACGTCGTTGGGGTATCGTCAGTGAAATTTATTAAGTACGAATGAAAATTAGCATATCAATTGATTTTTTACAAAGTAAAATGTTTATTTAAGTGCAAAAAAATGTTAATATTTAAAAATTAATTTAAATTTGTTGTTTTTGGAAAAACTCGATTTATTTTCAATTAAGTTGTTTAAAATGAGTAAAATTAATATATTTTAAAACACAAATTATTATACAAGAGCCGTTTGATAAGTATGGTAAATTTATATATTGTTTAATTTAATTATTTAATTAAATTTTTTAATTTATTTTTTCTTACTTTTTTACCATACTTATCAAACGACCCTCGCACATAAAAAACATATCTATGAAATTAAACAAAAATTCCATATATATATATATATATATATATATATATATATATATATATATATATATAAATGCACTTTAAAATAGATTCAGTTCAGTATTCGAAAATATCTCATATATATTTTTATAATTAATTAATTGATTGATTGTTGAACATTTTTATAAGAGTTAGAAAAATGTCATTGTTTTTATGTGTATTATACTTTAATTATTTTAAAAAAAATTACCAGTTGATTTTTGCAAAGGATTTACTCCTTAACTACATAAGAAATTTAAAGATTTTAATAATCAAAATTTTAATAATTTAGGATTTTAATAATCACTTTTTTATCATTTCTTACTCAAGCTTATTTAATAATTATGATTTATTTATTTTTAAATCACGGATTCATGTAATCTAATATTCTGCTCTGTTGATGATTGCATACTCTGAAGATGAGACATATGATGAAGTAACAATAATTTTTTTAATGTTTTAATCTAAATTCAAGGTTATTAAAACGCATATAAATGAATATAGTAAACAATAAGTAGTTATTGAATATTTTTATAAAATATTATATTATGGTTAAAATATTATATAAAAATGAAGTTGTATATAAAATATCAAATCTAATAAAATTTATAAAAAAGATAGGATTAATTTTTTTTTAAATATTATTAAAATAAAAGTGTTTTTTATTGGCGTCAAAAAATGTCATTTTAAATAACATATCTGATACGTTTCAAGTTTTACATACCTGACAAAAAAATAATCTAGTTGGAAAGTTTTCATGTCTCTATTATATCCATCAACTCTTGTACCAGTAACGAATATTTATTATTTCATTGTTTTTAATATGTAGATATTAAAATTCCCATTCAAAAATACTGAAAAAATCTAAATTAATAGTCAATAGCGTATGTGGAAATTTTTTTGATAAAAAGTTTCAAATTTTCAAAAAATTAGATTAAAAAGTTGCTCAGTAAAAAAAGTAAAAGCAGAATATTTACAATCTTAAATATTTTTTTTATATAATAAAATATTTTTTACATATTTTTTTTTGTTCTATAATACCAACGAATTTTTTATGCAGTTTGTTGTTAAAAATATGCGTATAATACAATACATATATATCCTCTTACAGTACAAAGTAATTTCTAATGCATGATATTGTACATTGACTGTATGATTTCACTAGTGAAAATCGTACTCTAATAATTATGCTATTGATATTTGTGTCATGTACGAGAATTAATATTGGCTAATTGAGTATTTACTTGCATTTCGTGTGTAACATGCAAATGCAATTGTAACATAGTGTGTCTTGTATTGATACATTAGTTGGCAATATAGGACGAGACAAAACGACAGACGCTTTCAATGCAGTATTATATTAGCTTACAGGATAATTAATTTTAACCAATTGAATAATGTAAGGTTGAAGAATAGGACTATCATATAATAGGTATGTGTATAAATAATATAAAAAATAATATCTTTTTTTAATATATAAATATGTATGCCATTAATTCAAATTATAAAATTAAATTTATGAATTTGAAATGTTAATAAAAAATATTTCATTACACAAAATTGTTTTATTTCTATAACGTAAACTGTTCTTTGCTATTGTATTGGGTTGTCACCTAAGTCTTTACATTTTTTTTTAACATTAGTTAAAATACATAACTCTTTGTAAATTAGAGATATTTTCAATATTTTGTCGGTGTTCACCAGCAGTGCTTGTGTCGGTGGTGCTCTTTTTAAACCCATTATAAACGAGGGTCGTTTGATAAGTATGGTAAAAAAGTAAGAAAAACTAAATTGAAAAAATTAATAAAATTAATTAATAAATTAAATTAAACAATAAATAAATTTACCATACTTTTTAAACGACCCTCGTATATATTTTTAACCCCAAATAAACAATGGTAGTGGAGATAGAAGAAACTCAGTAACGCTACATTATGCTTTATGAGTTCTAACTTGGACATAATACAACAATGGCAGTCGAAAATATCTGTAAAGAAAATGGGCACAGTTGCAATAAAAATTAGAAAGTGTCAAATATGGTTGAAAAAATTTTATTCTGAGAATTTAGACATTAAAGACTTACCAATATCAGATAGACCAAAAGTGATTGATAGTGAGGAGATTAAGGCTGCATAAATAAGTCATATCAATATTAAGTTTAATCTTCTTTGTTTTTGAAAAAATAATTTACAATAAATGAAAAAATACATTTTTTAAGTTTTTTTAATTATTTCTTAAGCATTTTTTCATGAGAATTTTTACAAAGAAAAGAGATTTCATTAATAACATCCGTTTTGTAAATGTTTTCTATAAATTCTCTAAGTGAAATACTTTGAGTTGAGTTTGAATTTGAAATTTATGGTTACAGAAATCATTTTTTTGGAATATTCAGTGGAAATTTTAAATGTTACCAAGAAGTGAGTATACCATCGATTATTTCCTATATATAAATTCTTAAATATTAAATTATCTACAAGTATAAAAAAGATACTGCAATTTTTATAATATCAATGAAAATGTAATAGGGAACAAAAATGTCATTTGGTCTTTTTCTAATTATCAGATCTTAGTTTAAACTATATTGTACATATAATTTATAAAATAAAATTATGCTATACTTTAATTTCCTTTAAGTTGTCAAGTACATAAATTAAATAATGATTCACATAAATTTTGTTTTTAACTATAAATAAAATTTTTACTCAAAAAATACCCAAAGAAAACGTGCAGCTTTAATAAACAGAACAGTTTTATTATAAAAAGTATATAAATTATTTAATATCTTTTTAAAAACAAATATTTATTTCTACATAAGTGCATATACAATGATCTAACTATTAAAAACATCTTTGTAAGTTTATTATTGTAATTCAAATTATTATTTTTTTATTATGTACTCAATCCACTTGCTTATTTTGGGAATATTTCATTTCATTCACTTTTATGATATGAATTATAGACAAGAGATTTCTTCATGATCTATTTTAAGTTCATATATTTGACATTAATATTTAACAATTTCCTCTCTTATCCAAAAATATGTCCATTTTTAAGTATTTTTTTCATATAATATTATTACACAAGATTCTATCTATGTACGATAATTATTTATAGTTCACTATTTATAATTCTGTATAAAATTTTCTAATAAATTAGGTGAATAAAAGTCATAAATTTTGTGTCGTTATTTTGCAGTAACACCTTTTATATTTTTTCTGTTTTTAATACAATGACTGATTTAATAATATTATAATTTAAAGTTCTGAATATTTGACATGTATGTAAAAAATTACTTATTATATTCAAAAATGTATATTATATACAACACACACACACACACAGATATATATATATATATATATACATATATATATATATATATATATATATATATATATATATATATATATATATATATATATATATATATATATATATATATATATATATATATATATATATATATATATATATATATATATAATATATTTTAACTAGACTTTGAAAATCCTCTTACTCGGTAATTAATTCCAAGTCTTATAACAAATAAAAACACGCCGTTTATACTCGATTGTTACTCATGCAAATAAATGGCTGTAATATATACATACACATATATATGTGTGTGTGTGTGTATATATATATATATATATATATATATATATATATATATATATATATATAATGACAAAATTCGTTAGTAATTATATAGAAGGGATCACAAAGGTACACTATAATGGATACTGGATGACCAATCCTATTATTAGTGGCTTTACCTGAAATCTATTTTGCTAATTTTCCATATTCGTCGCGGCTATATTCATCAAAATTTGTAAGTGAGGGTGAGGTGAACATTTCAAATCATTAAAAAGCTTCATCCGGGACGAATGAATTCAATTTACCAGTATTTGATTAAGTTTTAATAATAAATTCTATTTATTCAGATATTTTGCTTTGTATTCCATTTATTTTATATAAACGATTAGTAATTAATATGATTCATAAAAATGTATTAATAAGCGTTTAATTAAGTTAGTGAAAAGTTCTAATAAAAAAGTAGTATTTGTTTATTTTAACAATTTATAAGTGGATATATCATATGAATGAAATAGTAGATATAATAATAAAATACGTAGAAAATATTGATTTAGTATTTATTTGACAAAAACTGAGAACATTAAAATTCATAAAATAACAAAAATAAAAATTATAGACTATTTTTAATGAAAAATAACATTTATTAAGAGAATAATTAAAATTTATATTGCGGATAGCAACTAAGATATTTATTATTTGGCTCCAACCATGTATCTAATTTATAATAAACTATGACAATAATAATTTTATTTACATTACTTGAATTTCAACTTTATAAAATTTTGAAATTAATCAGTTGTATATTTTTAGTAATATAATTCAAATAACATGATAGTTAATGGAAATTATTCATTCATCTCAAAATCATAAGAATTCATAAAAAAAACAGTAACCTTTATTATTCATTTTATATATTTACTGATAACAGTTAATTTACCACAGGACACATTTGTAAAGTTTTGTTATTTGGAGTGAGTGATTCATTTGTGCAAAAGCTAATTAGCTTTATTGTCAAACCAATAATAATATAGTAACACTTTATACAATTTTTTTAAAAAAATAAATATCAATTCAAGTATTATAATTATTAAATATTAGGTTGTATCATATGGAATGTCCGATTTCTGACTATTCATTTTTGTACAAACAAGAAGATTTTTCACAGCTTTATTCCTGTTTTGTCATTGTTTATTATACAAGTGGCTATTTCACTCGCAGTGATGATAGTATTTACTTGGCATTTCAACAAGTGGTTTCTTTGTCAACTCTCAATAATATATTGTCTGTAAAGCAAAAACGAACTCTTTTTTGTACGATTTTAAATTGGGGCACAGTGTAGCCAAAGCACATAAAAATATAAATTCAGTATTCAAAGAAAGAACTGTTAATCAACGAACAATACGAAGATGGTTTTAGACATTTCCAATCGGCAATCTGAGTTTTGAAAATAATCCACGTGGAAGACCCACAACCGTCCTAAATAATGACAGATTGAAAGAAATCATCGAAGATAATCCTAGAACTGCAATACGAGAACTTGCTGTACAGCTAGGAGTTTTCAGTTTTTTATGTCCTAAAACTGTTCACTATTTTCGTCAGGTTAATTTACCTTCAAATTGCCGTTTATTCCTATCTCTTTAAAATAGTCTACAAGATAAAAAAACGCCATTCTTTAGAAGCTGCCAAAAACCATTTTGATTTTGTTTTTTCGATAGAAATCTTGAAATTTTACACTAATAAAATAATCGAAAATATAATAGAAAATTATTGAAAAAAATTCAGTATATATAATTAAAGTTTTAAAATATCCAAAAAAAATAATATATAATTACATAAAGTTTTAGAGTGTTAAAATATTTTATTTTTCAATATTATCAGAGAAATAATCGAACAAGTTCATAAAAAAATATTTATTTTTTTATTAGTCTTTATTTTTACACTTATCTTAAACTAAAGCATTTTTATTTTGAAATAACAGTTGAAATGACGTAAATAAAATTTTATAGTTAATTTTTTTATTTTTACAAAATATTTAATTTGTATTTACCAATTTTTCATTCTCAATGTCTTATAGTTATATTCATGTTTAAGAAAAATTATAGAACAAAAAGTCAGTATTATTTTTACATATTATTTAATTATTAATGACTTCTGTAAATACATTATATATATATTTTTGTATATTAGAATAACGTATTTTTTTAATTTCAAAATATAATACAATTACATTTCTGAAAAAACATTTTTTCATTAAATTTATATTTCTTTATGTTGAAAAATATTTATTTTCAATTATTTTACGTAGAAATCTAATATAATTATTTGATTAATATTTACTTATCAATACAAGAAAAATGACAAAAAGATTGTTCAGCTTTTAAAATATTAGAATAATTTATTATAGTCGTTACTATTTATTGAAGAAATTGATGATTATTTTATTTATTTTTTTCAGAAATAAAATCATAAACGTTTACTAAAGACCAAATCATTTATTTACTTTAATATTATTTATAAAACAATTAAAGCAACTTAGTCTTAAAAAATATAAACTTTTTCTTAAATATCAATTTAAATATTATCTTCAAAAAAAAAAAATCCAAACTAAATAAAAGGAAAAGTAAAATTCTTCATCTTAATACTTTGATTAAATAAAAACATTTTTCAATCAATTCTCTATTATATGTGTTCATAAAAGTATGTGGCAATTCGGTGTCGGTTACGCTCCATTCAGCATCATCGACAAAAACTCCTCAGTCACGATCCACCAACATCATCGGATGACCCAATCGTCGCGAAATTCATGACGACCTTGCTATTCGACCTCACGTTCGTCAATTTTCTGCGCGAGTGCCATGCAGAATTCATATATATACAATCTAGTGTTTTTTCCTCTCGATTGAATGAACAACGTCCCATAAACCTCATTTGATCATTGCATAAATCGAAACACTTCACTGCCACTTCATCTTTTAACGTTATCTGTGTTTACACTGAAAATAATATTTAAAGTCGTTATAGTTAAAGGTCATATAAATAAATTATTATGTACTGTGATCAACAATGTTTCAGTTATGTAATATAAAATGATTTTAATTTATTAATATAGAACTTAATTAATAGGCATTTGAAAAAATTAGTCTTTTTATTATAAAATATAATGAAGTATTAACTGTTGTTCTCTTTTAATTAAATTCTTCCCTATTCTTACATTTTTCTAAAAAAATATAAAAATTACATCTTAGCAAAAATGTATAAAAGAAATATAAGCTGAATTTTTAATATCATTGTTAAAATATACAATAGAAAAATTCTAAATATGACATACTTTATTATGAATGGAAATTTTAGTTATTCTTACTTATATATTTAAATTAGAATTCATTATTATACTTTTTTAATAAAAGTATTGTGGAATAACATATCGGTATAACAAATATACATTTGTGTTCGTATTAAAAATGGGATTAAATTGAAAAAAAATTGTTTAATCTATAATAATAAAATCGAATCATTTCGAAAAAATATTTTATATATTTATTTATATACATATACATATATATATATATATATATATATATATATATATATATATATATATATGTATGCATGTATATAATAAAGAGAAAAGAAAGAATAAAATGTAGGAGATTTTAATAGCAATAAAAGAGTATTAAAAGGCGATCAAACGTAAATTGTAAGTATAAAAGTAGAATTAAATATGTTTATTTAAATGATAACAACCAGTTTTATTTAAACAAACGTTTGTATTTTGAGTACAAAAAATTAAAGAATATTTAAATGAATACTACAAATAAATACAATGCTATTAGAGAAAAATCAAAGTATAAAATGAGAGGCGAATACAACTGTAAAAATGAAACGAGCAAAGCAATCTAATCCTTAAAGGAAAAAGTATCTTTTCAATTATTTATTGTTTATATATACATACCAATATATATATATATATATATATATGTGTGTGTGTGTGTGTGTGTGTGTGTGTGTGTATGTGTATTCAAGAACAAGACAAAATATAAATTTACAATCTAAAACAAATATATATTAAAGAATGAAATAAAACGCATACAAATTTATTCACTTTTAAAATTTTTGTCAGCTGTTTAAATTATTAAAAATTCTAAATGTGTTTACAGAAATAAAAACACATTTTTAAATATAACATTAAATAAGTTCTTGACGAAAAATATTAAATTTAGTTTTAAATAAAAATTTTTGAACAAAAAACCAATATACCTGTATTTTTTGAAGAAGTTTATTTTTGTTTTGAAATTCAAAAATAATCTCATAATTTTTAACTTTTAAATTTCGATAAATACGTTTTAAATTTTTCTTTAAATAATTTAAGATATTCTAACTTCTATTCTGTTAGTTAGATTCTCAATGATCATTTAATGTTAATGTAATTCATATTACTAAAATAAATGTAAAAATCAATTTTTACGTTATTTTATTTTAAATGTATAAATTTAATTTGAAACTTAATATGACTTTTATTGGAATAAAAAAATATTGAAAATACGTAAGTCAATTCAAAAAATTTAAATTGTCAATTATTCATTTCAAATATTAAATTAAAGTTTAATTAATATACAAGTAGAATAATATTTTGTTATTATTTAAGTAATAATAAAATTTAACCAAAGTTAAAAAAAATAAAATAAACGATTGGAGAAATTTTATCAAACATTATTTTTTTAATGTTTATTAATCATTTTTCTGTTTCTAAAATTAAAATTTTGACTAAAGAAGGAAAATAAATTTTAAAGATTAAATGAAAACAACAAAATACATATTTTTATAAATGGAGAAAATATTAAGTAATTAACAAACATTTAAATGAATTAAAATTATATTCAGATTTCAGAAATAATATTTTGAAAATTAACAATAGCATGTTTGGAACTTTATAAAACATAAATAATGATTGTAGTCTATTATAATAGTCTGACAACTGATTTACTAGTTTATAACACATAAAAATATATAATTTAAAATTTATGTGTTATTCTAGAGTGTATTCAATAAAGTATTCATAGAAATTTTAGCTAATAGCAAATATGCCTCGCTGTATTATTATTTGGCATAATGAATATTACTTTTATTTTAAATTAAATTATTTTTTAAAAAACATACTTATATAAATATTTTACAACAAAAATTATATGTTTCTGAATAGATCGACTGTAAGAGTCAAAAAGTTCTATTAAAAATAAATGCACAGGTACGTAACTCTTAAGTGAATAAGGTTTTTTGAAACACGTACAAATAATGAAAATAATCTATCAAGTTACACCTCGGAGATTTGTTTTCTTTTTTACGGTTCTGTGCATTTCTACTATCGCTTTTCTCTTTATAGAAGTTTAATTGCTATTATCATTAATATAAAAGTGCCAAATTAAAAAAAAACTTGTATATTTATTTTACTAAAAACGTTTTTTACTACTTTTTCACATAATTGTTTTGTTCATTCTTATATATATATATATATATATATATATATATATATATATATATATATTTATGTATATACGAACTACCTCCAAGGACAGCGACGCGTCTTGGGAACATGGTGGCTGCTGTTGCATTTTTTTAATAAGACAGCTGCCGTTTAGGCCGACCCAGCTGTATGTGCATTTATCTTCGTTAATGTCTGACAGGTGGTTGCGAAAGAACGAAACACCTTGTGTGTACAATGGATTTCAGTTGGAAATAAAACGCGCCCGTCGTCTTCTCCCTAATTTCAGTGTGCCGTCGTCTTTCCGTAATTACACCTTTTTCTTCTATTCTTATTTGTACACGATGTATACGTTGTGCTGTATTATATATATATATATATATATATATATATATATATATTGTGTGTGTGTGTGTGTGTGTGTGTGTATGTGTGTGTGTATGTGTGTCTATGTCTACCTGTGTAGGTGTATGAATATTTGCTATGTAGACATGAATCAATTTATCAAAATTTAAAGTCGATGTAACTATTTCAAAAACTGTTGATATATATATATATATATATATATATATATATATATATATATATATATATATATATATATATATATATATATATATATATATATATATATATATATATATATATATATATATATATATATATATATATATATATATATATATATATATATATATATATATATATATATATATATATATATATATATATATAACAACAATAAATTATTTTCATAGCTACCAATGCAGTTTATATTCATTAAATTAATGTTCATAATCCTTTGTATATCTGGCTATCTACCCATATCATTGCATCTTATTTATTTTACATTAGTTGATATTATATATATATATATATATATATATATATATATATATAATATACACAAAAGTACAATTTTTATATAATAAATTGTTAGTAAAAAAATACAAATGTATAGAAAATTACAAAAATTAGATATAAATATACGAGTATGAGTATATATCTTCTCTCCATGGAGGTATAACGTGATTTCTGTATGATTGAATTTTAATTATTGGGAAATAGAAAAGAATCTAACGTGATTAAAATTTATTTTTAATTCTAACAGAAATTAAAAAAATCGTTTATTAATTAATTAAATATATATATATATATATATATATATATATATATATATATATATATATATATATATATATATAATTATATATATATATATATATATATATATATATATATATATATATATATATATATATATATATATATATATATATATATATATATATATATATGCTTATTGTGTGAAAATGCATGTATTTTTTATTTTCTTTTTGTTTATAACATTCGTAACATATACAGTGTACGTCAAAATGAAATACTATAGCAATAACTATATCTCGGATTCGTCGACTATTTCTATGTAAAACGAAAACGTATTTTCTATTCGTGTATTTGTGCAACAAAGGACTCTAATGATAATGGGACTTAGTGGTAGCAGTCACAGATAATGTCACGACATAGCGATACATGCAGCTGAATGTAAACGATGCTTAATGCACATATATCTACATATTTTTTGTTTGCAGAATTGACATATAAATTCAGTCGCCATCACAATTATACAATGATTTGCGATCATATTATGTACAAAAATCATATCTTTTCAATATTCTAATATTTTTTAAAAATAATCGCTGGTATTACTTAAAAAAATATAAATTGAAAAAATTATAACTCAATTTATTCATAATTACTATTCTTTATTATTTTTATTTTAAATTTTTAAAATTTTAGAAGAAAATACATATTTTTTTTAATTATATATATATATATATATATATATATATATATATGTCTCTGTGTGTATATGTTAAAATGTAATTACAGTAATACCTCGATTAGTCCGGCTTCGATTAGTCCGGTTTGAAATTTCCAAAAAAATATTTTTTTACACAAGTGAATTTTAACCCCAACACCACAATAATTTAAATTGTTCAATAATCACTTATTGTTCACTCATTATTCATAATTATAGATTATTTAATTATAAATTTTAAGTGAACAATAAGTGATTATTGAACACTTTAAATTGTTGTGCTGTTTGAGTTAAAATTCATTTGTGTAAAGTGAATCAGCCACAGTTCCAAAACAACAAATATTTTTTTTACTTGAAAAAATCCTACTAAAAAGTTTTCTTGAAAAAAATCCAAAAAAAATTAATACATAAAATTATTTTTATATGCTAATTTTCGAGTTTTCCCCCTTATTATGTAAACATAATAAAAAAAAAAAACGAAATCGTATATGCACATTATGTGCAACGCATGCGCAGATCTAGTTTTGTGGTCTTTTTTCTTTTTCTATTAGTTTTCGATTCGCAACTCTAGAATGAAGTAAATTTTTTGATAATTAAATTTTAACAACCCATTTGAAAATGAATTTAAAATGTATTTGAAATGAATGTATAAAACCCCTGATTTATTTTATTGATACATACAAACATTTAAATAAATTACCCTCGTTTTAATAACTGAAAAATAGGGAAAAAAATTGTTTGGAACCAATTAACGTTTTTTTGTATTTAGTTAATGTTTCGATTAGTCCGATTTTAAATAGTCCTGCTAATCAGTGAAACCAATTAGCCGGACTATGCGAAGTTATCCTGTATTTGTTTTGAAACTGTAGTAAATTTACTTTTATACAAATGAATTATCACCGCAATATATTAGTAAATGTTTAATAATTACTTATTGTTTACTTTGTTTGTTTATAACAGCAATAGAGTAATGCGCATTTCGATGGCAATGCCATCAACGTCAGAGCGCTGCGTTATGAAATCTAGATTAATTTTGATTAAAAAATTACTAACATACATTTTCTCTATCAAAGATAGAAGGATAATATTGTAAATTTTTGTAGACATGAATTTTGGATGGGATTAGCCGTGGATAGGAAAAATGGCAGAATTTTGGGAAAATATTGAAGAGGATTTATTGACGTTCGTTAAGGTTCTCGCCCAGCAATGGTTTAATATAGGCTTTTATAATTTTCATGATAATTATATATATATATATATATATATATATATATATATATATATGAAAGAGAGAAGTAAGAAAGAGAGAAGTAAATATAGTCAAAAATTTTAATATAACATTTTAATTATTAAATGTGAAAAATACATTTTTTCTATACAGATTTCTTTAAATAACATACTTATTATAAAGTCTTAATTTGAATTTTAAAAGAAAATATTAATTTTCTATTCAGTCACTTAATTTCTATCACGTTATCATTCCATATCTCTCTCTTTTCGTAAAAACTTCATCATTTTATATAGATCTAAACATTTGGTCATAGTTGTATGAAATATATTTTTATATATGTATGTATATAATATCTTGCTAACAAGATTCTCATCTTTGTTTACAGTGTTTCAAGTATGACAAGAGTTTTTTTCAAACATAAGATTCATTCTTTATATATTTATTTCTTTTAATAACTCAAATGTATATAAATATGGAATGTAGATCTTTTTATTAAATTAGAGTTATTACTTAGTATCATTTCAAAAAGGTATATTTTATTTAGTAAACATGTAGAAATAATGTGCTATATAATACTATTTACATATTTATAGTTATTTAAACTTACAGAAGTCATATCAACCTGATGCAGAGTTCATTTTAGAGAGAAAATATTATCTCTATTTTATTTCTTGTTTTAATTTTTTGATGAGGAAATACATATATTCTCTTTAAGTGGTGTGTGTGTATATACATATATATATATATATATATATATATATATATATATATATATATATATATATATATATATATATATATATATATACATATATATATATATATAGGGTCATTCAAATGTGACGCCTAGATGTGTGTTTTATTAAAAAGATAATTAAATGATATTAAGAAAGTACTTTATTCTTTAGTCTTATTTGGGCCATCCTCTATAACTCATTACCTTTTTACAGTCCAATGGAAATGATTTCACTAAGATTCAAAAGTCACTATTCGTGTGACATTGAGAATAATTCATTTTTCACAGATGAATTATTTCTCGACACTATAAGATTTTATGAATACAGTAATCACTTATTCAAAACACAACGTTAACACATTTTAGATTTTATAAGGAAAACAAAATGCGAATACGTGAAAAAATGTGTCATTCATTTTTGCTTAAAGCTTTTTTTGTACATTTTTACAAGCCTTTAAAAATTAAGTTTTTAAAATTATTTTGTATTCATTTTTGGATATTGTGAAAACTAAATATAATGTTAATGATAAAACTTATTATACGTGTACATGTATTGGTAGGATATGTTTATTTTTTATTTTTACATCGAATTTAAGTTTAAAATTAATCACATTACGTTTAAATGAATAAAAAGTAATTCAGCTTGTAATATCCTACATATAATACCTACTTCTTAAAATATTCAATATATACATTCATGGAGTTTTATGTTTTATAATTAGTTAGTTTTGCTGAATGATTTTTATATATTCATTTATATTCTTACCCAAATTTATTTTTTTTTGTTTAGACAAATAATAGTTTTCAGAAAATAATATAACTGAAAAGAAATCAATATTTAATATCAACCACTTAGAGAAAATTCATGGTACATAAGAGACGTGTATTGTTCGATTGCTTGTTTTTTATATTGTGGGAAATTTAATCATAAAACGTTACTTCAAACTAATCAGATCTATAATCGTAAATATAAACTATACTACCGCTTCAGATACATAAAACCGAGTTCAAATTGTAACAACCCGTGCAAAATATACATCGTAACAGATGAAATACATAAAATTTTCTATTCTTCTTTACTGCTTATTCAGGTCAGTTGCGAAGTTGTTCTTATATAATCTTAATATTTGTCAAATTTAAAGTCATTAGCATACTCTAAATTCATAACTAAATACAATATAATCGTACTAATAATGCAAAAATAATATCTACTATTTAGTATCGTCATTTAACATATGACCTTTTGTAGTATTAAATCATTTTTATAAACGATTTTTTACAAACAAATTATCAAAATAAATAGAAATATGTTACAAAAAAATAGGTCCAAGTAGAAATCAATCAGATTTGCGAAACAAAACATATTTGAACAATACAATAATAATTTATCCATGTGTGACTGTGTTGGTAAAACGAGACGAGAGATAAATATGTTGTGTACAAAATAACCGATTGACCATACCACATTACGTCGTACGCTTCACCTTTCAGCCGTTATTATTTCAGTCATCATCAATTTGTATTTTTGTGTTCAGTCGAATGACCGTCGATTGAAAAAAACAACGTACCATAAAGATGATGAGACGAGCTGCGGTTAAAATAAATATCTGATGATATATATATATATATATATATATATATATATATATATATATATATATATATATATATATATATTACTTTAGAAATTACAGTCACATATTCTCATATAAAACCAGACCAGTTATTGAAGTCTGTAATAGATTGATTCAGTTTATACAATTATACAAATATATATGTGTATATATATATATATATATATATATATATATATATATATAAACAAAAATATAGTCATCGTCATTAGCATTATTATATCTACTGTTAGATGAAAACTTCGTCCAAAACACATTTTATTTTAAGCGATTGCCTTGGATCCATTTCATCCATTTTACTTTTACAAATTTTCGTATCTCTTTTTTCTATTTATCAATGGGTCTTTTTTAGACCTTTTTATATCTTTGAATTTCCAGTCAATAATTTTGCTTGTTTATTGATGATTTTCACTACTTACTCGATGACAGAGCCATTTCTACTTTAAATTTCTTATTTTTACCGTCCGAAATTTTTATTTTTTTTCTGATCATCGTTTTTTTCTATCTTTACGTGTTTTCTAACCTGAATTTTTCCATACTTCTTTATATTATTTGAACCTAATACACACACACACACACATATATACATATATATATATATATATATATATATATATATATATATATATATATATATTGTATATACACTGAATAAATATGAAAATAATTTTTTTTTAGTAGAAATAATGATTTTATTCATAAATCGGATAATTTTTTTAATTAATTAAATACTTTTTCATGGTTTTTAAAATATTTTTTCAATGTTCAAGTGTATTTACGTGACTAACAAAAATGTAGCAGGCATGTTATCGAAGAATGAAAATTGATATTTTTTAAAAATTGAAAGATATTGAAAACTTCTTAGATTTGTCATGTTTTTTAATAACTTGATCAAATTGTAATTTTGGAATCATTTTTTTATTAAGACCTTAAGGTAATTCTTTTTAATTGCTATCATAGTACACGATTTCGACAACATTTTTGGTTATTTGTTTAAAATTTTATTTTTATTTCATAAGTGTGATATATTTTAATAAATATTAGGTTGTGTAATATGAAATGTTGAATTTCTCATCAGTCATAAGTAGATCGTTCAAGTGATTAGTTATATGTTGAAAGTTATAAGTTTGTTTATGCTTATTTAAAGTTCATACAGTTCTAGTATGTTACCGTTATTTTTTTTAAAAAATTTTGGATAACTAATTTTTGTAGAAATTTTGTATAATAATGTCGATCAAAAAATTAAGGTTTTTTTTTTGGAACAAGTTCAAATTGGGTAATAGCGCGGTACATGCTGCTAGCAATATCAACACTTTTTAGCGATGGTACTGTTAATGAACGAACCGTATAAAGATGGTTTGAAAAATTCCATTGCGGAGAAAAGGGCTTAAAGAATAAGCCTCGCGGAAAACCACCTGTCCTTGTTGATGATGATGTTCTTCGAGCGCTGGTGGAAACTGATCCTTTTCGAACATTGTCTTCTTTCACAAAATAACTTGGAGTGTGTTGCAAAACCATCGGTAACCATCTCAAGAACATAGAAAATGTTAAAAAGCTCGACAATTAAAAAATAAATTTGTGTTTCTCTTTAAATAATCCGACATTTCATATTATACGACCTAATAGAATAATAAACTGGTGTTTAATTTTGTTTGTTCATATAACACAATATATGAAATGAACAAATAAAATCAAGTAGATATTTATTATTCTAACTAGTTAAGATAATTCCAGCCAATAAAATCAAATATGAAACAGTAAACATAAACAACCAAAAATAAAATAGAAATCAACTACCTGAAGATAATATAAACTACCAATACTGATTATAGTACGGTATCTATCAAAAATGGTGACTCTAAAGTTGGAAAAAATAATTATCGTATCAGTATATAAATCAATAAATTAATACAGGAAACGTCAACTTTAGATTGTAATTTGTTTAGGCTATATTAGCTTATAAATATTGACATAAAATAAATAAAAAAGTTGCATTTTACTATTTTTTTGAATTTGCAATTGAAATTTTTTTGAAATGTAAAGTATTTGTATAGAAATGACAATGTATTTTCAATTATATATAAACAATCCAATATAATAGCTAACAAAAGCTATTCGGGGATTTTTTTCTCATGAATACCAACTCTTTGAAATTTATTTTTAGCATTCCTACAATATGATCATCTTTTACAGATCTTGGTTCATTTATTGCATTGAATTTATTTGTCATTTTTAATGAAAAGTTCATATATAGAATAATATTTGATTGGATAAACATTTATATATTAAAAATTATTAGATAGTTATGAAACAATATATTTATATAAAATAATATATCTATTCGAGTCTAAATTCATTTTTGTAGATAAATAATAATATGCAGACAATAAAATGACTTACAATAAATCAGTATTCAATATGATACGTCAAGAAAATTAATAGTACATAGCAGACATCTATTGTTCGTTTACTTACTTTTTTTGTTTTGCGAAGAATTTAATCATGATATATTACTTCAATCTACATAAATATAAACTATAATACGGTATTGCTGTCTTTGGTGAATTTAAAGGAAATTTTCATACTGGGTGCTGAAATCATAAAACATTGAGAAAAATTAAAAAAACTATGTTCGAATATTACAATCATTTGATAACGTTATGAGCTTTTATTTTTTTATAACTTTGTTGTTTTTTATATCGCCTTTTAATGATAATGGCAGGGACATCAAAACGAACATTAGTGAAAAATGAACAGTGAGTAATTATTGAGTACTTTGTATAATATTATGGTGTTGAGTGAATAATTTGTTTGTATAAAAATAAATTAATTACAATGCAAAACTAGTAATTACTGAGTGTTTTTGTACATTGCATAGTAAGACTGTTAGAATATTTTATTATTTCCAAAGCTAAAATATATTCCCTAAAAATACAAATTATCTATTGTCATTACTACTTTAACAAAAACCTATTTGAAAAATATTTATTTAGACAAAAACCATTTTTTTATATAACCTTTGAAACGTTTTTTAACAAACACATTTATAATAATATTGTCGCTGTTATACGATTTTAGACACTATAAATCTATTTTCGCTTAGAAAAAAACGAATAGGAAGTTATAATAATACATGACATATACACATGTTTGTGTATCTATGATTTCTAAAAAATTAAAGTACTATGTTAAATTGTATAAGAGAAATTCTAATGTCAATAATGTTAATTAAGACATTTTTTTGAAAAAAAAACTTAAATTATATTTTTTCTTTTTTTTCTGAAATATATTTTAAAATCTCTGAAATAACATATGTAAATTTTTTACATATATTAATTTATAGTAAAAAAATATTCAGTTTGTAAGATTGTTAACAAACAAACACTTTCAAGTAAGTAAAAAGATTTTTGTGCAATTATATTTCATGAAAAATAATATATAAAGAAAAAATAGATACAAATTCATTAAATATTTATATAATATTTATTTGATTTCTAATACGATTTTTGTACTATTTTAAATAATTTTCTTACTTTTTCAGAAAAGTTGCTTTGATCTTTTGTATATTTCTTAGTACTGTTATATACGGTAATTCAAATGAGACTGAAGAATAGTTAATGATAATAATCAGTGATAGTAAGAAAATTAATGTATGTCTAAACCTGTGAGTTTCATTTGGACCATCCTATATAATATAATCTTTCTAAATGATTTCATTAATTTGAATTAGATAGTAACTCATACAAACAAATTATTTTAATTTCGAAATGGTTCTTAATAGGGGTATGTAATACTGGTTTATACTGCTTTAACTTGAATCTTTCGTAAATATTGAACGATTTTAATAATGAATATTTTTCTGAAAGGTAAACAAAAAAGTGAAAATGTTTTATTATCAATAATAACAATTTATTAATCATATCTATATTATAGAGAGCAGATTTTATTCATTAAAATATACAATTTAATATTTAATTTTCTTATTAAATAATATATATATATATATATATATATATATATAGATAGATAGATAGATAGATAAAAGAAGAGAGAGAGAGAGAGAAGAAGGGGGAGACAGGATGTGTGTAAGTAAATGTTTTAATAAAATTAAAAAAACTCATTTTTTTGAATTTAAACACATATTCATCTTGTTTCAAATTTGTATTGGTTTTGTAGATTTTTGATTAATTTTCCATAGCTCAAAAATTATAATACCGATAAAATAATTTAAGCAAAAAGAAGAAAAGAAAACGATTCTTATTCTAAAGTTTTAATATTAGCAA
>CP092087.1:42177786-42295286 GCA_029203775.1 Neoneuromus ignobilis
TAATAATGAAAATAAATATTAAAAAGTAGTAAATAAATATGGATTCTATAGACTGCCATGATTTCAAATGCAAAAAATCGTTTCTAAGCAAAATAAAATTTTTAATTCTCTGAAAAAATATATGTTAATTTTCAGTAGATTACATATTATCAGGTCGTGCTATAAAATACATCACAATTTAAGTTCAGAAAAAATATAGTGTTTCAATCGTTGTAAATGACTAAATTATATTTAACAATAATGTAGATTCTATTCTTATTAATTGATTTCGTTCAACGATATACAAGTTTTTAATGTCAAATTTATAAAATTGTTTAGGTTTGAAGAAAAATATTTGGAGAACATAGTTTCAAAGTTCTCATATATTTTGAATTCTGTTTTATCAGGGAATAAACGACAATCGAATAAAAAAATATTTAGAGAATAAAGAAGTTATGACATTTTTTAACCTGACTTTTCAGAGTTTGTAATTATTATTCTTGTTGTATGAGACCGTACACTATCCTGGTGGAAGATAGTATCGAATCATTGTTTACTGTGCTTAGCATTCGTATAAAATATTAATTTTTTTTATCCACTCACTAATTTGTCTAAAAATGACAATTTTTTCCCACGAGAATGCAAAGAAATAGAAAAGTTTATTTTGAAGTTGATGAACGTCAAAAACATAGTCATTTTTAAATTTTTGAAACCTTTCTATATTATTTAAAATTGTGCTAAACTATTGAGTAGGTCGAATTAAACTTCTTCAGTTATAATAGTATCAAATTCATGAAATGAATGGAAAAACTGATTATCATTAAATTCAACAAGACGGCCTCAACGTGATTTTTCGCGTAAACTATAATATACTAAAATGAAAATAATTTTAACCTCGAATACTTTTGAGAAAAATTGAACTTTATTCAACTATTTTTTTGTAATTACGTAATTTAATTTTTAGAGCATGATCATTTCTGTCATAGAAAAGATGAGAAGGCATTCTTAAATAAAAATAATCTCAGGTCTGATAAAAGCTTTAAGCAAACAAATTAAAGTTGCAAACCTTCTTATACTTTCCAAATTCTCCTACTCTAGTTGCTTAGTCACCATTCTTTATTTAGCGTTTCTATTATTGAATGTGGATCTTATACATTCACACAGTACTACTGAAACAAAGGCATCATTAAAATAAAATATATATTTTCTTCAACAACTATATAAAATTATTTAATTGTACTTTTTATAAAATTTGGATTTTTATGACCTTTCCCTTCAAATACATAAAATATGTCATTCATATGATAAAGATTGACTGTATATAACTTCCCATATTTTACCTGAATCAATTGTTATAATTTATATTTCATTGACAAATGAGATAAATAGATAAGTTTTTGTCTATTAATAAATTAAAATGTGGGTGCTTTTCGGGGATTCAATACTATATCGTTACATTCCATACAATCAATATTTTTTTTGTTTTTATCAAATTGTAAGTGTCGCGTATGAAATTCTAATACATTATCTTATAAGTAACATAGTTATCGGTAAAATGTATAATTTTTTAATTTATATATCTATCTGAAAAATTATTTATAAAAATGATAAACAGAAAGCAAACAATTATTAACCATTACCTTGGTAATATGATTTAATTTTCAGATATCTTTAAAATTATTGATATTTCATCTGATAGTAAATTTTCAGTTTAACCTTTTGATTATTACTTAAAACTTATATTTGAATCTACTGCTATCGAAGAACTTTATTAACAAAACCAAGAAAATAAAAACTTTATCATAATCTTTTGAAAAGTTAAAAAAATGCATTTTTTTGACCTCTTCTATCTAGAATATCTTACAAATCTTAAATTGGGGTTTAAAACTAAAATTCAAATGAATAGTGAAATCTAAACCAAGGTTATTTAAATATTTAATAAAAACTTTATTTTCTTGGAATTATTTATTTATTGAAATGTCTTAGTAACTTTTATTTAAAATTTTATACATAAACACACACACACACACACACATATATATATATATATATATATATATATATATATATATATATATATATATGTATGAATGTATATATGTAATTGATAAGAAAAATTGAATCGTATATTTGCAACAGTGGAATTTCCCTTCAAAGGTACAATATAGACCATAGGGAAAGAAATAACAAGAAAAATATATTTTTATGTCTATTTATTTAGTTTGTATATTAAATTGATAAATTTAGTTTACAAATTGTTATACATAATCATTAAACGATTGATTCATGATTTTTTAAAAAATAATCTTATATAAGCACACGAGGAATTGTTTAAAAAAAATTAAAACTATATATTCAAAATTTGACGAAAAGAATATTTTTAAAGATATTATCACCAATAATGTCCCTAATCTTCTTATTTATATATATATATATATATATATATATATATATGTATATATATATATATATATATATATATATATATATATATATATATATATATATATATATATAGAGAGAGAGAGAGAGAGAGAGAGTATCCCAGCTGAAATTAGAGGATTTAGACATACATTTACTTGCTTACTATCATTTACTATTCTTCAATTTAATTTGGACTCCTATATATATATATATATATATATATATATATATATATATATATATATATATATATATATATATGTATGTGTGTGTGTGTATGTATGTATGTATTAAAATAATAGCTCTCAATCTTCTGATATATCTATAATAAATTTTATTTAATAATATTAAAGCCACATAGTTATAAATAAATTAATTAATAAAGAAAATTGTAGGTAAATAATTAAACAAATCAAAAAATAATACAATGTTTAATATTTATTTTGTGAAATGTTCTAGATTATTTATTAAGTCCAATGTTTTTTTTATAAATAATCATTTATATGGTAATTGTTAACTAACATGCATTTACATAAAAATACAAATCGCTGTAAGGTGTGAATGTTTGGTTAGGTAATAATGTAGGTAGATGTTTATGTTGTTATTGTTAATAAAAAAATAGTTATTTAGAACGGAAATGAATACAATAATGTTTGATTAAAAAATAGCCGTCAATTAATTGAAAAGAGAATACATATCACAATTCCAATCAATTTATTGATTAAAAATGAAATGATAACAGCATTACTGCTGTCCATTTATTTATCATCAATATATTTAGAGACAAAACATTTCAAGCCATTAATGAGATTGAATAGAGATAATTCATCGAGCGGCAATCATTATTGAGAGATTAGTGACGGATTTGTTGACAAATCGTTCGAATTGATTATTTAATTGTGTTGTAACCTTGTTAAGACAACAGAGCCGCGTCGTGCGGTAAGTTTTTCACTTTTGCCTTTGCACGTAGGCAGTCAATATGTTCCTCGACGTAAGTATACTAGGTACGTTCCAAGCCAGTATTCTAACTGTTTTCCATGTAGCATCTGAGGGAGTAGGGTTCTCCAGAGACTTCTAATTCTCCATTCGTATTTGACATATGGTGGAGGTCGTGGATCTTCTCAGTGACATATTGTTGGAATGAGACCCACGGCGTAGCGTGTTATCCACCGTCTATGCGTTGAATTATTCGCTTTCGAATCCGATGTTAGATAAAAATACGTCGTTTAAAAATAACATGTCGCTGTTGTTATTCTTAAACTGTCCGTTACGATTATAATATACGGTGAAGGTTCGATACTGACATTTTTATGTTGTCAAATTTGTTAAAAATAATACATATTTGTAAAATACTGCCAACATATTATTTTGTTGTTCTTGTTTGTTTTAGTAGTCGTTCTTTATAAAAGTCGTATATTTTTAATACAAAATAACGTATAAAATATGACAACCATACTATTTCTTTTTCACTATTAAACGTTTTTATTAGATACTTTTTTATTTTCGTACATTATGTGATGACAATCAGTATATAATGATTTCATGCAGTAATAAATATAACACCTGCTCTTCATGTCATTTTTAAAAAAATTTATAGTCTATAAAACCAAAAATTTCAGATAGTATTTTTTAACATTTTATCGTTTTTTTTTTCAAATATATTAAAGCATTTAAGTAACTTTCTGGTTCAATAAATTAAATTTGTAAAAATATTATATTTAAATTTAAATTACTTATTTCTATTCCTTATTTATTATAACCTATTTTTTTTAAAAAAAATATTTATTTTTATCAATTTTTATATTTAATTTTTCTATGTTATTTAACTTTCTTTTAAAATATACATAATTGATGTTTTTTTAACGATTGTATAAATAACATTTTATATATTTAAAAAAAAAATTATAAGATTTCCTAGTTCATGTATACATTATTATTTATAATAAATATATTATTGTATTATATGTGTTAATTTTGATTTTATATTTCAATTGATTTTATTATTTGTGTTCTAAAGAATTATATTAAAATTTACATATCACTGATTTAACGAAAATTATATGAAAATAAAAATAATGAGTTTTTCAAATAATATATGTATTTTAGAGTTTAAAATATGCAAATAACTAATTTTTCTTAAATATATTTTTATTGTATACCATGACAGAAAAATAGCACTTTAACTGACTAATTAAAATTAAAAAATAACTTCTATCTAAGGAATATTTAATATTATATGCGATGCACAAATAAGACTACAATTAAAACTAAACTATTGGCTGAATTTTTCCTGTGATAATTATCTTTTAACGTAAATAAGTCAACCCTTTAAACATCACAAAATTTTATAAAAGTGTTTAATAATTATTAATTATTTCATTCTTAAGATCATTCACATATGTATTTCAGTGCTTATTTTAAAATAATAGAACGGAATTACAAAATGTAATAGTTTATGAGTAGTCACAATTATGCATTCTTATAAAAAAAATTAATAATAAAAATTGTAAAAAAAACAACTATTTGTATAAAAATCATATATTTCAAATACTTATTTCCAAATTAAAAAATTCAGTTTAAATTTTTATTTCTTCATACATTTATAGAATCAGATAATAGAATAATATTCAATATTTAAAAATAATATTAATTTGACAGTAAAAGTAATCTGAATATCTTTTTAATCAAAATATTAGAATTTTTGAAAATATTGTTTAAATAAATATATTTACGAGGGTCGTTTCATAATTATGGTAAAAAAGTAAGAAAAACTAAATTGAAAAATTTAATTAAATTAATTAATTAATTAAATTGAACAATAAATAAATTTACCATACTAATCAAAGTACCAATGAAAGTAATAAAAATAAAATCAAAGTAATCAAATAATAAAAGTACTAATCAAAGTAATAAATAAATTTACCATGCTAATAAATTTACTCGTATAAAATAAATTAAATATTCAAACGCTAAATTTACAGATAATTTGAAATTCAATAGAAATATAAAACATCATATCTTACTCTTAATTATATTTTCAACAAAATACAAAAAATAATTTTAGCAAAAAATGTATACATTAGAAAATTCGTAAACTAAATATTACTTTTCGAATATATAAAAAATCTTCATAAAATTGTTATTGATTATCAAATAAAAAAAACACTAAAAAAATAACAACAGGTTAATCTAGTACTTTTAAACTATTTATTGAATATTATTATTATAACAAATCAAAATATTCATTAGAGTACTTTAATAAAAAATTACACTACTGAAAAAATATGAGAAATATGGTAATAAATAAGTTTTGTAAATACTAAATACTCATTATGTACTTAACATTTTTATAAAAGCTATTATTTATTAAATATGTGATTAAACATTGTCTAACAATGACACGATAATTCAAAAATGAAAAATTCGTTAATGCTTTAAATAGCAAATTTCTTAACTAGGTATAATGAAATAAAAAAATAAACTCAAAAATGTTTTGCAACAACAAAATAGTGAATTAAAATAGTATAAAATGAAAAATAAATTAATTCAATTTTAATAATTTTTTATTTTCCTCATAGTTTTCCGGCTATGATTATATTTATTTCAAACAGCATTTCCCGAGCATATTTTTTATAAGAAAATTGCTTTCTCCCTAAAGTATTGTAAAAGAAGAATGTCACAGAATGGTAAACTGTTTTGTATAACTCGAACACTATAATTATTTAAGCATAAAATAGCTTTTTGAGATTTAAGGCACACTTTGTTCAAAACCACAGACTATTATATTCTTCCCTTCCAACCAGTTGTTGTATCTGTTTGCAGTTTTTTTTTTGACATTATTGTTAAAAAATTCATTGAGCTACCAAATTACTTCAATTCATTTTTACTCAACTTTTTTGTGCAATATTGTGATTTAGTATAACTCAGTTATAAATATCTTAGTATTGCCCATATTTTACTTAAGCAATGCATTATAACAAAAAATGCTTATATTTTTTCTAAAAAGATTAGGTTAATCAGAAAGTTCTATCTTGTTTCTAACCTGTATATTTACAACTTTTCTCGAAAGATTTCCACTAACTTGTCATTAATTTTGTATATTCATTTGAAATAGAGAATAGTTAGATATAAACGAGCGATCCAGGAAAATACATCGTCCTATTATTTCTCGGCGAGTATTATTCTGGAAATAAAATACAATTTAATCATATTAAATCTGTCGTCGTAAAATGTAAAATCCTAACTCTCACAAGACAATAAACTTAAATACCTTGATTTGCTACTCGATTGCAAACTTACCCTCTAGAAAATAGTAATCGATAGACTGATACAATCCAAATCTGTCTTCATATTTCGATCCATCCTAACCTCCAATATCTCTATAACTGCGAAAATTTACTTATATAAAGCCTACTTCAGAACGACATTCACTTACTTTGTATTAATCTGGTGTACGGTAACCTCTCAACATCTATCCAAACTTCAGTCACTCAGAAATAAATTTCTTTAACTTTCATTCTGCGATCCCAGATTCACCCTCGTATGAACACTGAACGTCAGAAGTAGTTTGGAAGTCATTGACCAATTCATCACCAGATTCACTAACCGCTGCTTCAGATACTCGAAATGTCACAGAAATTCTCTCATACAATCCCTTGACCTATCTCCGCCTACAAGGACAAAACATATCCTTTTCTCCCGCATATCTAAGTTCTTCTGACCCTAACACTCCTGTCTTTTCCCATTCACCTCTCAAACCCCTGCAGTGTCTCGTTGACCATCAGAACAGCAACACCACGTAACAACAAGTCTCAACGGCCACAATCGTCGACCGCTAATGCAGTTTAATGCCAACAGTGCTGTGATAATGTACTGTTACAAACAATCTAACATAAATATAATGACAGTAATACTGATAATTAAGTTTAATTTTAAGTTTAGTTATAAATTACTGAGAAGTAAATATAATATTATGAACAATAAAATTACAGACATATTTAATTGTAAGGTTTCATTTTAGATGAGTGTTAAATATTTAGTATAAATAATTTAATTATGATATAGTATAAGTATAGAGTTTTTCAATAGCCGATTGTGGTTATGTTTGAAATGACAGCGTTGTCATTCTGTGACGTTAGTGTTCTTTAATAGCTGCCATTTAATTATGGAAAACTACACGCTTCAATAACGAGTAGAAATTGTGAAAATTTATTATACAAATTCGTGCTCTGCTCGCCCAATTTTGGGGAAAAAATCATCTTCAGTGACGAAGCGCATTTTTGGCTAAGTAGCTTCGTAAACAAGCAAAATTGTCACATCTGGAATGATGCCAATCCATAACAGTTTCAAGAGCTTCCTTTGCATCCAGAAAAACTGATTGTTTGGTGTGGATTTTGGGTGGTTGGCATCAACGGCCCATACGTCTTCTGAAATGAAAAAGGCGAGACCGTAACTGTCAACGGTGAAAAGTATAGAGAGATGATAATCGATTTTTTTTTGGCCCAAATTGGATGATATTGACATAGATAATATGTGATTCCAGCACGATGGTGCTACGTGCCACATAGCGGATGACATAATGACGTTATTGAGGGAAAAGTTTCTAGGTCGTGTTATTTCGAGAAGAGATGATTCCAACTGGCCGCCAAGATCATGCAATGCCCTTAGACTTTTTTTTGGGGGGGGGGACTACGTTAAGTCTCTGGCCTATACCAATAAATCAGTAACAATTGACGACCTGGACAACAACGTTATTCAAATCATTGCTGAAATCCAACCCGATTTATGTGGAAGAGTTATCCAAAATTGGATGTCTCGAATCGATTCCTGCAAATGAAGCCGTGGAGGCCATTTGAACAACGTTATTTTTAAAACATAATGGCATTGAATGTTTTTTAATCCGCAATAAAGATTTCCCCCTTACCTTACATACAACTCTTTGTATTTAATTTTAAAGATCGAGCGCACTTATTGAAACACTAATTATATATATAACTGCAAATTAAATATTATTCAATATAATCACAACACTAAAGTTATTTTATATCTTATATTGAAAAGTTACTATCCTGTGATGGCTGAAGAAATATTTTCAGAGATAAAATGTATTTTAGAAATAGCATTTTATATAGATTTCCAGGAAGATAATCAACTACGGTTGCATATAAATACTTGTATCGCGTTTTTGGCGCAAATACTATAGAATTTGTTTTCTTTTCAAAAAAACTACAGGAATTTCTGGTCAACCCAATAATATTAAATACAGTATTTCTATAGGGGTTTCCAATAAGCGTTTCAGAAGTTTAAATGGGAATAAAACAAAAAGTATTTAATTATTTATTTATTTTTAAGCATATTCTATGGTATTAATGATGGAATACAATTTCACTCATATAATCACTTTAGTCACTCACTTACTTTTCTTTAGTCACTCTTTCACAAAATTGTGGTCCAATTTCATGAATTACACATTTAATGTTTATTTTTAATGCTTTTGTTGTTTTTGGTTTATCAGTATAAACCAATGATTTCACATAATTCTACAAAAAATAATCCATTCGAGTTAGATCATATGATCTTGGTGGCCAATTAATGGGTCCATTTTATGGAATAATACACTCCTTAAACTCTTGTTTTAATAAGTCTATTGAATTTTTTACAATTTTTAAGCGTTGTTGAAGTGTTAAACGTTCCATGATAATTTGTCAAACTATACTGAGTTGAAACATCAAAATGAGGTTAAAAAAATTAAACATGGCTGCCACCAGCTGTCAAAGTTCTGACATTCTTATTGGAAATCCCTATATATATAGATGTTGTGGAGTTTTATTTAATTATAATTATTATTTTATTTAAAGTAAAAAAATTGCTATTCTGTATATTTTTTTAAAAAAATATAATTAAAATTATAATCAATTTAACCTAATAAAAATGAATGGAAATGTTTGTAATTGAATCAATTAAATTTGTAGGTAAAAAAGCAATTACAGTCGTGAACAAAAAACTAGAAAAAAAACATTAGTACATTTGGACATATTCACATGAAAGCGCATATATAACCCAATAAAAGCTTGAACCGAGTATACATGGTGTCGAGTATACATTATTGTAAAAGAACTGTAACAGGGCATATTGTACATGTTCTCAAAAGGTTCGATACGCGTTATCTGACCTAATTGGTCATGAATTGTTTCATGTGACATTACATTAAATGCAGAAATAAATATATTGATCGAATGTATGTTTCAATTGAATGTTCATTTTCGACAAATTACTGTAGACAACATTAGCTTGCTTGTATAGTTCAGCGCATTCTCACAATAGGTACGATATTATTATTGCAATCATGTTGGATGGATGTTGGTGGTAGTGTTGGTTAGTTGCCCGATCACTGAAGCTATTGTCTACTGACGAGTTCGATACAATGAGCTTAAATTGAAAGTATATGCAATTTCATTTACACATTTTTCGATTTTTTACTGTTTATTCCATAAAATACGTACCAGCGAAATTCATTTAAGTTAAAAACGATTTTCTAAATGTTTCGAGAAAATGTTATACAGATTTTTGTAAATATATTGATATTGAAAGACATTTCGAAATAATTATGAAATATTAATATTTGGAATTAAAACAAAATACTGATATATTCTAAGATATTTTTAATATATATATATATTGTTGATATATGAGACAGTTTAAATAAAGTATTGTACAACATAATTTATTTAATCGATATGAACGTCCTATATAAAATCAAATAATTATTTTTAGTAAAGACTATTATAGAATATGTTGAAATTGTTTTTTAATTACGTTTAAACACATAAAACTTAATTAAGTTAGTATTTTTTTCAAGATTCAATAATAATTTTGTATGCAGAATAACTTCTTCATACAATTCAAAAATGTTAACGTTTTTATTATTATTTATATATGGTAGACTTACCCACACGCACACACACACACACACACACACACACATATATATATATATATATATATATATATATATATATATATATATATGAAAAACTTTGAATAAAAAAAAACCTCACCATCGTGCTTGGTCAGCGTAGTGAGTATAACCAAGTATCAATGAATAGTAATATTCAGTGAGGCTTTGATTCAACAGTGGACTGATGTAAGCTGATAGGATATTATATATAGGTATATATATTTATATATATATATATATATATATATATATATACCCATATACTTGTCATAAAATAATCACAACCTGAGTAACAAGATTTTATTAATATTCAATTAATTATTTATTGTTAATTAATGTTGCTTATACACACTTAGATGGAGATATTATCTTTTATCAGTAAATGGTAATATTCAATAAGGTTTTCGTCTAGTAATGGACTGACATAAGCTGATAAGATTAATTATCTTTGGAGTATATATTATTATTATTATTATCTATGTATGCATAAAACAAATGGTGAATATTAAACAACTATTAAGTACACTTATAAAATTCTGTTTTAATGTGATAATAATTTTGTTATAATGAGTGAATTAGTCTCAGAACTAAATTATATTGTAAGATATATATATATATATACATGTATGTACAAGGGTCGTTTGATAAGTATGGTAAATTTATTTATTGTTTAATTTAATTAATTAAGTAATTTAATTAAATTTTTCAATTTAGTTTTTCTTACTTTTTTACCATACTTATCAAACGACCCTCGTATATGTTTATATTTTCTCTTTTTTAATATTCATTTCACAAATTAGAAATTGATATTTAAATTATAATAGTATTCATCCTAATTTTTAATGTTAATTAATGTTTTTTCTTAAATATATTTTTTCAACATTTGTTTATATCTATTAACTCAAACATTATTTATTATTTAAAACAGTATTTATTCAACTTACTATATAAATGGTACGCTAATATATACTATTAATAAGAATTAAATAATATTATGCATTTTAAATGATAATTTAGTATAGAAAAGCTAACACTGTACATATTTTTAATATATAATAAATGGCTTTATGACTGTTATTGAAATTAAAGAATTAATTATATTCATACTAGAAGAAAAACTTCAATTAGTTTCGAATTCTATGCGGTGAAATTATTTTCAACGTACTACATAATTTTTTTATCAGTATATTCAATTCATAACATTTTTAAATATCTTCTTCTTAAATACTATCTATTAAGAAAAGTTTGTTTTAAAAATAGATTTTACTTCCACGGATATAAAATATTGTTTTATAATTAAGTTAACATTTTTGTGCAATGAAAACTAAATGGAACAATTCAGCAGTATAATAATATATTTTTTATTGATTGTAATTGATTTATTTATTGATCAATTGCCACACAAAAATTTATTTTAAATTAATAAATATGTTATATATTGTGAATACAATAGTATTGACAATCGAAAATAGTCAATGAAAATAACACTAAAATAGATTGGTTAGTTTACTGGTAAAAAAAAATTAACACGAGTCAATAATTTTGTTAAAACGTATTATAGACACATATGAAAGCATATGTTCATTGAAATTTAATAGTTAATATTAGAACAAAGTTTGTATTTATTGTTTGATGAACAAATTCATACATATATACATCATATATCACTAGAATACATATATATATATATATATATATATATATATATATATATATATATATATATATATATATTAGTTGTTAATACAAATGTTTACATATAAATTTATGTCAGTATATATTTAGCAACTTGTAATCAATTCAAGTTTGTTCACTGAACAAAACGATACATAAACATATACTATGTACAAGCGGTTTAATATTAAATTAACATAGAAAGCTTCAGGATTATAAAATAAGCCTTAACGTACATACAATATGAAATTTCAAACGTATATCATTTATGTTTATATGTATTTTTTCGTAATATTTCTTCAATATTATCAATTATATAAAAAGGTTCCAACAATTTTAATCCAAATTTGCTTTTATCTTGAATTAAAAATGTAAGAGTTTTCAAATTATTTACTTTTCTCAGTAGTTATTCATATACATTTTTATACAAAAAGTTTGTTCTATATGTGAATTAAGATAATCTAGATAACTTCATCTGCCTTAAAAGTTAACAAGATTATAAAATATTTTTTCAAATCATGGAAATGTTGTTATATAAATATATATTGAATTTACAGATTAGAAGAATATTGAATCAAAAGGTAAAAAAATTGAAATGTGAAAAATATATGTATTTAGATATCTTATTAACAGAAAAAGAATATTTATAGATTAAGTGAACAGGATAATACATATGAAATATCAATTCAGAAAAAAACTTATTTTATAAAGTTCATTATTTTTCTATATTTGAAAAAAATGTCGATGCATTTTTTTCAAATACCTGTTCTCGCGTATAGTAATGAAATATGAAATGTCAGTGCTAGAAATTTCATTGACTACAAGCAACACTCATATATATGTACGGAATAATGCATAAAAATAAAAAGAGAAACGAATGTATTAAAAAAAAATCAGTGTTGCAGACTTACTAACAAAAGTGAAAAGTTTAAAATCGAAATGAGATGATCATATAATAATAAGAAAATATTACCAATGGACAAGAGAAATTATTTATTTAGGAAACCAGATGTATATGAAAGTCCAAGAAGAGACCTAGGTTAGATGAAGTAGAGAAATTGACAAATTTATAGTTGTGGAGTGGAAGAAAAAGCATTGGATTGTTGAAAGTAAAAAAAATGGGTTAGACCTTCATTAAACACTGGATAGAAAAAGGCTGTTGCTACTGCTATTATTACTCGTTATTTCATAAAATACTACAATAAAAACACAACATATTTTTATTATTGAGATTAATATACATAAGATATTAGCAAGTTATGAACTTAATTTGTTACAAATTGTAAAACAATTAAGAAGTTTAAATATTAATGAACTTATATTTAAAACAATGTATACTTTTTTCGAATAAAAATAAACTGGAGTGAATTGGAACGAAACATTTTTATAAATCAGAAAATTAGAAAATTTTTCTACTGAAGAAAAAATAATTTAGTTAATATATCCCATGGTATTTACTTATGGTAATGAAATTGGAGTCTTTTTAAAGCCGAAATAGCATAGACTTCTAATATAACAAAAAAAACATGGAAATATTCATCTTAGGATTTACCAAAAAAAGTAAAAATAAAAAAAATATATTAAAAACAAACGTACTAAAAAACAAAAAGTGTAAAGAGAACCCGAACCTAATCCCAAAACAGGATACAACTAGTGAATAATGGAAATTATCGATTATGAATCAAGAAATATAAAGAAGCAGATAAACATATCAATCGACAATTGAGATAAAATATTAGAAATTTTATTGAAAAAGGATATCTATGAATTTTTAAAACTACGAGACTTAAACAAGCTTTTATCTTTTAATAGATTAGCATGGGCTAGCAATTTTAGATTAAATGCATATTATTTAAAAAAATTAATGCTATTTAAAAAATTAATGATATTTTTTTGTAAACTTTGTCACTTATTATTACATAAAATCAAAAACGAAATCAATAATTTTTGATCATAATTCGTGTATTTTTCAATCAAATAATAAATTCTATAATTATTAACCCAAAATCATATTTGTATTTAATTCAAACATGTATGTATATTTCAAAAGTATTACTTTAAACAATAACATCAAAAATTAAAAATTAATGAAAAATTAAAATTTCACATTAATGATAGAATATTGAAAAATGTTATTCACCATAATTTAAATAAAGTAACAATTTAAAGTTAAATATGAGATAAAAAAGTGAAAAATATTCAAATGGACCTGATACATCAATACAGATGTGGACAATTATAATTGAATCACCGATACGAAAATTGCTGGAAAATTGGATAAAAAAGATCTACACGTGTTAAATGGACTGTCCTCCCGTGCCGGTCCTGCACTTCGGTCGTTTTACCAGTTCATCTACTCGGCTAGTGGAATGAGACGAGCGCATTTATTATTCATTATATGAATGTTTTTACTTCGGCCGATCGATACATGTTATAAAATATACAGGCCACTGACTACCGCGTCTATTTTATTCACCGGCAAACATCCTGTGCTGTCCACGTTTGTGTGTTTACTGCCCTTTTTTTCTCATCGTGCCTGGCGAATCCTTTTGTACCTGTACCGGTTTAACATTCTCTTTACCATATATATATTCATATATATATATATATATATATATATATATATATATATATATATATATATATATATATATATATATATATATATATATATATATTTGTATGTAAATGTGTTTGTATATACATAGAAAATTCCTTTGCAGTGTTCATATAGTGTAAATACAAATTTTGTACTTATTAGTTTATGAAAAATAAATACATTTACACTCACACATATATGTTTATATATATATATATATATATATATATATATATATATATATATATATATATAATGTTTAAAAAATAGTAATGAATAGAAAAATTAAAAAAAAATATATATAAAATTAATCAACAACAAATATTTTTGAATATTTTTTATTCTGATTTTGTTCAACGAAATAAAAACGAAAAAAGTTGTTAGTTTCAAAACAAATAGTAACAAAAAAATAATTAAACTGTAATTCTCTATATGTATAGGTTTTAAAAATTATGTATTGTTGAAAAAATATTTTATGAAAGTAAATGAACACACACACACATACACACACACACACACACACACATATATATATATATATATATATATATATATATATATATATATATATGGGGGGAAAGAGAGAGTGATAATCATCATCAGCTTCTTTTTATCCACTCCCGAAACTTAACACTTCAAGCGATCCAATGCCTTCTCTTTCATTTCATTCCAACTAATTTTCTTATATTTATGTCTCATCTATGGGTTATTGATAGGGTTTATTATACCTTCGATTTCCTAATCAATCATTTATATTGCTCATCAATGACCGTCTCCTTTTTCTGTATGACTGATTCATTTCCATTTTAAACTTTACAATTTTCCTATAATGTCCATAACTTTGTTTTTTTCTAATCCGCACATTTCTCTTTTTGTAGTATTTTAAGTTGTTGAATTATTCTGGCATTTGAAACCCAAATGATATAGATTCATATCTGCAAATAACTGGGATGCATTGATAAAAAAAATTTTCCTTTTAGTATAGAAGAATATTTAACTCATAATACAATATTTTTTTCCGAATTAATTGCTTTCCATTTTTATTTTCTTATCTACTTTATCTTAAATGTTTCTTTAGTATTTATCAGTTGTTCTAAATACACAAAAGTTTTAATTTTTTCTATTTTTATTCCATTTAACTCAATTTTCCTCTGATATGAAATTTAATTATATATTATTGTATATTGTTAAAATTCATGATAAGATCATTTTTTGAATTTCTTTCTTTATTCGTCTATTATTTTCTTAAATTCAGCAGGACATATATATATATATATATATATATATATATATATATATATATATATATATATATATATATACAAGTATCATTGAGTCATAACATTCAATGAGTCTTTCCCACAGAAGAGAGATAATCTCATATAATATATAATAATTATGATTATATATATATATATATATATATATATATATATATATTAATTGGTATACAGAAGAATTGGCATAAATAAATTTTAGAATAAAAACCATAAGTATATTAATTTATTATAAATATAATGAATTATGAGAAGTTTTGAAATAAATAAATGTATTAATATTTAACCCAATTTTGTAACAAAAGTTGATGAATCTCAGTTAAAAATGAATAAAAACAAGGGAATAAACTGTATACGTAGTAATTAATTTTATATGTAGTAATTAATTGATTAATTAGATGTGTAGTAATTAATTTATGCAAATGTAATTAATATTACATTGAAATAATGAATATTACAGACAAATTTTATTCATAATCATGTTAAATGATTTTAAAAAAATATAAAATTTATTAATAAAATAGGTAAAATTATTGTGGAAATAATGTTGCAAAAAAATTAAAAAAAAATAATTTTAATATAACTAAAATTAACTTCAACTGTGATTATTTCTTAAAAATACTTTAATGGAGTAATACAATTTTATAAAGTATATATATATATATATATATATATATATATATATATATAAACATTTAATGTGAATAAATTGTTTAAGAAAACAAATTGAATTTATGAATACTTATTTAGATAAAAAAAATAATTTTGAAGTCAATTTGCATTTCAAAAACCAATAAATATATTTGTCACTTAGAGGATTAAATAATAGGATCTCAAAAAAAACGCGACATATATACATATATATATATATATATATATATATATATATATATATATATATATATATATATATATTTATTAATAGTATTATCTATAATATGTCTTGTATTTGTTTATAAACAATATTATTTTTTATATTTTTATTATATTTATTATATTTTTCTCAAGTAATAATAATAATATAATAGTGAAAAAAACATCATATTTTGAATTCAAAGTTTATATATAAATAATAATATAAAAATATGGTTTCATAATTAATGCACATCATACATTTTTTATCTAAAACACAAAATTATGTATATATATATATATATATATATATATATATATATATATATTTATATATATATATAATTTATATATATATATATATATATAATTTATATATATATATATATATATATATATATGAATATTCAAATAAAAATATTTTCATTTTGTTATTATCTTTATAATCTTTCAAAAAAAAAAACTAATGCTGTGGTGAAAAAGTCTTCTACTTTGAATTTATTTTTTTTATCACAAAATATTATTAATTCCTGAATTCTTATTTTTCTTATTTATTATAAATCTATGACTTCCTTAATAATAAATGTTTTTAATTTCAAATAAAAATTGATCAAAGATATAAAATCTTCATTTTATATTATGTTCTTAATTTTCATTTAAAATACATATGTCGCTGTGTTTATTTTTTTTTTCAAAAAAGTAAATCAAAAATGGTTTTATTAATATTATACCTATAAGGTAGATGTTAAATGGATAAAAGTATTTTATTTACTATGAAATATTTTTAAATTTTTATCGACTGTGTCTAAACACTCGCAATTTTATTTGGCCTGCAACTTTTCTATGAATTATTAACTAAGTTTTTAAGCACGTTTCACAGCTCAACGATAGAGATACTCTATTTATTTTACATACAGTGTCTGTACGTTTTCTAGTATCGTTTGAAAGGTTCAGTTTCAATGTATGAATTATTAACATTGATGAACGAATACCGAATGGTATGACGTCATCGCAGTAATGATCGAACGAGGTCATGAGATCAATTGTTTTAAGTGATCTTCCAGACATATTTGTCTATGAATACGTTTATGCACACGTGTGTATATTTGTACGAAAAAGAAAATCGTCGAAATTTTGAATAATACATAGAGTATAGTCAGACACAGATATCAATATTTATGTGATATGTAATATTTATGCATAGTCAAAATAGTTCCTGTCGGATGTGATTGATGGACTTAGTCGCACGCTGACAAATTTTCGACGACTGTTGGAAAACAATAGATGCAGTAATAGTAGAACACTGTTTCGGTTCTTATTAATTATCATTGTGATGGAAGTTGTATGTTGATTTGTTAGTCTGATCATACATCTTGAAGTGCTATTATTGTTATTAGTATTATTGTTATTATAGCGTGTCACTGTAAATCAAACGAATGAGATACTCCTCTATGTATGTATATATATATATATATATATATATATATATATATATATATATATATATATATATATATATCACGTTTTCCAATAAGCGCTTTAGAAGTTTAAATAGAAATTAAACAAAAGATATTTAATTAATTAGTTTTATTTTTAGGCACATTCTAGGGCATAATTGATGGAACACAATTTCACTTATATGACCACCATGACTCCATTTGACATAGTGCATTCCTTTAGTTTAGTTTTTAGTCACTTTTTTATATAATTGTGATCCAGTTTCATGAATTACACGTTTAATGTTTATTTTTAATGCTTCTGTTGTTTGTGGTTTATCAGCATAAACCAATGATTTCACATAACCTTACAGAAAATAATTCAATGGAATTAGATCGCATGATCTTGGTGGCCAATTGTTGGGTCCATTTCGTGAAATAATGGACTCATTAATCTTTTGTTCCAATCAGTCTATTGTTTTCGTAGATGTATGGAACGTAGCACTGTCTTGTTGAAACCACATATCGTGCAAACTACTTTTAATCATTTTTGGAAACAAAAAATTATTAATCATGGTTCGGTAACACACTTCATATTTTGTAACGTGATCTCCAGCTTTATTTTGAAATTTTCACTAACAGAACCAATATTGGCCTCACTTCTTGCATTTTTTTTTATCTTACAGGCACTACTGTATCATATAGAGAAAAAAAAATTTAAAATGCTTCAACAATTGCGTAAATGGAACATTCACTTGGACGATTAGTATTTAGTTTCACGAAGTTTGTTAAGTTTCACGAAGCGCACAATAAATTTTAACCGAACATTGATTTTTATAATAAGTTTTTACAATTTCTAACGTTGTTGAAGTGTTAAACGTTCCGTGATAATTTTCCAAACTATACTGAGTTAAAATATCAAAATGAATTTAAAAAATTCTAACATGACTGCCACCAGATGTCAAAATTCTGACATACTTATTGGAAAACCCTATATATGATGACCCAAATGAGATTAAAAATTTTAAATATACATTTAATTTCTTACTATCCTTTAGTTTCATTTGGGCCATCCTCTCTCTCTCTCTCTCTCTCTCTATGTATATATATATATATATATATATATATATATATATATATGTATGTATGTGTGTGTGTGTGTGTGTGTGTACAGAAAATTAACAAAATAATAAAAACATATTATAATAAAAAAAATTATGTTGGCAACATTAAAAATGTTATGCGCATTTGTAATATTACTTCATTCATTAGTGCATTAAAGAATATGTTAATTAAGAGATCGCATGTAAGTGCTACAAAATAGATTAAAAACTTTGAAAGAGTGCATTGCTGGTATGCATTAACTGGAGTGACTGTAATTAAAACTGTTACATTATTTGATATATTCCAAATAATATTACTCAAAATTATGATGGAAAACATTAATCTTGAAAAGACATTGCCCGTTAAAAGTATCACTAACCTAACATTGAAATCCAAGCGATAGAGATCGTCGTTCAGTGAAAGAAATTGTATATAAAAATCGTAAAAATACTGCAGCAAATATGGTATCAGAGCTTTTAATAGCCATCTTGAAAATTCAAGTTCTACAAAAACTATTTATTAGTCAGTTCACAAATGCAATAGACCTAAAGAAATTTATATAGTTTGTTATTTCTAACATGAATCGTTCCATACTTTTTTGTTGTTTGAAGCCACTAAATTATTATGGAAATTAAGGAACTATATTTCACTGTCATAAGTGAGAGTATGAACGATGTATTAATATGATAAACTTTTTTCTTTAAACAAAGAAGAAAATTAGATTTCATAACATAAGAATTTGTTCCAAATTGACACCATTCCAGTTTTATTCTCCTATATATTTCAACTATAAATATTCCTATGGTGTTATTAAGTTGTCCTAGATATACATAATTTTCAACTTCCATTTCTACTACTTTTAATTCGATATATATATATATATATATACATATATGTATGTATGTATGTATGTATGTATGTATGTATGTATGTATGTATGTATGTATGTAAGTATGTATGTATGTTTATACATACATATGATATAATTACTTAAATAACATATATGATCAAATATGATATTGCGGCAAATATCGGTAATGTTAACAATTTATGTGTGCCTGTTCTAAGAATATAGAAGATATATCATACCTTTGTATTTTCTTAACACACACGCAAATGTTTCATATTAATGGATGCTAGTTGAAAAAGTAAATATTCATTTCAAAATCATCGATTTGTTCATCAGCCGCACCTTATTAGTACGAAAACATGTTTTTGCTTTTTTTGAATTGAAATGTACACATGACCCTTGAGTTCAGTCTAACGTCTAATGGAAATGCATATACATACACATATTTATACAATAATTTGAAAAATGTTCTTGTTAGTAATAAAGATGAAAAACACATGAAAATTTCTTTATTTTTATATATTTTACTCTTAAAAATTGTAACAAAAATAACAGCTCTCTCTCTCTCTCTCTCTCTCTCTCTCTCTATATATATACATACATGTATATATATATATATATATGGATATATATACAGTAGAAAAAATAATATTCGTACTCTTCTTAGTTCATAAATTGTATATTTTTGAGAATTAAATTAATAATAATAAAAAATGAGTAAAATTATTTTTTGTGTGTACTGTATTTATCATTGATTTTAATATATTTTTATTATTCAGGAAAACCTTTCTTAATCCTTTTTGTCACATTTTCATTATAAGTGTGGTTTCTTGAGTGAACAAAAATATTCGTATTTATAGGTTTTAATTTACATAATCGATTTAACTAAGTGTTCCTGTTTTGTTTGTGCGCTAAGTATTGTTTGAATAATTTATGACTGTATCTCATCGCAAAAATGTTATAGTTTATGACATTAGCATATACAACATGTCAAAACGAGACAAAATTCTAATGATATGAGAACTTATTGTAAATAATCAAAATACTGGATTATCATTAGATAATATGCGAGAAGAAATTATTTGATAAAATAAACAATTGTATTCGTTACTCAACGATATAAAAAAAGCCAAATTACCATTAATTTATACAGAACTGATAGACTGAAAAACTACCGACCTGAATAACACACATAAAGTCAGAAAATGCAAAAATGTCCTAGTTTATCATCAAAGAAAGTAAGTGTTATAGTTTAACATTTTATTGATTTCAAAAAATGCTAAAAAAATGAATTTCTAAGGAGAACAGTAAGGCCCGTATGCAATTCACTAAAAAAAATCTAAATATATCAGACATTTTGAAGAGTGATTCTTTAGAACAATGAAAGTAAGTTCGAATTCAGAAATGAGAAAAAACGATAAAAACTCTAGAAAAGTTAGGTGAATCCTTAAGGTTTCAATATATTCAGTCCGCCGTAAAGCGTGGAGTTGAAGTCATCATGAAATGAGGCTGCTTCATTTATAATATTTATGATATGACCAATTTGATCAAAACCGATGAAAAATGGCGATGCATCATATACTAAAAATATATTATTAAGTGATTTGAAAGCTTCAGTGGAAAATTTCGGGTTGAAAGCTGATTACATCTTTTAACATGATTGTAACCCCAAATATATATATACACTGAAGTGCATAAGTCATGGCACATTTGGGTAACATAAGCAATTTATTGATATAACTCAATAAAGTCATTAAATTAAAAAAAAATTAATTGAAAATAAATATAATATTCATTATATTTATTTTAAATTAAATATATATTTTTTATTAATTTATTCATTATATATCATTTTTTATATAAATATAACTTATATATATATTATATATATATATATAATAAATATATATATATATTATATATATATATATATATATATATATATATATATATATATATATCTAAAATTATAAATCAGTACCTAAAATAAATATATTAAAAAATTGGAATAGTTAATGTAGATCTTGGATCTAAACTTTAATGAGCTTTTATGGGGTTATTTGGGCTCAAAAATAAACAGTTATAATATAAAGAATAAGAAAAAAAATATTTAAAATCTAAAAAGGTGGTGAAAAGACAAGACTGTATCGAAAAATTTCTAGAACGAACTAAAAAATAGCATTACAATATGAACCGCTGACATATGTAGAAAAATTCTTTTGTCAAATGACTACTTTAACATTTTCAGATAAATTGTGCATATAGTATAGTTGTGCCAGTTAACCAGATTTAACAACTTTTAGTTATTTTTAATCATGGAAAAGTTCGAATATCGTGCTCTAATAAAACTTTTTTTTGAAAGACTTAAACGCAAAAATTATAAAATCCGAATTAGATGGATTTCATGGTAAGACTGCTCCCTCATATAAACAATTACAAATTGGCTTGCAGAATTAAAATACGGTCGTATAAGTGTACAGGTTGCATTACGTTTAGAAAAGTCAAAAACAGCTACCGATAAAGAAGCCATTTGAAAATTTCACAGAATTGTGATGAACGATCGCTGATTAAAATTGAAAATTAAAAGCAGAGACTGAAAGTATTTCTTATGACCATACACATTGCATTTTACATGAACATTTGGACATGAGAAAATTCATTTCTCAATGGGTGTCGCGTTTACTGACTGTCAGCCCAATAGTAAATTATAATGACCATTTCTTAGCAATGTTTAAACATGTTTAAGCACAATGAAAAGGATTTTTGTGTCATTTCATGACTGACGATGAAACATAGATTTATTACTATACATCAAAGACAAATTGATAGTCAAGTGTGGTCAGCACACAGTGAACTGTGGACTTTTTCTTGTTTCTAAACCTTAAAAACTGCCTGGGCGGAAAAAATTTCCTTAAAATACTAAAGTAATAAAATCTGAAAATTATATTTGAAGGGTTTAAACAAAACTTATTTTACTAAAAAAATGAAAGCTTCCAAAAAACGTTAAAGTATAAAGCTCAAAGGAGGCCTTATAGAAAATAAAACATGATTTTAGCCAAAAAATTATATTTTTTTTCTCATTTCAGAAACTTTTTAATCCATTCATGTTTATCAATAGATGTCCTAAGAATATTAATAGTATGCCAAAACGCTTAAAAGGCGCAATTAAAGTAAAAAGATTACGTACTAAAAATTAGTGACGAAAATTTAGTATCAAGGTGAAAAAATAATCTAAAATAATCGTATGAATACTAATGTTCCTTTTATTTTGGCATATTTTCAGAAAAAAATATTTACGCTGAAAATATAGAATTTAAGTTGCTTTTTGTATTTTAAATTATGAATAACTAAGCTATTGAAATAAATATATATTTTCATTATGCTATTTTTTGACTTTATAATAAACTTTTTAAGTTCAGTAGAAGAATCGTACGAGTACTTTTATCCCCGACTGTATATATATATATATATATATATATATATATATATATATATATATATATATATATATATATATAATTTCATTCTAAAAAAGTATGTGTTAGTTCTTAAAAAATATGATTTTGTATATATAAATATATTAAAGTACTGCTACCACTTGCAATTTAAAAAATATCGATTTAAACAATTTATTCTGGCAGCGTATATATATGATATATATATATATATATATATATATATATATATATATATATATATATATATATATATACCTGTATGTATGTAGAATAAATGAATATGTAATTTTACGTTTTTAAAAATATTAATTTTTACTTTTTTCAGGTATGTCAAAATTATATCATTATAATTAAATCTACATTTCTGGTAAGCGACGTTGTCCATATTCAATGGCGTATTTAACAATATTAAGTATTGTAAGTTTTTCAAAATAATTTTGTTATCAAAGTAGTATTTAATAATGTATCAATTATTGAATAAATTTGAGTAGTTACTTTAAATAAACTATGAGTTATATATAACAGTAATAAACTGTTAAACGCATTACAGAAACTTAAATATCTAAAAAAAGAAACTCATTCAATTTTATTTTTTTGTAACTATTCAAATTTATATTAATTTAACAATGTTTATTTCATTCAGTCGTATTATTAAAATTCATAGTTTATACTGATAAAAATCAACTACATAAAAAATTACTTATTATAATTTTAAAAAAGCTAAATACAAATTATATTTTTATTAATTATTAATAAAGATTATTAAAACCAACTACAATACGCTGTTGGCCATAGACTGTACATGATTTTGATATTATTTGAGATTACACATGTTTGTGTATGAAAATGTAGCTTTTATGAGATAAATTCAATTTTTGTCTGAGTAGATTATAAGACAGAAACAACGTATAAGAGAGTGTATGTAAAGAAATAAATTCATATTCATATGAATTATGTTTAAAGACTAAATTTGAAAAATTGTAGCATAAATCTAAAAAAATTGAAGATAATTTCATTCCTTTCTATTTTTTCGTGTTGTTAGTGTTATTATAATTTTTTTATGTAACGTAACAATATTAATACAATTGTATAGTTATTACAATTAAAGATACATTAGTGCAAAGAAAATAAGTATGTATATATATTTTTTTGTTAAATTGTGCAAAACATAGTGTAAGATATAAACAATATTTTTTCATCGACGAAATAATTTAATGAATCAAATTATTGATCAATTTTTGTACTTTTTTTAAAATAATGAATCATGTTCTCGAAATCCCTTATTTAATGTAACGAAATAAATAAAAATAAAATTGAAGAGAACTTCCTATTAAAGCTCTGTTAAATTCCAGGATTATCAATATAATTTAAATACTATCTAACATTTTATAATCGTTTCTAAAACTTTCATAGATTTTCTAATTGTCGTATTCAGCAACCGTTTTAGTTTCGATGTTCTGTAAGATCTTCTGAGTATATTAATTTCTATTACTTTTATGTTCTTTCTTCGATACTTTTATTTATATTTTTCATTAATTATTGATCAAATCTTAGAATACCAAAAAACATCAACACTTTTTCATTCTTATTAAAATTTTAATATTATTAAGTTAATTTTAACAAATATTTTATATAGAAAATATTATTTCAAATATATTAACTAGACATCGTATAATTATATTTTTCTGCGAATATAAAAATATGTAATGTTAAAGAATTAAAACACTTTTAATTTTAATTGTAGGGGATGTTATATAATAAATTTAATATAAATGTTTTAAGATATTGATTTTTTCTTTGAAAATTAATTATATTTTTCTTTACTTACTTGAAATTACAATTCTTGATACGAATTTGTTAAAAAAATATAGAAATCAAATCAAAATAATTATAAAATCAATTGAAAAATAAAAAGAAATGGCAAAGAAAGATAAGAGTAATATTTTTTTTTAATTTAATTTAATTATAAAAATATAAAAAAGATACTATTTATAAAAATTTCATGGTAACTTTTTGAGTTAATTTGATTAATAATAAACCAACTGGTATGCTACGTAAATAAATGGAGTAATTGCTGCATTTCATTATATGATAATTAATCATGGAAAATTTAGTATGATAAACTCAATTGAATTTAAACATTGACTGAACGTAAATCATTTAAGAAGAGTAAATACGTCGAAATATGCATTCAGCGCATTATAAACAGATGCTTCTCTTTAATTATTCTTGTAAATGTGTGATTGAAATGTATCGATACTCTATGGTGACAGCGTAGCACGACGTGTCCACAGCGCGAAAATGCATGAAACGTGCGCCACCACACGCAACACTAATTGAGATTGAACCGTGATGAATGATGATGATAATATGAACGTCATATCTGGCTACAGGATGTAATTGAAATCAACTCGGACCTCAAATAACAATAATGCACACGGACACATTATTAGCTCGTTGATCGGACGCGGTCAAATGTTAGATAATCGGACGCGTACTGCGTGTTACCCAACCAGTTATCATTTCGACGCCGAGTGGTGAAACGCGTACATATATCGTCGCGTTCCAATACGGTCAATATTTATTTGGGGACGCGATTGAAAAATGAACGTCTGCCGTCGATAATCAACACAATTACGGCGAGTAAGTAAACAATGCGTTTGTTAATGTACGTTATACGCCGCGGCGGCCTTTTTTGTCAGCAGTAATTCATGAACTGTGTTGTAACTGTCAATCGAAATCACTGATCTACACATATTTGGCAATTTTTTAAACATTCGCTAATATATAAATATGAAATAAAGTCAACATGTCAAACAGACATGTATATTTCACATGCATGTACCATATACACAATTATATCATATGCACGCATGCACACTCACACACACGCACATATATATATATATATATATATATATATATATATATAAAAATGTTTTGCTTTTCTTTCTTAACACATTACGGTCCGCAATATTTCGCGCTAGACTTCATATAGAGTCCGGCGAATTTCGCAAAAAATTGCACAAAAATAACTTCTTCATAAAATCGATGTAATTCTTAAACCAATGAACATTTTGAAATGAAATTTCATATTTGCCTATAAAAGGATTCGATGCATAGATATATGTAAGTATAAGCGCGGCTACACACAGGCGATCTAGTCGAGTTTCGATTTTACTGCTCAAGCGCAGTTGTAGTGAATACTTCTTTGAACTGCAAGTGTAGTGTGTAGGTGTAGACACGAACACGATATTTCACTATAACTGCGCTTGAGCAGTAAAATCGAAACTCGACTAGATCGCCTGTGTGTAGCCGCACTAATAGTGGTTTTTAATCTGTAATGAGTGCACTAGCGTAATAAAATACAAAAAGAGATGCTTTATAATAAACATAGTTTATTATAAAAAAACACTTTTTAGCGTAAAAAAACATCTAGAAGGGGTAAAAATATGATAAATTACGTAAATAATATATTCTATAGACAGAAGTTGTTAGAAATAAGAGAACCAATTTCGATTTTATTCCAAAAAAACAGAACTTTGCTATTGATAGAGATTACTTTATTTATATCTGCAATATTTTTCATAATTTTTATAATTTACCAATATTTTGAATATATACACCACCATCTTTTGATGGAGTTAGAAAAAAATATAGTTTGTATATATTTTTTTTTTGGATTAAAAGTTCATACAACGAAACACGTGTTAACGCGTGAACGGACTTACAGTAACTCAATACGGAACACGCTTTTAGGCGTAGCCGGGCGGTAATGTGTTGTTTAAAATCATATGACGTTCCTTAGTTTGGCAGTGTTCTCGACGACCAATTTTTTTGAAAAAAATCTAAAATTTTAAATTTTATTTCCTAATTCATAATAAAGGAAAAGATTTATAACTTACCTCACAGAGACAACAAGTTTAAAGAGAAACTATATTTAATTCTTTTATAAAATTCAAGACATTTAAAATCACACCTATTCTTTCACATTTTAATATACACTTATCGAGAAAAAATTGAAAAAATGCAAACCATCTTCATTTTTCAAAAAACCATAATACCCGGAATTGACAATTATTGCACGACAAACAGTTGAGAAGCAAAATAATTTGAGAATATTAATTACATTCTCAACTTTGATAGATTTCTTGTTATAATAAAGACTCACACCTATTTTTGTTCACATCACTGTATATATATATATATATATATATATATATATATATATATATATATATATATATATATATATATATGAGAGACAGAGAGAGGGAAAGAACAATCATGATAGAGTAGACGACATTGCGCAAAAACCAACAAAGTATATAGTTTAGGATTTGAAGTATTTTCAATGTGTGTATGTTATGAATGTTGGAAAAAAAACTAAGCAGGATAATACGAGTAATATCTTTTCACAGCTCGCATATTATCTATATGAACCATTTTGGAACAAGTTAATACTCGTAGAAAATAAAAAAAACTGGCTGTCTGTAATAATATCACAGAAGTGAAACTAAATCCCGTACTTTCTAATAGTAAGCAAAACTTATATCAAAAAAATATATGTTACATAGTTATGGAATAACAAAATATTTTTATGTTATAAGCTGTAGAAAATATAGGAAACTAAAACATGATCAAAATGAGATTAAAAGCTTTAGGTATTACATTCACTTGCTTATTATCATTTACTATCCTTTAGTTTCATTTGGGCCACAATATGTAACATATAATTGTCACGTAATTTCTACGTATTAATTTAAATTTCCCAATAATTGTATAAATAATTTATAATCTTAACAAATATAAGTAAAATATTTATATTTAAATAATCTTTAATCTCACTAAAAAAGGTGGTTCAAATAAGATTGAAGGATACTAAAGAATAGTAAATAATAAAAAGTAAGTAAATATATGTCTGAATCCTTTAGTCTCATTTGGGCCACCTATATATATATATATATATATATATATATATATATATATATATCATGTTTTAAATACATTATCTTATTTGAGTCACCCCATAAAATTAAAAGATGATCTTATTTTTTTTAGAAATCAGCCATTTATCTGTACTTCGAGATTTTTTAAAAATTTTCAATAGCTATTGTATTTGTTCAATTTTTTACTACAATAATTAGTATTTCTAACTACCTTACCGTCATTTTTAGAATGAATATTATAAAAAGTTAAAGCGTTGCGTTTCGAAGCTGATGATATCGAAATTAGCTATCGAAATTCACAGAGCGACAACATAATTAACACTTACATATAATATTCAAAACTGTTAAAGTAAATTAGCTACAATTACAAGTTGTGAAATGGTTTTAACTTTATTTTTATTTTTAATCAGACTTGTATATTAGAACTTTTAAAATGTGATAATTTATTAATAATTTCAAACGTAATTTGAAATAATATTAAATTTTAATATATACATACACACATATATAAATGTTTGTATGTATATATATATATATATATATATATATATATATATATATATATATATAAATAATATATATTTATATACATGTATACATATGTCTGCATAAGAGAAACATTATACCATATAAGAGCGACTTTATATATTTAATCAAAATGTGTATCATTATAATAACAGCCAATGTTTATTGATTTCTACATTTTCTAAGAACGTCATCGTTTATGTTTATGTTCAATTAACGTCGTAATTGATTATATTTCAATTGACATCGCAGTAATATAATGTGGAAGAAATATGTCTTGTCTTTGTATTTATAAGCAAGCGTATAAACATAAACACACATTTATTAATATATACATACATATATATATATATATATATATATATATATATATATATATGTATATATATATATATATATATATATGTATATACGAGGGTCATTTGATAAGTATGGTAAAAAAGTAAGAAAACTAAATTAAAAAAATTAATTTAATTCATTAATTAATTAAATCAAACAATAAATAAATTTACCATACTTATCAAACGACCCTCATATGCATACATACACACATTCATACACATATTCATACAGGTTTATAATCTAACGGTATCATAATTTCAATCAACACTTTTTATGATAAAAATTCAAATAAACATTTTGAAGAAAATAATTTTTTATGCTTATTAATCATTTTTGTCCATTATTCAAAGAATTACAATTGGTATTTTATTAAAAATGCTAAATAGAAATCACAATGTTATTTTTTAATACTCCTTATTTGAATAATCAATATAATTATATTTATATATATATATATATATATATATAATAAAAGCAATAACTTTGTTACACTATTCTAGCAATCATCTGTAAAGATCTCTAACATTGTTCATAGTTGGGTTCAAGACTGAAACAAAAATCAGAGCAGAAATATTTGCAATAAAATCAAAAGACATTATAAGCATATATCTGAAAAAAACTCTTCGCTATATTTCAAATAGAAATTAATGCTATACTTGTCCAGAAAGAAGAAATCCCAGAAGAGGGTGCATTAATCAATCGATCTTTACTTTATCAGACAGCGATGTAGTTTTAAACGCTTGGAACTCACATAAATCACATTTAAATTGGTTTGAAAATGCTTGGAAGTACAAAATAATCTTGGAGTAAAGAACAAAATTCACTTACTTTGAATACTAAAACATTTTAGAATGTTTAGTAACTAAAATGCTAATATACTTGTTAAACAACTATCAGCTAGGCAGTTTTTCATCCAAAATCTGTGCTAGTTATCTCAACTACTGCTACCAAAAAAATAATTAAAGACTATGTGAACAGCAACAATTTAAACAATGGCTGAACATGCTTGGAAACAGATATGAAAACACTGTGATCAAAGATACAACAAAAATATTATCGTGTAGAGCAGTGGTCGCAACCTGTGAGTTAAGACCCCTTAAGGAGTCGTAGAAAATTGTTGGGGGTCGTGAAAATTTTGAGAAATTCTCATGTTGAAATTCTCAAACCAAACGTTTAGAAAATAGGATCGTAACAACAAATAATGGGTCGCGTAAAATTTCAGTCCGAGTATAAGGGTCGCAAGTGTAAAAAGGTGCGCAATACTTATGTAGAGCATGCTAACAGAGGCCAGAAACTGAACATTACACATTGTACAACTGTGATGTTCTAGTTCTCAGAATATATAGTATCTACAGGAAAACTATTTTAGAATCGGAAGATATCATCATCTAAGATAATCATGGATGTTTATTATTACTTGGTTAATACAAAAGCGATGAAATGAATAGAGTGAAAAACAGGACGTATAATAATCTATTGTAATTGCAGTACCAGACGAACTAAAAAAAAATACCTTCTTAGGATCTGTTCACACTCATCAGTAACGAGTCAACTCAGTTCTGTGAAATTTTGTTAGTATTATTATAGTAATAAATAATATCGTTTCTTTGAATTTCTATGAGGTGTCTATATGTTTCCGGTACAGTACCGAATATTAACCTTCAGTATCAATTCAGTATCTGTACCTTGATTTTTTATATCACCAACAATATTTTTATTTTTTCATAGACATATCGTGGTGCGGTTTGCCTATATTTTGCGCGTCTTTAAGAATAATGATGAATGACAACTTATTGAATATATAGACCTCAGTGTTAAAGTAGATATTTGGAATGACACTGGAAAAAATTACGTTTGTTTCAATAAGTATTATATTAAAACAATTTTCAGATATTCTCTGAAATACTCAAAAAATATATTTCTATTATTAATCAATTCCTCTTGTAAGATAAAAACTCTCCTTCGCTTTCTTTTTTCTTCCATATCTCATGTACTCATTTCCATTTTCTTCACCTAATGCACTTTGTCTTCCTCTTCAAGTCTAGTATTTCTAATTCCATATCTGAACTTCGCCATTTCGAAAATCACTGATTTCGAACTAACCAAACTGTATAATATGTGTGCATAGTCAATAATACTGAACTAGTAATATGTACGAGTATAATATGTGTGAATAATATGTGTGATTGCCTATAATATGTGTGAATAGATCCTTAATGTTAAATATAGCAATATTGAAACATTTTTAGGAATTAAATTAAAAAAATATTATAATACTTAATTATAACTAATAATTTGGTACATTAGTTCTAATTACGCAATTAAAAATCATAATTAGATTTTGCGTTAAATAAATTAAATATAATGGTTTAAAAACATTTCCATATTCAATGATTAGTTTGAAATATAATAACATTTTTTGGTCATACATAATCGAAAATAACTCTAAATTCTCCAATTAATGGTAAACAGAAAATAACACCTACATATTATATTTTTAAAATAAATTCATAATCTAAAATGATTTTTTTTATATACATACATATGTAATTCATTCAAAAATAATACACATTTCAATAACAACATCGCCATGGATATATATATATATATATATATATATATATATATATATATATATATATATATATTTGAGTAATATTTTAATGCTTAACAATTTAATACAATCTAATTATGGAATTAATTATATACAAAAACAAAAATACTAAATTATTTCACTTAAATTATAACAATTTCTATTAAAAGGTATAAAAAAATATTCAAATTGGTAAAGTAATCTAAACAATCTGTCATATTAAAATTATCGAGTTATCTATACACATACATATAGATATTATATAGGGTCATCCAAATGTGACAGCTAGATTTGTGTTTTATTAAAAAGAAACTATACTCATATTTTTCTATACTTCACCCTATACACATATTTCTTGTTAATAAAACACAAATCTAAGTGTCACATTTGGATGACCCTATATATATATATATATATATATATATATATATATATGTGTGTGTGTGTGTGTGTGTGTGTGTTTATTTGTATTTACTTACATTTTAAGATATTTCAACGAAAACCCCATTACATTTATTTACCTTTTCAATAGCCTATAACCTACTTTCTGTAATCTGAGATAATCTTTATTAAATATAAATCTACTAAATTTCTAATCAATAAAACCTCGAAGAAACCTTATATGCGCACATTCAATAATTTAATATAAATTTTCACAACTAATACTCACAAAATAACTTTACAAAATAACATCAAATTGCTATTTTATTTACATATACTTACAATTAAGTTCTTATTACTTCCTTGTTTACGTATATGTTTAATTCTTATGTACGTATATATATATATATATATATATATATATATATATATATATATATATATATATATGCACTTATATATGTAAACAAATTTTGTTCAAAATTGAACAATAAGTAAATGAAGTCTTCCACTGTTATCATAATTGAAAAGTTGCTTCGTATAAAATAAACTTCTTATTACAGAAAATAAATTTAAGCTTTCCAATTTTGTTTGTGAAGTTATAAAGTAGTGAATAATGTATTTTTTATGCAAACCAATGCACTTATGTGATGCATCTATACAAATACATCTATTAATATAATCATATATTGTACATACACATACGTAAAATTTCACTCTGCTGTTTTAAAATATCTCTTATCAATTCTTCCGATTCAAACAGTATATTATTTTCTTTTTCGAGAAATTTATGTCAGAACCACTTATATTCATACCACAAATTTAAAAAATATTCTCATTATATTAGGTCTACCGGAAAGTTCTGTCCGATAATGTCATCTCAAATTTCAACACGTATGAATGTGTTCGTTTGAAACATATATGGCTGCCTCTTTTTGCTATTGTATTTCTACATATGTGTTCTTCTAAACTTACCGAAACAACTGTTTCATCATCTCAGTATTAAATGATATTCGTTCGTGTAAACATGTCTATTGATAAATTTCATTTACGGCATTGCATTCTGTATGAATTCCAACAAAGTATAAATGTTACAGAAGCGTGTAGAAATGTTATAGAAGCGTGTAGAAATTTGGTGAACGTTTTTGAAGAAGATACAGTTTTCGATAGAACGTGCAGGAGTTGGTTTGAAAAATTTGAAGCAGTTGACTTCGACCTTAATGACAAGGTTCACTCTAGGAAAGTATCTCTGATCGATGACGATATTGTTAGGACTATTATACAACCAGATCCTTTTTTGACAACATCGGAGATTGAGGAAAAACTCAACTCAATATAACAAACCATTAGGGACCATGTTCGGAAATTTGGATTGGTGTATAAATATTCCAGATGGGTGCCTCATGAGTTATATGAAAAAAAATTACATGACTGAGTCGTCGTTTTCACATTTCTGCTTGCTCGGAACAAAAACGAACCTTTCTTAGACTGGATGATAACTGGTAATGAAAAGTGGATTATGTATGAGAACATTGTGAGAAAAAGAGCATACAGTGAGCCCGGACAACCTTTTCTCTTTACCTCCCTAGCTTGAGCCTCAATAAGAGAATGCTGTGTATATGGTGGGACGTCAAAAGACCAAAACATTATGAGTTTCTCAAACCCAAAGAAAGGTTGAATTTGGAAATGTATAGTCGGCAAATGGATGATTTGAAGGAAACATTCAAGAAAAAAAGACCAGCGTTGATCAATAGGAAGCAAATCATACTGCACCATGACAACGCCAGGCCACATGTTGCGTTGGTGACTTACCAGAAAATCACAGAGCTAGACTGGGAAATTCTGTCACATCCTCCATACTTTTCAAACCTAGCACCATCCGATTATCGTCTGTTTCTCTCACTGCAAAATTTTTTGGAGGGGTAAAAATTAAAAAATGTAGCTGATGCCAGCCAAGCACTGCTTGAGTTTTTCATCTCTAAAGATGAGTCATTCTACAGAAATGGAATTCACAAATTATCATCACGATGGAAAGAGGTCATTAGTAACGATGAAAATTATATTGTTCAGTAAATATTAATAAATGTATTGAAACTGAATTATTTTCTTTTAATTCAAAAACGGTCAAAACTTTTCGGTAGATCTAATATATTCACTTCATGTTCCGTTATTTTTGCTAGCTTAATTGTATAAATGTTTGGTATAAATGAATGTTAAAAAACAGTTAATAATTTTTATTTTCTACTTGCAATACATACAAATGTGCTACATTTTTTAAATTATTTATTATCTTAATATTAAAGTAAATGATTTATATTGTTTTTCAATTTTAAAATAAATAAATACTTTTAATTCGTAACAAAATACTTGAATATCATTTTTATTACTTTGATGCGTTTTATTGCTATATTTATATTTCTGAATCTCTACATACATATACATACTTTTCTATTTTAAAATAAATACAAACAAATTAATAATACATTTACAAATAATCACACTTAATCATGTCTAAATTGAAATATAGTTCGATCAAACTAAATAACGACATTAAAAAAGCTATGATTCGGAGCAGTTCTTAAAATGTTCCTAATCACGTTTCATAGAAAAATGAAACCTGTTCGCTAAATAAATCATCAGTTCGCTCGACAGAGCTGCGATAATAAAATAGAACGTGATCGTGGCAATAATTGTATAGCGAGCACAAGAAAAAGAAAACAGACACTCAAGACTGTATTTTATTTGCAACAGAAATTACGGCAGCCTTCAAATAAACCGACGCGGCGTCGATTCTAAAATTAAAAACAGTAATGCATGTGCGGGTGTTGTGTGTGTGTATGAACGCCAACATATTTAATCTTACCGACGAACTGACGGACTGATGAGTCTAACGAAGAGAGCAGTTTACTTAAAAGACCATCTGAACGCGTCGTCCGTTTGATATAAATGATGATTGTTATAGTATCGCTATATGTTGTTTATACAACGCGGTACGATTATACAGATTCTTTGCATACTTTTGTACAGTCCTCCTCGCAGATTTCAATCAACGTAGAACTAGATGTGCGTCCGGAATTATTATTATTCCCTCTAGCACTCTGTATTCGATACAACACAACACAATTTTACGTTTATAAATATACAAGAATAGAAGTGCGTTTCTTGACTGTTCGATTCTAAAAAAAAAAAATGTTCATTTATCTTACGTAAAGTAAAAGACACAATTTTGTGAAGAAACTGTTGAAACATGTGTGTCAACAAATATTTTTTAAAAAGAAAATAAATTGAAATTTCATTTATAATTCTGACGTTTTTTTTAATTATATTAAGAACAGTATATATTTTAATTCAATATTTTCTATTTGATTTTACCAGAATATGCCGAAATAATTTTAAAAAAGTTGCTATTTTAAATATACACACATATACATATATATATATATATATATATATATATATATATATATATATATATATATATATATATATATAATATATATATATATATATATATAAAGAATGTTTTTTTAAGCGTAATAGAACTTTAAATTAAAATAAAACACGTACTAATTGACCGAATGACCATTTATGTCATATTATTCGAAAGATCATTTTATAGCATTAGTATTTAAAAATGATTTCTAACATATTTACATCACGGATACCTGACATATCATATTCTCTCAGTCTAATTTTTGATCACTTTTTCAAGCAATTGGGGATTTATATCCGCAATAACGCGAGTTATGTTGGTTTCTAATACCTCAATCGCTGCTGGTTTCTCAGCTTAGACCAGAGACTTCACATATTCTTGAAGAAAATAATTCAGAAGCGTCAAATCACACAATCGCGGAAGCTAATTCACAGATCCATTTCTGAAGATAACGTTATCGCCGAATTTTTGTTTCAATAACTCGATTGTTTAGGTCGAATTGGTGGCACATGACACTATCCTGCTAAAACCACATTTCTTCCAAATCGATGTCATACTAATTTAGGAACAAATAATCATTGATCATCATTCTGTAACGTACACCATTGACGGTGAAGCGCTCTCAGACTTCATTTCAAAAGAAATAAGGTCTGATAATGCCACTAGCGTGCAATCCTCACCATATAGTGCATTTTTCTGGATATAACGGACTATCGTGAATCACTTTAGGATCGGTTCTACTCCAAATGCAACAATTTTGTTTATTAACACACCTGTTAAGCTAAAAATGAGCACTTATCACTGAACAAAATTTTGTGCTTTATAAGTTTGGCGAACGGAACATTGATTTTTGAAATAAATTTCCACAATTTATAAACGTTGTTCAAGGGTAAAACGTTCCATAATGATTTGCTAAAGTATACTGAATTCAAATGTCACTTATAGCGTGCAAACTGACAACTGACTTGACAGCTATCCCTATGGAAAATCCTATCTAACCCAAAAAAACACTTTATATATACATATATATATATATATATATATATATATATATATATATATATATATATATATATATATATATATATATATATATTTAAAATAGCAACTTTTCTAAAAGTACTTCTCATTATGTATTATTTATTTTCAAATAATAAAAAAATTTAACATCATTAAAAATTTTAAAAGTGAATACTTTTATATTCATCATTATCTATTTTCTATTCTTTGATACAAATTATTGTACACATCTTTTGTAAAGAAATTTTTAATCAAGGCTATTTTTACGAAAATGGGTTGGTAATCCTTAATTCAATTTTGGAAAAAAACTTAGACTTTTTTTCTTTGACTTATTCTACTATATTACTCTATTTTTAACAATAATCCATAGTCATATTAATTAAAAAGAGTAGAAATATAAATTTGTGTATTAATTCACTTCATTACATACATACATATCTATCTATATATATATATATATACACATATATATATATATATATATACACACACACACATATATATATATATATATATATATATATATATGTAGATATATATCTAAAATATAACATTATTTCGACAATATTTTAATTACATCAACGAATTAATATTGATGAAATTTCAATATTCTATTCTATTAATCGATACTTTGTTTTCATTGTAATCATTGTTAAAAATAATTTGTTCATATATAATTTTATACCTCATTTATCTCTTTATTGTTAAATGAAATACAAAATCATATGCAATACCATCCATTACCACATAATATTTGAAATATATTACATTAAATGTAAATTTACATCAAAGAGTATGTATATGAAATCGTGTAATAAATTTTCATAAATGTAAATTAATGTCTTTATATAGTTTTATAAAGTAAAAATATAAAAAAATTAATATGTAATAAAAAAGTTGAGATTTGTCAGTAATTGAAATAAATAATTAATTTTTTCTAGGATAATAAAGATTCATTTTAATATTTCAAATGAAATAAAAGTTTAGACCAAAATATTGAAAAATTGAAATTCAACATCACAATGATTTATAAAAGTAGTATTTTATAAAATTAAAACAAGTAATTCGGAAATAGTAATTAGAATTTTACCAAAAAAAAACAGAACAGATGTAGATATTTAAGTCATTTTTAATAATCGTCCTAAATTAACTTAAAAAAATTTTAACCAATTAAGTCCAAACGGTATTCGATTTCTTGTGATAAAAATAATCAAATAACAAAAAACAAACTTAATATTATTCAAATATATTTAATAATACCAGAATACAACCTATTTTTAAAAAAAAAATAATTAATTCCTTGGCTTAAGTATGGATATATATATATATATATATGTGTGTGTGTATGTGTGCGTTTGTATAGATAAAAAACGAGTAAATAGAAATCCAACAGGATCCAACAGTTGATTTTGATATTTGTTTTATAGTGATAATTAAGAATTAGTAAATATATAAGAAAATAATAACCAAGATTAGTCTTAATTTTATAATAAATTTCAATGGACATTCCATATTCTGACAATGATCAAATCTATTGAACTGTGCATTAGCAAATAAGTACTTTTATAAAATCTTATGGTGTTGGAATGAATGATAATTTGTGTAACATACAATAAAACATTTATTCTAATTAAATTTCACTATAAAATTCAACTATAAAGTATGCTTTCCACATTTTTTATTGTTGTTTATTTTATTTTATTATTGACATTCATATAATGATAAATATTGGAATAAAACGCTAGATGCAAAAATTCAATATGATTATCAGTTTATGAAAACAATACTGTTGTATAATGTTTCAGTACATAAAAAAAATTTGATGAAAATTCTGTAACAACTTTAATGATACTAATAACATTTTTTAATTAAATCGTCTTTTTATATACAAAAAATATAAATGCACATATTAGAAAAATGTAAATAAGAAAATCTTGTGATCGTAATTAACAGCCATTTCTAAAATGTTTTTTTAGAAAAAAACACAAACATAAGTGCGAATTTTAAAAAAATCGTATCCATATATCAAAATAAATTTCAGTTATTATGGATTTTACAAAATTTCTTCTGTTAAAGAAAGGATTGGAAAATGTAAATAATGATTATTTACATAAACATTAGTCTACATATGTATATTTACAACAATAATAATAAAAAAAGTTAATATTATTGATTATTTCAATACTTTTGAACGATTATATATATATATATATATATATATATATATACTCGTGTATATATATATATATATATATATATATATATATACATATCCATTTATACTTTAAATATCAACTTACTACAAAATAATAAGATATTCTTTCCGTATTAATTTATAAACATCATTCCATTCCGATATATAAACGAAATCGACTTATTTAATTCTCTGAAAATTATCAACAAAAACAAAAAAGTGAAATTAAAAACGAGAAAAATCCGAGAGAAATCCGTTCGTACAAAGAAACTGTGGCTGCACGTCCTTTACATAAATCAGCGACGTACAAATTCAAAGAAAAACCTACCTTTAGAGACGGCAGAAATTAAATTAAGTTATAATAGATGAAATGAAACCGTATTTGATATTTGAACGTAAATCAAATTATCCGTTTATTTAATTCCATGTTAATAGATATAAATCGGATGTCTTCGTTACTAAAACGTGTGTTTTTTTCTTTCTTTAAAGTAATAATTTATTGATTTAATACGTATTATTAATAGGTGTTTATCTGCTGGATCCGTTCTTTTGAATTTATTAATGTTTGAACGAGAGCAGATGTGGTCTTTGCAATAAAGTAATCAGATAAATTGTGCGTTTAAAAGAATTTTTCAACGCTTAAGGTTAATGGATGTAGATGTTTTCAAAGTAGTCTCTGTTGGATTTTGATAACATATTTAAAAGAAATGTTTAGATCATTGAAAATGTTATCAAAAATGAAGATAATTCTAGGTATATTTTTCATAAATAAAGTTTATTAACAATTAAAATACCTTTTAAACAGCCTACGTAAATTTTTCAAACAACTTTTCTCGTTTTTAATTTATAAAAAACGATTTATAAGAAAGTTATGTAATAATTTATACTTTGTTATTAAGAAATAAATATTTAAATAAGAAAATTTATCAGAAATCTAGTTCCAATGTAAAGCTTTAGTATAATACGATTTTAATAAATTAAGTTGGTTTCTTTATTTATTTATTTTTAATAAATTTGTAAATAATATGAGAAAATATTGAAAATGAAAAGAAGTTGATTTCATTGGTCTGCCATTTAATTATTTCATCTAAACATAAATATATCGTTCTATATTTATATTATTCTTCAGGAAAACGATATTTGATGCATATTATTTAAATAAAAAATTATTAATTATTGTAGATAAAGAGAATCAAACACACATATTTTTTAAATTTTTTTGAAGATTCGATAAAGTTGTGTGTAATATAATTTTGAATACAATTAAATTTTATTGTTGTTAAAAACATTAATGTAATTGTTTAATTGGTGCTATTTGAATTTTACTATTTGATACTTTGGTAAAAGTTTGATTAGATTTCTTTAAATGTACATTTTTTATATCACACAGTATATTTTTTTTATAAAATTCAAATTATTATAAACTCCATTAACAAATATACATACATATTAGCATTGCAAAATATTTACAAAAATATAATAGCTTTACCATATACATATTACTATCGCCTTTATTATGGAATGAATTTTCTATATTGTAAAGCTCATAAAAATTCAAACTTTGCAGAAATAATAATTAAGAAAAACAGTACTGCTATAAAAGAAGTACCTTTTATGTATAAGATGAGGTCTTTGCTTGAGTACTGTGAGAGTATGTATGATAAACATTAGAGAATAAAAACATGAAGTTAAAATAAATTTAAAGAACAGTTATTTATTTGTACTGAATAAACATTCGAAAATGAATAATCCTAATGAAATAATATAGTAGGGCGGTTGAAAAGATTTAGAAAATAGATAATTTAGAAAATAATGTCACTAATAATTAATAAGATTTTTTAATATTAATTTATAACTTTAGTTTCTCTATTTTTATTTAAATTTATAAAATCAACATATTTAAAAATTTAGAAAGTGTTACACTTTGCTAAATATTTTTTTTAGAACTGGATTAAAAGTTTTTAATGAAAAGAACAAAAAAATGAGTTTCCTCATGATTACGTTACAATTATTCACAACGAAAATAAACTTTGAAATAAGACAATAAGAAGCATCTTTAAGAAATATGTATTTGTACACGTTATATTTAAAATTATGCAAACTTCTGAATCTAAAATGTATTTTCACATCATTTCAAAATCATGCGATGAAGTTTTGCTAACATTATTTCTACGTATCTGTAAAAGAGCGGAATAGAAATCTTGTTGTCTTCCTCTTTATAAATTGTTCATATTGCATATTAGTGTACATATAACTAAGTGGTTACACTTTTGAATTCAGAGAATCCCAGAAACAAAAAAAATCTAAGAACGTAAATCGAAAGAATATGACATGATCGATTCACGGTTTTAAATTTTGCACGACGCAAATCGAAAAGATGTTAATCAAGAAGACGTACTGTACTGTAGAGGACTACTGTATTATATAATAATTTTTACCTTTACATAACTAAAAAGGCAATTCTGTTTTGTCGGGTCAAAAAAAGAGGTTTGTATTTGTTACTCAAAAAAATTGTATGTAATCAATTAAAATTTTAAACAAATATTTATTTCGTTTCGAGTTTGACAAAATATTTTTAAAAATGAAAAAAATTAATTGATTATAAATATAGGGTTAATATCCATTTCAAAATAAATATTGAATGCTGGTAGAAAAAAATCATCATTAATGGAATGAAAAAAAAATTCTTAATGAATGTAGCTATTATTGATATTAAAATAAAAAGAATTCAAAATGGTGTTTATATTTTAAACAATCATTACTAGATGACTATTTTCCTAAGATAAAAATTATTTTATATAAATTTTTTTTAGTACCAATTGATTTTTTTTCAAAGATGTATACAATATTTTAAACCAATCATTTATTTTTAAAATTTTTATACAAAATCTTTGAAAATTTCATTTTAAAAAAAATTAATTTCGTTTTATTATTTTTTTACACTTTCAATATATTCTAACAATTTCTTCGAATAGAATTTTTGTACTGGAAAGGCTATACTTGATAGAATTAAATGATGGTCATTCGATTTTCTTGTTGTATTTGTTATTAATGTATTGGGCAAATATTTGCGCCTAAGAATCTAAAAAAAATCAGACGAATATATTACACCTAAAAAAATGTAACAGCCGTATTTTTTATATAGAAAATTCTAGAATAAGGATTTTTTATGGCCTAATTCCAATATACTATTAATACTTTTATTGTTTTATTTAATAGTTTGCTATAATCTTTTTAACTATTCGTTTGTTCTTAAGCCTTTCTAAGTCATGTGTCTAATTTCTTCTATATATTATGTCTATACTATTCGCATTGATATTATTTTCTATAATTATATACCTAGTACCATTTCCGTTCAGAATTAACTTGAGCAACGTTCTTTTAAATAATCGTAACTTTCTACATTTTTTATTCAGATTGAGATGACATGAGTAATTAGAATTTTGTAACACCTGAAGAGTCGTTAATTATTATACAACACATTGAAGAAGTCATTAAGTTTTTTGATTTTTTTATGTTATATCAGTACAATCACGAAAAAAATACAATGAAGAGAAAACGAACACAAAGATCGGTTAAAGGAAGGTTAATTTCAATGACTAAAATTGATCTTGTTATTTTTAACTTAAAATATTAAAAATGCTTCCTTAAAGTGCCATACATTATAAGAATATAAGAAAAACATATTTTTAACTCAAAAAAAGTGAAATTTCTCTTTAACTCATTATTATATATTTAAAAATTGTTTTATTTCATTTGTAGTCGCATAATATATAATGTATGAGCATCAACATATATAAAATGTTTGTAGTAGAGTTTTAATTTTTTATTTAATACGAAACTATACATCTTAACAACTAAGAGTATGAAACTTTTTCAATGAATGTGTTTAAAAATTATTTTTACTTTACCTGGAGGTATTCTCCTGTATCGATTTACAATATAGTTTAACAGGAGCATGGAATTATGATCAGGTGAACACAGGTGATACTGAAAAAATTATATATCCTTTTAAGAAAACGATTCTATTAGGGAACCTTATATATACATATATATATATATATATATATATATATATATATATATGTGTGTGTGTGTGTGTGTGTGTGTGTGTGTGTGCACACGCGTGTGTGTTCTTGTGAAAAAATCAAGTCGTAAATGCCATTAGATACAAGTTTATGCGGTCGGCACAGGTTGTCGTACTCCGTAGTATATTAAAGGCATTATGCACCTGGGATATAAAAGAGACAATTTATGATAATGCACTTAAGCTAGATGGTATACACTTTATGGATACCATGAGACGTTAAAGGCTATCAATTCGTGGAAGGGATGAGTTACAATGTATGAGGACGTCATAATATACACACAACGGCGTGTACGTGCAAGAGTAGAACACGCCGTTGGATTAGTCAAGAAAATTACCTGTTAGATTTTGTAGAGACGCGTCGATGATATACGATGGATGCTGTGGTACTGAGTCATCGATCCTCGCTCGCGTCATCGATTTGTTATCGTTTTCGTTCTTATTTTTATTGTTATCAACGCTATTATCAATTACCGTCCTATCGTTGTTGTTGCTCTATATGTTGTTGCTGACGAAGATATTTTATGATCGCGTTTTATTTCATTTGTCGACCGACGTATAAAATATATTAGTTCAATTTTGAGGTATTATAAAATGTACAGTAACTCGATAAAATGTTTATATGAGTTTTACATAGATAAGAAAAAAACATTTTTCAACCACAAAATAAATATAATAAAACTGGTATATACAAAAAAATATATTATGGTTTGCAATAATGATACACTTGTCTGTTTTGTAATTTTATAAAATATAACAAATTTATAAAACAATTCTATAACTTGCATTTTTATTCAAAAGTTTTATTAATTTTTAATCATAATAATTAAACAATACACACGCTTAGAACTGCAAATCCATGAACACAAGTTCTAACGAGGATTGATATTTACTAATTATTATTTCTTCTTTTGACACAATTTTAAAACTCCTTGCCAAGAAAAGTAATAATTTGAAAATATTGTCATAAAAAACATTAAAATCTACCTTACTGTAAAATTAGACAAATTTGTTTTTTATAATTTTCCTTATGTGATCACGACTGCCAAAAAAGGAATTGTTTTTTGATTAAAATCTCTCCATTGTACCTCGAAATACAAAATAAAAAACAGAATTTTTATCTTTTTAAAAAAATCTTAAATACAAGTTATTCTATTACTTCACTTCAATTATATATCTTGTGTTTTTTTTAAAAAAAAATATTAATTGTGAATATTAATTTTGTGCTTTATTTTACAAAATTCAAAATTTATTCACACAGTAAATAATATTGACTTTAATAAAGTTTAAAATAATTTTCATCACTTTTTTACTCTTCTCTTACTTTTTGATTAATTGCCTGATTTTGTCGTGAAAATTTATGGAGGTTTTAAGTCCATAAAATCAGAGATGTATTTTGAAGTGCGTGCTATAGAAATAATGTTACAAAAAATCATAAGGAGCTAAAATTGGTGAATATTGATGAATATGTGAGGCTGAGCAATATAAACTTTATAGTTCCGTTGTGGATACATGGTCTTTTACCTTCCATTTGCTTACCTAAATTAACGAACTGTTGCTTGTAACGATCTCTTGTGTGAACGTTTCGTCTGGTTTTAAAAGCTTATAGTATTAAACGCTCATCATATTCCATCAACTACATAATAAACATTTTTTGACATGAGTATTCGGTTTCGTTGTTAATATTGATGTTTGTTATCAATCTATTTAAAATTTATCTCGTTTGGGATTTATCGTTAAAGATCGAATTTTCTTCTTTTGTAAAAATTTAATTCAAAAAAATATTTTTATACCTCAAGAACAAGAATATGAATATATATTACATGTCTGTGTAGCTTTTTTTTGTTATTGATGGTATGAATATCTGAAACTCACCTTCGTTCCTTCTATATTTTTCCAACTTCTTCAAACATAAATAATTCCTTCTCACTAAACTATTTTTGACTTTGCGTTGGATTTTTATCTAGCAACTTCTTCAATTCCGGATCTTCAAATTTCTTTAACTGGCAGGGTTGTAGTTTTTTACCCAAACCGAATTAATATCCGAAATCGTTATTTTTTGTGGATTACAACATCTTCGCTAAATTAATTTAATTTCTTCAGTAGCATTTTACTTTAGTTCAAACGTAAAAAGAACGCAATACCTAATATGTGATTTATCAGCTGTCATTATGTATACAATTGATTGTTGACATATTGATTGTTCAATCAAGTCCAAGGTCACTTTAAAAATCTTGATAGCACTATTTTAAAACTTCATTTGGGTGTTTTTTTTTTAAATTTAAAATAATTATTATTATGAATGAGTAAAGTTAAAGATATTAAATTAATTTCTAGACCTATTACTACTATAGAAATTAAATATATATTTGCTATAATATAAAGAGATATCAAATTATTTTCTCTCTAAAATCAGCTCAGAGATTAAATTTTGTAGCTATTTTTATTTTAGAAAAATAATCTTAAACGTTAAAAAATTGATTTTCTATAACAAGTTGGAGATATGTGAGGGATTTTTATTCATTTCACATGCATTTAATAACTTTTGTTTACTTAATACTATATCAAAAGTATAAACTGGTATATGTCATGAAAGTATGTGGACTATTTTCCGTTTTAGAAATAATAAAAATTGAGTACAAATTACACATTTAGTAACATGCACTTATTATTCGCCATATGACTGGGAGTTATATGGATGGAAACTGAATAATAAACAGGCAGAAATGAACTTAATGAAAATATTAATGGAAAAGAACATTGAATGCTATTCACTAATGTGCAATTCACTAGTTACGTCATCATTTTCAGCGCACGGCAGTTATTGAAATAAGGGCCATTGGCGAGCTTTGAAATGCGTTTTAACAAATAAAACAGTGAATGATTATGAAACTCTGTACTAATCAAATATTTTGCGTTGAGTAATTAATTTATGTGAAAATAAATCACCCTTAATATTAAACTAATAGTTATAATATTTTAAATTAAAACTATTACGCGTTCAAAAATATATTATTAACGAGAAATGTTTATAAATAATATATATATATATATATATATATATATATATATATATATATATATATATATATGTATGTATATATATAATATGCAAGTATAAATGTATTTTCTGAACTTTTTGTTACATTAATCATAGAGTGACGTATAGCAGACGTACGTATTATTGATTTTTTTACCTTTTTGTGCTGTTGCCATTAAAAGTTTCTGTAACGTTTTATATTTGTGTTGTGTGACTATATTTGTGTTTATCTGTCATATGCAATCGTAATGTATTTTTGATATATTAACTTTATTAGAATGCTATAAAAGATTGAATTTTCGTGATTGATTTCAAATCACGTTACATAATATCTAGATATTATATATTTTTTATATTGAGGTATTAGCACATTACGTAATATATGTGAAGTGAATTCAAAAAATTTACTATTTTTATGAAATTAGTTTAATGCTGTGTTCTCTTAGTGCGTGTTTGTTTCATTCCTTATTTTTAAAAATCGTTGTAAATACTGGTTATAAACAATGTCATCACCAACATAGAAAAGGTTTATTTCAGATTTTTTTCTGTGCAAATTGAAAGCAACAAAATAACTTTAACGAGTTAAGGGGTTATACGCAGTTAGAAATTTCAAAAAATCGATTTTTTTTTTGCATTTTCGGAATGCACATATATTTGAGTATATTCTCTGAAAATTTGAAGTAATTCCGATAAATATTTTCGGACATACACCTGAATTTGTAAAAAAATTTTAACTATGTGTAAACTACTTCCGAAACTTCAAACGCGTTTATCTCAAAACGGTGTTTTCATAGTCGGTGATCTCGATATCTCAGAAATGGCTGAACCGATCGGTCTCAAATTTTCACGCAATCTTCTCAATTATATTCCTCAGGTATTGAACGAAGGAATAAGGTTTACAAAAATTATTACTATTTTTTTAAAACAATTTGGAGCGAAAATTTTAGTAAAAAACGAAAAATTTTTTCAAGTAGACGCCATTTTGTCAAAAATGAAAATTTTTATTATTCCTTCGTTCAATACCTGCATTAATCTATCCTTTAAAAGAATTGACCATATTTTTTGATTTCGGATAATCCAAACCGCCGATATGGAGATCACCGCTAAGCGCCTTTTTTTGGAGGTCGTTCGGGACATCGTCTGCAGGAGCGGTGCACTTCAATATTTTTTTATGATCGACATGTTATTTTATTCTTGAAAGTAGGATCTATTCAAATAACCATAATTTGTAATTGCAAAATAAATACTGTTTCTAAAAAAAATTCCTAAAAAAACGTCGTTTTTGCGCCTCGCAACTGCGTATAACCCCTTAAATTATATAATAGAAAAAATAATGAATAATTAATTATTGTTTTCATTTTTCTTAGTGCAATTTTGAAACCGGTCATTTTGACTGGTTGGTATATCTAGTGTTAATATATAAAGAATAATTTTTCCTTTTATATCATGATTGTGTTTTTTCCCTATAGTAAATATACATAAGGTTTAAAAAAATATACTTTTAATAATTATTCATTTTAAATTACGTAACTACTACTAAAATCTATTAAAAAAATGGAAAAATGCATTAATCCCAGATTACTACTTAATTAAAATTGTTAATTTTTCAGTTAAAATATTTTTTTAGATATACTACTTATTTTAAAACGTGAATTTTATAAAGTTAAATTATAATTGTGTTTTAAGACAATGCCTTTTTAAATTATTTGTTTAGTATTGTGGCTGATTCATTTTTATGCAAATGAATCACTTGCATTAATAGTTTAAGATTTCATAAGTGTTTAATAATTATTTATTATTCATTTTATTCCCTGATAGGTGTATATCGATGGCTATACTATCATTGGAGGGATGCTAATGATATAATCATCGAAATACAGATCATCAAATAAAGTGAATAGTAAGTGATTATTGAACATTTATATAATATCTTGTAGTATTGATATGAGTGATGCTAAAGTGTCTTTTGAAATTACATAACTTAATAGGTTATTACATATGTATGTGAGAAATGGTAATATTTTCGCATGGTATTTGAAGTAAAAATGTAGTTAGTAATCTAATTAATTTGATATAAAAAATTGAAAGCACTCTTTAAACAACTTAATATTCTAATTTTAATAACAAGTGTATGATTATATTAATGTAGACGTTATCAGATGACCTGTTAGACTGCTAAATCTCATAACTTCAAGTATGCCTTCTGGTATGTGTCATATTTCTTAAGAAAAAAATATTTCTCTAGTATAGAAATTATAATAATGTTGATTATGAAGTTTTTGAGAAAGTACTTGAGAATCAGGAATACTAAAAATTATATACATTAATGTAAATATAACTCCAGATTTTTTTAATTAACACTTTAACAGATTTATTTATTTTTTGATAATTGAAAAATAATGATTATTAATAATTAAAAATATATGAATTTCATGTTATCAAATTTAAATTATTTTTATTTTTCTGAATTTTATATTACTATTTATGTAAAGATAATTAAATTTTAATCTTCTTGAATGAATAATTATTTTTTATGGAAATTAAATAAATAACTTATGATGATTTTAATTTATTTAAAATTGAATATTATATATAATATTATATATATATATATATAAAAAGAAATATATATATATATATATATATATATATATATATATATATATATATATATATATATATATATATGTATATATATGTATATTTCAATAGAATTGTCTTTTTAATAACATATCCATAACATTATAAAAGAAGTTTCAAGACATGTTTTTGTTGTAATTAATGTGGAAATAATACTGCTTGGAAAGTTAAGACTAATACGAGGGTCGTTTGATAAGTATGGTAAAAAGGTAAGAAAAACTAAATTGAAAAATTTAATTAAATTAATTAGTTAATTAAATTAAACAATAAATAAATTTACCATACTTATCAAACGATCCTCGTACAAAATGTGCACATAAAATATGGTTCTATATTCATTAAATGGCAATTTTTAATATATAATTTAGTTTTTTGTTATGATTAAAAAATGGAAATGATTAAGAAAAAAGTAATGAACAAAAATGAATATAAAATCTTATTTTAATTTTCAAAAAACAATTACTTAGCTGTAAGGCTAAAAAGAGTAAATTAATTATTTGTAATTATTATAAAAAAATGTAAAAATTATTGATTTTTTTATGTGTACATATTTATTTTTTTCAATTAGTAACGAGAAAATAACGTAATTTTTAGTAGAAACTCAATATTTAAAACTAATATTTATTTAATTAATTGGGTTATGGACTGTCCTCTCCCTATTGCTGTTATATTATTCGATATTTTTAATAAACATTGCTTCTTATAAGAAATTCATTCATTCTGATAAAATCCTTTAACTTAAACAAAAGTAAATTATAAAGTAAAAATATCATATAAATAGAAATAAAATAGAAGATACGAATCTATTTTTACTTTATATATTTCTGATACAGAATACTAATTCTAACATGCTTATATTTTGACTTATACTGTATGTTCTTGTAGCTGAAGAAATATTTTATAGAATACAAATTGTCAAGTTGTTTTATCAATAAAAATATATAGAAGACATTTATGGTTTTGACACCTTTGAAGCATCAAAAAAATAAACTTTACATTCAGCTGTGGCTCAGACCTTTCGAAAAGGACTCGCCCGTGAGACTTTAGTCCAGGTGTTCTAGTAAACGAATTTCGACGGTATCTTTATCGTTTATTCAATACGATCTGTTCTATTTTTCGCCTGTTCCTATGTCAACAATATCTCAACGAATAAATGTTCAAGATTATGTTCTCGTCTGTTGATTGTTATTACAGCGGTTCGAAATTAACTCACAATTAATGATACATTCATCAAGATTAATGGTTTTGTGACACGTATTCCGTCAGATTTAATGCGACATTTTCGTTTTCGCAAATGAATAATTTGTATTAATACCTATATATACAAATATACACAAATACACAGATATATATATATATATATATATATATATATATATATATATATATATGTATATGTGTGTGTGTGTATGCATGTATGTATGTATGTATGTATGTATGTATGTATGTATGTATGTATGTATATATATATATATATATATATATATATATATATATATATATATATATATATATATGCGTATGGAAATATATGAGATCGGAAACGTTTTGACGAAAATAAAATTTACTTAAGACATATAGATGCGAAGTGCTAAAAATACCAAGCGCTGAAATGTTCAATAAATATTATTGAATATGTTTTTCAAAGTATTTTTTTCGTTTTAATTGCTTCAAAACATATGTAGATAATAGATTTTATTTCTACGTATGTTAATCAATAATTCTTAAGTAGTTTTGTTGAATGTACTTTTATGTGACATCAAAATATATAAATACGTTAATCGGTTAAATATCTAGTTTAAATAAAAAACGAGGCCAAAAAATATATTTGAAGAAACTGTACGCGCTGAATGGCATTCAAGGTATACATAAAAGGGGTTTTAAAAATCTGTAAATGTTTCATGTACAATCTTATTCATTGAACGGAAATAAAACTGAAAATATGATACTAAATATTTTTTAAACTATAAAGTTGTCATTCAATTAATAATCACGAATGATAGAGAAAATTTGTGTTCAATATAAAAAGTATTAAAAATGTATATTTATTTCCTAATGTTGTAACCTGTATCATTAAAATATTTCATACAATTTATTTGTTACTGTAAAAAATGGATGCAATTCTGAAAATATCACCAGTAAATATATTAACAGCTCTATATAAAAAAAATACATGGAGAAGAAGAGTTATTAATTACTGTTTAAAATGTTTAAGAAGTAAAAAAAAAATAACGAATGGTTAATAAAGAGTTTTTTATTACGACTAAAATTTAATTGAATGTAATTCTTTAGAGTGTTCATATATACAGCTGGGTCTGTTTTTGTGCGGATTGTTTTAATGCGATTTTGAAGTTATGCGATTCATATTTCTTCTTAGTATCTTTTTATACATTTTTTTTAAGAACTCCTTTAAGCGGTTATTTAATTCAACGAAAAACTCTTCAGTTTTATGAACAAATGAAGGAATCAGAGCCATTTACTTCCGCTTCTCAAACTGATAAGGAGTTTTCGGCTAGTAAAGGGTGGTTAACCGGATTTTTAAAAAGGAATGTACTGTATAAGGTGAAGATTATGGGCACGATTACATCGGCGGATGAAGAAGCTGCCAAATTTTTTGTTGACAACTTACTAGGTCACCTATATTTAAAACATCCAAATGTAAACATGATGTTTTTTCCACCCAATACAACAAGCATTATTCAGCTATTAGATCAAGGCATATTACGTTAAACGCACTTTTCAATTTATATTGGATAAATTAGAAAATGAGTCAATAACAGTAACTGACGCTTGGAAAAATTTTTCTATCTTTGAATTTATAAATCATGTTGTTTTTGCTATTACTCAAATAAAACAACACACTTAAAATGCCTATTGGAAAAAGGCTTGGCCTACATGTCTTGAAAACAATGTAGCTATCTAGTTTCTTTTTTATTTTCTTTTTTTTATTCTAAACAGTGCAGCTATTATTGCGATGATGATCAAAATATGTATGAAAAATTCTAAAATAAATTACACCTATGTATATATTGCTTTTAATAAAATTAAATAGTTGATTAAAAAATAAAGTAAAAAAGCTTTGTTTTGTATCAATTTTCTGCAGATATTTGAAATTTTTTTTAAGTATTCTTTATTTCCTGATTTTTTATGCGAATTTTAGAGTAATTTTACTTTGTAGTTTTGATTTTATTCTGTTTTAGAAAATTACGGAACGTATCCCTAATTTTTCAATGTAAGTTAAGTCTCTTTTTGTGCGATTTTTTTTAATCCGGTTTTCTACAGAACGTATCTACTGCATAAAAACAGACCCAGGTATATTAGCTAGCAAGAACATTTGCATTTTCCTACATCAACAAATAAAGTTTACAATAACAGCACTGTCAAAGACGACTATCCATTAGTTCGAATATTGAGAATCAAAAAGTTTATGTACATCTTTTTTTGGTATGTAGAAACAATTTTATTGATTGTTTATCAATAATAGAAATTTTTTATGTACATCTAATAAAAATACTAATTTAAAGTGTTATTAAGGGAAAGTAAAATTCTGTTTTTGCGTGACAATTTACTTGTTAAAAAGTAGTTTGTTACTTTAATAGACGAATAAAGGTCGAGACAACTCAATTATGACCAGTAGTCCTCAATTTCAATCTCGAATGACATTTTTTTCCTTTCTAAACATGAAAAAAAATCTAAAAAATAATCATGTGACAGAATCTTAGAAAACATTTTTGACTTATATTGATTTCAAATATAAAGAATTGATATATTGATAATTAAAAATGAATATTTTATTAAGACCTTAAGACAATAAATACCATATCAGTATGAAAAGTGAATTGAGTTTAGTGAAGTCTATATCAAAAAATAAAGATTTAATATCTTCTTGAGAATTTGCCATTTATTATCAATACATAAAATATTAACCTGTTTGTGTATTTTGAAATATATATATTTTTTTGTATTTATTTTACTGCAGACTAAAGTAGATCATTTGTAATTAAAAAGTTTTCTGGACATAAAATTCCTAAAGGTTGTGAATCAGCAAACGAATAGGGTTTAAATAATAATAGGATTAAACTAATTAATTAAATTAAACTGATAGTTCAGAAATTTTCAAATTATTTAAAATATAAAAACAATAAGTGTTTTTCGACTAAGATATCTGTTTAACTAATAATTATGATAAAGGTGTTAAGCATTTCGAAAACTATACTGGAAAATAATGTAATTTTTTATAATTATTTTTTTATTGTAATTATGGAAGCTCCTTAATCTTATAATACCTGACTGATGTCGTTTGTATGCTTACTATTTACTCCTATTATACATTTTCTTATACTTTTATTCTACTATTAGATATTTCTATTTTACTAAATAATCAATTTTATTCCAGTAATGACAACAGAGAAACTCTCGATTTATTAAATTTTTCTTCGTTATTAGAAATAAGATATAAAAGTCTCAATTATTTAAAAATAAAATACTACGTTTTATTTTGATTTTCTATTTAAATGCATTAACTAATTCTTTAATGTAATAATAATTTCAATAAGATTACTCTTTGAAATAATGATTACATTATGCTCGAGTGCGTTATTTACTCCACTGTAACCATTACTGTATTAAATATCGTAATTAAATAATACTTAAACTTGTTGCCTAGACCCAGTTTCTTTACTGTAAATTATTTTTAAGTATTGTATATATAAATATACATGCTGGTCTACGTCTTATCAATAAAAATCAAATTTTCAACGCTAGCAGCAGATATATACCTCAAATCAAAACATCTTTACCACTATGCTTTACAGTCAATATAAAGTTTTCTTTTTAAAATTGTTTATTACGCTTTTGCCAGACAGTTGTGCTTTTTTCACTACCAAAATATTGAACTTACTTACATTCACAAATTTAATGTGGTTTCAATATCCAAAGTTTAAAATTTTATGCATTTAGAACTGCATTGTTTTGTTTTTAAAAATCGTCCTTATAGTTCTTCTACAATAATTCGAGTTTCAAATAACTCTTTTGCAATTTATAGGTTTACAACTTTTCTGTAGTCATTTCCAAATTACTAGTCTGTTTTGGTGAATTTTATTTTATTTATCTTAATATGTTTCTATCATTATATTGATATACAAGTTGGGATTGTACGAATTAAGTTTTATTTTTTGGTAAATTTTCAACTTTAGACTTTATTATATCAATAAATATAGATCATCTTATCTCACTTATTTACACAATTTCTCGTACAGTTTTGATTTCATTGTAATAAATAATGACTAATTCTGTTACTTTTCATGAGATTTTTTTCGTGTCACATTTTTTTCGAAAAAATAAATAAATTGTATCGGCATCGCGATGTTTATTATTATTACGTATGATCACACGAAATTAATTAGTTAATACATTTGCAATAAATGGGGAATTTTTTTATTTTATTTCTTGCCTCATGACATTTTTAAGTTTGATTTCTACATAGTAACAACCTCGAAAATTAAAAATTTTTTTCTAATATAGGATTTTTCAATAAACGCTTCAAAAGTTTAAATGGAAATAAAACAAAAAAGATTTAATTAATTAGTTATTTTTTTTATTTTTAAACATATTCTATAGCATTAACGAAAGAACACATTTCACTTATATGACCACCATAACTTCATTTGACATAGTGCATTTGTTAAGTCCAATTTTAATCACTCTTTCACTTAATTGTGTTCCAATTTCATGAAATACACATTCAATGTTTATTTTTAATGCTTCTGTTGTTTGTGGTTTATCATATAAACCAATGATTTCACCTAACCCCACAGAAAATAATCCAATGGAATTAGATCACATAATCTTGGTGGCCAATTGATGGGCCAATTACGTAAATAATTGAACTAATTAAACTCTTGTTTCAATAAGTCTATTAACGTTTTTACAATTCTAAGCATCGTTAAAGTGTTAAACGTTCCATAATAATTTACCAAACTATACCGAGTTGAAATGTTAAAATGAGTTTGAAAAAAATAATTCAAACATGGCTGCCATCAGCTGACAAAATTCTGGTATTCCTATTGGAAAATAGAATACAACACTACTAAAAAATGTATTATATTTCGATTACTGTTCAATAGCTGTTTTGAGATATTAAAAATGTTTTATTAATATGCGTGTCTCATGACTTTTGTGTTACTTACATTGAATTGTTTATATCAATTTATTTCGTGCGCAATGTGTTTAAAAGCGTTTCGGTTTTATATGTGTTTAAAAAACACTCACTTTTATACAGATCGATACTGTATACACAAGTGAACATGGATATCAAACGCACTCATCTATAAAATATATTACGAATTTAATGTGTACGGAATAATTAATAAAAGTATTTCGTCAGTTTTCAAGGTTGAATTGCGCATCTATCACGACACAATGTTCGACACTATATTTAATATATATATATATATATATATATATATATATATATATATATATATATATATATATAATATGTGAAGGTTTGTGTAATGTATTAGAGATATAAAATGTATAATCGTGTTGACGATTATAATCAACTAATAAAATGATAGAATACCGGTTAAAGAAATACCATGTTCCCCAAATAAAACATAAAAAACGCACACGACAGAAGCGACGCGGTCGACGATTGCATTCAATTGAACAATAGACGAAATTGTATATGATTCGGCAATGTCCGTCACGTTTCGTCCGTTTCCGTCATAAATACTGAGCGCATCACAAGTAGTTGAGTCTGCTTGTTGGTTATGTTGGTTAGTTTGCGTTAGCGCATGCAAAGTGACTTACAGTTTTAGTGTGTTTCACGATTTGTTTCTGTGTGATTTTTATATTATACATAATAAATAGCCATTTGCTGCTTAGTTTTATTCATCAAAAAATCATTCCAACTTTTTTTTGTTTAAATACAGTGATTATAGATTATTCGTGTACGGGTAAAACGTATCCGTGATTGTTGTGTGTTTACGCTGCAGTGGTTTTTCTGTTTATATTTGTTGTGCGAATTCAACTTGTGTTGTTTTATAAGTATTGTGTTAAATTTATTTATTGATTAAAAATCATCCTACAAAGACAAAGGATTATTACTTTTAACTTGGGTAAGTCTCTTTTTGTATAGAAATGTAAAACATTTTATATCCTGTTTTACTCTAAAGGAAATTTATATATATATATATATATATATATATATATATATATATATAAATTTATTTTAAAAGTTTAAATTTATAATACAAACAATTAATTTGTATTTAATTTTTCAAAAAATAATTTTAGCATCATGAATGATATTCCATATATAAATATATATTTTGCTTGTGAGACTTTCAATAGTATATTGGTGCTCAATTTGTGTGAAAATGCAGAACTTATTTTTTGCACAAAGAAGTTCTTGGAAAAAATTACCTCTTAATTCAAATACAACCAGTTGTCACGGTTGTTTGCTCAACACGTGGTCATGTTATCTTGTTATTGAAGTAAATATATATATATATATATATATATATATATATATATATATATATATATATATATATATATATATATATAATGTGTGTACCTACAATTCTATTGAAAAAAAAACTTATTTATTAACTTAATTCAAATTCTCACGGGTGAAAAACTTCTATTTTTAATGAATATTCTATTAATAGTTTATGCATAGAGTTAAAAAGTGATATTCTGTTGTGAGTTTCAATGAACATTTTCTTTGTTTTTCTTTTTTTTACAAAAAATCCTATATACAAAGAATTATTTTTATTTTATTTTGTAAATATTAATATTTTGTATACTTAAGTAAATCACAGGTATGATCTTGTTCTCAGGATTAACATATAGAATATGTATTCTTTAAAAGAAATAGAATTTATAATAAAATAACATATTCATTGAAATGGAATTTAATCTTTTAAGTTTGCATACTTTTGTAATTTATGTATATATATATATATATATATATATATATATATATATATATATATATATATATATATATATATATATATATATAGAGAGAGAGAGAGAGAGAGAGAGAGAGAGAGCGAATACGTTATTCGATATAGGGAATAAAAATACATGTAGAAAATTGTATTTTTCATATTTTTTTTAATTCCAAGTTTAGATTAATATTAAAAGGTGAAAGCTTTCTATGGAATTTTCGAAATATGTTATTTTATATATAATTCTTCATTCACGAATAGTAAAAGCATAAAAGCATGGTTTTCTTACACTACCATGTTATGATAACTAGTTTCCCTTTCGTCAGTAACACAGTTTAGTATAACTGACCATTGACAATGACCTGTCTCTTGATTATATCATAGTAATAAAGTGAATTAACATCATAAGAGTATACACTGTTATTCAACTGATCAAACATTTGATTGAAAACTATTTTGAATTTTCTTATGTATATATTTAGGATTTGAAACGCAGTTTTAATGATTAACACATGTTTTGTTATTACTATTCATTAAGTTTTATTTTCGCTCTTTCAAGTATACATTTTTATAGCAGAACTGTTATGATTTATGTAGCGTTCATTAATAGTAAATAGAAACTTGTTAAAAATGTTTTTAGTTCAAATAACGTGTGTAGAATACATAAAATTAATATAAATGGTAAATAAGTTATTCTCCTTTTGGAGGAAATTGTCATTATATGTATTGATATTTTTGTGATATGTGTATATATATATATATGTATATATATATATGTATATATATATATATATATATATATATATATATGCGCTTACTATACGTATAATACGTAACTTGTAAGCATGAGTAGAAACGTGAAGACATAAAATATTTTCCTGGTGAACAATGTTTTTGACCTTGAAACAAACTTATTCAATGTCAAAACGGTAGCATTTTTGTGGTAATAATTGAATATACATTATTTTTCCCTTACGAAAAGCGTCTCATCATGTTACACATTTAATAAATAAATCAAATCTTAAATACTTTTGCAGAAAAGTACTGTTCTAAAATTAAATTAGCACATTGGTAGTTAATTTTAATTATAAAAGGTACGATTTTCTTACCGTTTTTAATCAAAAATTAACGTTTTTTGTATGTATTTGACGTAAAATTGCATCATTTCTTTTTAAAGTTTAAAAAGAAAATAAATTACGATAAAGTAAGTATACGATCTTTGAAAATACAATATTTCCAATGTAAGAAGTTTATCTGAGATGATGCAACTTTCTTTTATGCGAAGTAATTGGATAAATTTTTGAGTTATATACATGTAAACTTACTATTGCGCAAGTTGAACTAATAATAGTAATTTTAGTTATTATAAAAATAAAAATAAATTCTATGGATTTTTATTAAGTCTTCATTTAGTGTCTCATTTTTATTTGTTTATTTATAAAGTTGTTTTGTAAAATTCTAGAAGTCATGGTATATATTATGTGTATTATATATATGAGAGTATAGTTTCTTAATAAAAAAAAATATTGATGAAATGAACAAAAGAGTAAAAGTAGAATTGTGTCGACTTCAAAAAATTCTTATACTATAAAATCGAATATGCGCCTTTGTTTGAAGAAAAAAGTTATTAATGAATGAATCCTTTTTGTTGTCACTTTTGGCAATGAAACGAAGATCTTAAATGTCAGAATTAAATAATCAACTTTAGACACTACAAAGAAGCCTGAAAAGATACAGATTACGAATAAAATACAGAGACAGAAAGAAAAATTAGTGGATTTAAAAGAAGACAAAAATTACGGATCTTACTACAAGAGTGAAAAGTTAAAAATGGTACTGAGTCGATCGTAAGAAGAGGACTGATAAATGAACAAAAAAAATTATTGATTAGTAGTTCAGAGATATAAAGAGATCCAAGAATAGATCTGTGGATAAATGAGATAACAACATAAGGAAATTCGTCGACATAGAATGGAAGAAAAATATGTTGGATCGCTGGAAGTGGAAAGTTTTGGAAAAGGCCTTCAGGTTGCAATGGATAGAAAAAGACCGATGTTTATATATATATATATATATATATATATATATATATATATATATATATATATAATTTTTTTAATTGCATGCAATGTATTTTTAGATACAAATCATTGGACAATATAATTTTTTATTTTCATTTTTATATTATTTTTAGTATTTTAAGCAAATAATGTCCATTTGTTAAATATATGCCACTAAAACTTATTGTTTTTAATATTTGTATTGCTTTATGCATTTTTTTAGCCTTTTGAAACACAATTTTGTTTTGAAAAACTGCTTCATTACATTAGAATTTTAGGTACTGGCGTTTCTTATGAATATGTTTATTTTTGAGATTTAAATTCTCTTTGTTTATGCATATATAGGTCATCCCAATGTGACGCCTAGATTTTTGTTTTATTTTAAAGAAACATGTATAGTTTGTTTTACATCTTTTCAATAAAACACAAATCCAGTTGTCACATTTGAATGACCTTTCTCTCTCTCTCTCTCTCTCTCTCTCTCTATATATATATATATATATATATATATATATATATATATATATATAAATAAATAAATAAATAAATAAATAAAGTGTTTTCTCAGGTTAGATAGAACTTTCGATAGGGATTAAATTTGAAGTTCTATCACACTTAAAAAAACATCATATATATAAATATCTGTCTCTCTCTGTGTTTGTGTGTATAGAGAGAAAGAGAGAGGGACTATTTTTCTAAATTACAATAAAAACTATTTGTAAAAATTTAATAAATCATTTATAAGATATAAATTGCAGCAATATTTTATTACGAACGTCTATTAAACATATGATACATATTTAATGTGTTTGCCGCAATGTTGCATCATTTCTTTTTGTGGTATAAAAAGAAAATAGATCATGTTAAATTATATGATCATTGAAAATACAGTGTTTTTCGTGTAAGAATTTTATGGAAGAAGGAAATTAATGTTTTGTATAAAGTAATTAAATACATTATGTTTGATATAAGTAATTAAGGTAAAAAAAACAGTTATGATCTAAACTACTTACATTAGGCTATAGTTTCACCCTGTTTGGCATAATGTAGTCATTCGATTGTTTAATGTAAGTGGTTTGCCAGAGAATCTCATTAATAAGGTCATCTAAATGTGACGCCTAGATTTGTGTTTTATTAAAAAGAAACTATACACATGTTTCTTTTTAATGAAACACAAATTTAGGCGCCACATTTAGATGATTACACTATGACCACTTATATTAAATATAACGTGTTTGATAACATTGGACACAATCATAGAAATAATTTGATGTCATTTGCTATTTGCTCTAAACCACTTATATTTTGTAACTTAACCTAAATATATTTATTATAATCTCCTGTAAAAGAATATGAATAATACTGGACTTTGAGATTTTTGTGTAGGTGTTCAATAATTACTTTTTATTTATTTTATTGGCTGATGCGTATTTTAGCGGTAATTCCAGCATTGTCTGAGCGTTAGATATTTTTACATATAAATGTATATTGTACGTTTAGTATTTTTGGAAATATATAAAAAACTAAACAAATAACGTTTTGACAAGAAAATAAAAAAAATATTTGTCGAAAATAATATACATATTATTATGAAGCAAAAACATTTAAACAATTTCTTAAAATTCATAAGATGTTTAAAAATTAGTAAACTCTAATCGTAAATAATTATGTTTGTTATACAATGAAAGAGTAATTTGTTAAAGAAGATATAAAATATATCTGTTTTAAAGAAGCACGGTTATTTTCCTACTAACCTAGTATTAATTCCGTATAAACGTCTCTTGAACGAAGATAGTGTCCTATAAATGTGATTTATATAAACTGACGCTATTAAAACTGAATTGAGTCGTTATTTATAGAAAATGCACGTTTGAGACGATTGCCAACGCTGTATGTAAAAAAGTAAAGAATTAATAAAACAACGATGAGTAAATATAAATATAAACGATTAATTGGCATCTTTAAGGGTTACGAGCCGTTAAGATTTTATTATCTTATTCGATTCTCTGCAACGCAGAACGTATGCTGTAATATTATGTATAGATGGATATATGAATTTGTGGAAAATTTATAACGAGAACCTCCTCTTCAGTAAATATATATATTTGTCAAATGTGCAGTTTGATATTTTCACAGAATGAAATTATTGCATGGCATATATATATATATATATATATATATATATATATATATATAGATATATATATATATATATATATATATATAATGGTTGCGTGTCTGGTTGGCAACTGGCCAGCAGACGGTGGTGGTATGGTTGGCGAGAACACTTGTTGACTAGCTATTGTCTACCCTGAAAACAGTTATCCGGTATGGAAGAGAGAGAAACTAGACCGATGTCGTATGCTGTTTGGGCGTGTGTTTCTTATGAATTTATATATATATATATATATATATATATATATATATATATATATATATGTATGTATGTATATGTTTATGTATATGTATATATTCGTGTATGTGTATAAATTCGATCCCTGTGTTTTTCGAAAGGGAGAAGATACGAGCGATATAGAACAGTTGTTCTTGTCGCCGTTGTTGTTGAATGTTCGAGGGAGAAATACGAAAAGAGGTACGGCATGGTGTTTGGTGTGCGGTGGCAGTTTGACGACTGACTGTATGCAGAGGTTGTGTCTCAAGCACACATTTTTTTGTGTGTGTTTCTACATTTTGGGGTTGTTGACTGAAATGGTTCAATAGCTCTACAGTCGTTGGATTTCGGTCGACATCGTTTTGATTGTAATTTAGATGAGTGTGGTTATTGTATACACTATATTTTATTATTAGATTTATTTACCCTTCGTAGATAGTTTTTTTATTATTTCATATATCATTTTTTGTGCTATATATTATTTTTTATTACAAGAAAGTGTTAAATAATGACTTCTCATAAAACAACAACAAGAATTAGAATAATGGTTATGTACTATTTTATTATTTTTAATTTAATTTTTTTAAGGGAAATTATACTTGTACGTAACTAAATCATCAGTATACCATAAGCATCACCATCAAAATGCCCATTGTTATTTCAAACAACAAAGTTAACAGTAAGTGATTATTGAACACTTTATAACATATTGTGATGTTGTGGGTGATATTTAATTTGTGTTAAACGTAAGACTTTTTCAGTATTCAATAAATACTTGTTTACTTTTTTTATTGATGAACATTTCAATGGGTATGATGCCATTTCCAAAGCGCTATATTATAAAATTTATATTAAATTTTATAACACAGTACTGGGATAATGGAAACATGGTTACCAAAATGGTCATAAACATATTTTGATGAACATTTCAATGGGTATGATGCCATTTCCAAAGCGCTATATTATAAAATTTATATTAAATTTTATAACACAGTACTGGGATAATGGAAACATGGTTACCAAAATATATGTCATAGAGAATGAGATGCATAATAAATAATCATTTGTGATTTTTATAAAATGTTATGGTTTTGAAGCGAAAGATTTATTTGCATTGGAGTTCATTTTTGCGTATTGAACAAGATGAATAAAGAAAGTATAAATTAAGTAAACTATATGTACTATATTTTTTTCATAAACTAAGAATATGATTGAAGTAATTATATTTTTAATAAATATGTATGTTTAAAAAAAGAAGTACGAATACAGGAATACCTCGCATAGTACGGCTAATCGGTTCCACTGATTTGCCGGACTATTTGAAACCGGACTAATCGAAACATTAACTAAATACAAAAAACGTTAATTGGTTCCAAATAATTTTTTTCCAGTTTTTCAGTAAATAAAACGAGGGTAATATATTCAAATGTTTGTATGTATCAATAAAACAAAATCAGGGGTTTATACATTCATTTTCAATTAAAATTTAATTATCAAAAAATCTACTTTACTCTAGAGTTACGAATCGAAAATTAATAGAAAAAGAAAAAGACCACAAAACTAGAACTACGCATGCGATGAGTATAATGTGTGCATACTCATAATTATTTTTTTTGGAAATTTCAAACCGGACTATAGTGAAACCGTTCTAATCGGAGCAGTACTATGCGAGGTATTCCTGTATAACATAATTTGCATTTTTAAAAATAAAAACCAAATTTTAAAATTAAAAATTAGAAGTTAATATAAAGATTAAAAGTATGTAGAAAAAAAAATATTATTTTTTTTTTGTAAATAATAAATTATGTATTGTGTTTTTAAAAGAAGTGAACTTTTATAAACATATTTTATAAAAAAGTATTTTTTTTCTTAAAAACTGAATTGTAAATATACATTTTTGTACTTATTCGCTGTTATTGTATATGCTTCATTTTATTCTCTCTCTCTCTCTCTCTCTCTCTCTCTCTATATATATATATATATATATATATATATATATATATATATATATATATATATATATATATAACTATTAAATTGTAGAGAAAACGTTTAATAAAATTTGTTAATGTTTTAAAAATAAAACATATTTTTAAACAGTTTCATTTTTTAATTTGACTTTCAAGTTAGTTAAAAAAATTCTCTTGAACATTAATTTCTTTTTGTTAAAATAAAGTGTGTATAAATTTTGTTGGCAATGTTTATTATTATCAGAGCCAAACATTGACTTTGCTGCTTGATGTTATTTCATTTATTTGTAACCTTTATTGTTTATTTTACTTTTCTAATGAAGTAATGTATGTTAACTGAAAATAAATGTCTTTATTAAACGATTACAAATTATATTATAGAAGTGGCCAAAATAAAAAATAAATATGTCTATAAATAATATATACAGTATATTAAGTATATTGTATTGACGTTTAGAAACATGTGTATAGGGAAACATGTGTATAGTTTCTTTTTAATAAAACACAAATCTAGGCGTCACATTTGGATGACCCCTATATTATATTAATTATTCTTTTTTAGTTTGTGTATGTATGGCTACGAAGATACGTTCACGTTATTATTGAGTTTTACTAATGATGATTTTGATATATTTTTGTTAATAATTTTTTTAAATTGATATTTTAAATTAGAGTATAAGGAGAAATTATGTATTTTATATGAAATAAAATTTAACATGGTGTAATTTCTACTTCGATAATAATTAATTTATTGGTCTTTCTTTTTTATTGAAGTACTCAAATATTGTTTAATTTTTTGTATTTGTATTGAAATCCTACTATTAAAAATGAGACCTAGATGATTTTTATGTTATTCTTTTGTAATTTTATTTTTAAAAATGACACACTAGAAATTTATGTAGAAATTGTATTATAAAAATGAATTCATTATTTCATTATTCAAAAACATCTTGAACTGTATTTTTATTGATATTTGTACATTTGTTTAGAAAAGATTTTGAGTAATAACATATGTATATGGAATTCAATAGGTTATAAAATACTTTCTGAAATGAGTTATCTTTTATTATTTAATTATTCATTTATCTTTTTTTGTTACTTTTATTATTTTCCATTCTATATATTTTTATTATCACTTTTTCAATTATTTGAAAGTTGTTTATAATTAATATTTTTTTTTTGTTTGCGGATGTTGAAGAATAATGCAAATATATTTTTTTTTAAAGTTAGAAAAGCAAATTGAAGTAAATAGCAAGAAATTATTGAATAATGGAAAACAAAAATTCAGTGTTGAAAATAATGAGATAAATAAATTACAGAATAAGTAATGGAAACAGAATTATTTTTATACAAAAAAAACATTTAAATAATAAAGGATAGTATGTCAAAGGGTAGTTTTTTAAAATAAATAACATATCATCGTAGTATCCATTTTTCATTTCACATTAATTAAATGAATGTGTAAGTTGCTTCGTTCCGTACAGAACTCTTCATACTACCGTATCGAATAATAGAAAAACACCGAAACTAACTGCACTTTTCCAACATTATATTGTAATTATATATGACGTATTGTTTTCCTTACCTGAATTTTAATGACTATGTTGCATTGCACACATGTGCACAGGTATGTCACAGTACATTCTGTAATAACAAGAAACGTGTTTCTATCGCCGTTTTTTTAATATGTTGTTTTAGTTTTCAGCGAAATTGAGCAATAATTTATACAACAAAACTTTTTAAGTGTTATTATGGAACGTTAGCGTGGGATTTAATTACTTTTCAGTAATAAAAAAAATACACGTATATATTTATTTGTCCGTTGATTCCTTCTTCGTTTTATTTCTTTTTATTTACGATCAATTATTTAAGAGTTTTCATAAACGACAGTGTATAAATTATTGGCGGTTTTTCAACATTTAATCTTGTAATGGTCTAAATACAATTTTAGTAAAATAAATTGCAATTGCTATTTGCTTTAATAACTGAAATAGTGATATATAATTTGATATATGATTTCGTTTTTAATCTTTTCATTATAATTTAAAACGTAGTTATTTTTAATTAAGGTATTTGTTTGTTATTCTAAAAAATAATGAATTTGCAAAATATTATTAAACAATACTTCTTATTGAATTAACAATTTTTCAAATATCATTTTTAAATTAATTTGAACAGATTGATTTGTTGTAATTTACATTAATATATATATATTGTTGCATATTTATTTCATTATTATTAATGGAAATATTGTTGTTAAGATATGTTCAATGTACAAGATAAGGTAATTCAATGTATAGTACAGTATAAGGAAGAACTTAAGTACTAAAAAAGTTCGTAGAATTATCAGATGATGTGATTATCATGGTTGAGTTTCGCGAAAGAAGCCATGAATAAGTAAACGAAATAGAGAAAAAGGCTTCGAATTCGTTAAAAAGCACGTGAAAATATCAAAAGATGTTTGTGAGAAATATTATTTTTAATGATTAGTGTATTTGAAATATTTAATTAATTCAACAGGAAAATGGCATAAAGAAACACAGGTATTGAGCCTAATAAAGAAAACATACAATCGACTATAAAACATGGTGGTAGTTAAATAATGGTGTGGGGTTGTATGTCGATGAGTGGACATGGCTGGAAAACTTGATTTTATTGAAGGAAAAGTTTATTTATATTCACATTTTGAAACATAATTTAAAGTCCAATGCACAAAAGTTAGGATTAGAAAACAAATCTTTTATTCAACAAGACAATGATTCTTAGATACACCTCTTCAATTGTTGGACATGAATCCCATAGAACATTTATGAAGAGAATTGAAGAAATATTTGATTAGTCATCGTATTACTAGTAAAGAAATTTTAAAAACTTAACTTCAGTAGAAATGGAACAAAATCAACCCAGGTTTAATAAAAAAAACTTGTACAATCAATGTCTTTTAAATTAAAAGTTGTTTTAAAATCTAAAGGATATTCTAACAAATATTGGTTTATATTCCGATCAGATGGCTAGTATCACGTCTGGCGAAAACCTAACATAGAGTTAAAGAAGAAAAACTTATGCGCCACTGTGAAGCACGGAGGTGGGTCGGTTATGGTTTGGGGTTGTATATCTGCTGCTGGACCGGGTAATCTTGGATAATTGATGGAAACATGGCTCACAAACAGTATATGGACATTTTTTTTAAAAAAAATTATGATTTCTAGCGCCGAAAAATTGAGAATAAGATAAAATTTCCATTTCTATCAAGATGACGATCCCAAACACAAAACTTACAACGTGAATTTGTGGTTACTTTATAAATGTCTACATGTAGTAGAATCACCTCCACAATCGCCATTAATGTGATTGAACATCTATGGGCTCATTTGGAAAACCAATTAAAAAAATATCAGATTACAAACAAAAAATACTTAGAATTGATTTTTAAAAGGATGAATGGCGCAAAATCGATCCTACATATGCAAAAAACTTGTAGAATCGATGCCTAGAATATTAACAGCAATTGAAAAGAACAAATGATTACCAACAAAATATTAAATAGCATAAAATAATTAAATATATATCATTAAATTTTTAGTGTCTGAATTCCTTTTTAAGCATATCATATCCTTTTTTTACTTTTCGCGCTGTAATAATATAATCATTTTTATTTTATTAAATTGTGTTATTTTAATATTAATAATAAATATAGATTTAATATTTTTTCCTAATAAAAGACATTACAGTATTATTTAATCTCTGTTGGAAGGATAAGTTAGTGAGTGTCCGAGTTCTTTATTGACTTACGGTATATTAATAAATATTATGTTCCATCCAATGTCTGATAAACTAAGTCACTTATTCAACTTATAAATCTGTATCGACGCAAAAAAATGGTATTTATCCACAGAACGTATCGCACCTTACAATCTAAATACAATATATAATAAACGCGATTACGCACGTACGTGTAGATTACTTATGGAAGTTTCGACAAACAATTTAGATTCGATATCTTATCGCTAGTGTTTATGAAATAAAATTTACAATCGTCCATCGAATTCTATTGACAAACCATCTGTGAGGACGAGAATCAAAGGATATTTGAACGTAGAATTGTGTACAGAGACTCCAGGTGAATACCAGTTGTGATAAGTATATGTTTTAAATTGAAATAAAATATGTATGATTTTTTATTATATTAGCATAGTTTATGGTTAAAAAAGATGTGTATTTATGATAAAGTTGAACAGATGTTTATTATTTAATTAGAAGTGAAATGCTAGTTTATATATAGAATATTTTTACGCAAATTAATTACTAAGTACCAAACGATTTTAGAAAAATGTTCAATAAATACTTATTTACTTTAATTCTCTGATGATCATTCGAAGTGGCCGATTAAATGTGTTCAAGTTCTATATAAATATTTTCAAAAGCAATAATTACATTTTTTGAATATACGAGGGTCATTTGATAAGTATGGTAAATTTATTTATTGTTTAATTTAATCAATTAATTAAATTAAATTTTTCAATTTAGTTTTTCTTACTTTTTTACCATACTTATCAAACGACCCTCGTATTAATATTTTATAATGAAATTTAAATATGTTTAATCAATGAAAAAGTAATTATTTACCTGAAGTAAATTCGACATAATTTTCATTATTTAATGTGATCTTCTTTGTCCATCTATTAACATTTTCGTGCTATGATTCCATAAAAGTTTAATTAGTATATGTAGTGTCAAAATTTTTTGCAAAAATAGCTGAATTTTAAACTAGTATTTTTATTTGAATGGAGGAATATTTTTCTAAAATTTAAATTTAATTTAATGTTTATAATAAAAATGTATTAGTTTGAGGTGAAAATTTATTTGAATGAGTTTTTCTACAAAATTTTTTTTGGAAATATTGAAACATTTTAAATTCATATTTTTTTTTGTATAAATAATATAAAATGATACTTTTTGTGTAGCTCTGTGGTTAATTAATTTTCACATAAAAAAAGATTCACTGTAATACCCAAAGATATAAAAATATTTAATAATTACATATTATTTATTGTTCTCAATAATATGTTTTAGTGGTTGTGCCATCATCTTCATATAGCAATATTTGAAATATTAAATTTTAGCAAGATTTTCTAATGCTACACTTTAAAAAGAATATCATGACCTTCAAACTATTAAACTACAAGTAATTAATTAATAATTTTATAAAACACTGGTTTTGGGATGAATGATCAACTTGAGTAAAAAGTAGTAAATTGTTATTTAAATCTAAATATTTGATGATAGTGAAACAAAAGATTTTTTGAGGTTTACAGGTTTAGAATTATGTAAAATAATTTAGACGGTTTGCCAACTCTAACAGTAATAATAATATGCTTGCGTAGGAGAACAAGTTTGGTACTAGATGTTTTAATTTTAGAACAAATGTTTATATTAAATATTTTATTCTTTTTAATTTTATTTTTAAAAGTCTAAAATTAGGAAGATGTAGTTTTTAAAACATTGGAATAAAGAGTATTCTATGTTCAAGCATCTCTTTGTATGATTGATTTTATTTTTTTTAATTCCCAATATCATTTTTAGCGTATAACCTTCTTTTCCATAGAAAGAATGAAAGCTTAATCTTTATTTAAAATTTTCCATGCCGGATATCCCATAAAAACTTTAAACTTGCAAACTGAAGTTATAAGCCTCTCATTCCACTTTTCAAATTCTCCCTCTTGAGTGACTCATTATACTAAGGTCATCTGTTATGAAGTGTACATTTACTATGAAATAAGTAGTCTTTTTTGAAGTAATTCTGTATTTTGCGTTTTTTATTGAGTAGAAAATAATGCTTACATTAATATTTCATTACTGTAAATATGACAGAAGAAATAGTAGTTCTAAGTATTGCATTGATCTAGTAATATATCTACTCAAAACGATCTATTTCGATTGATAAAATCCCTTTCAAATCGAATTGTATATTATTGAATAGTATTCTTCAGTTTTGTTTTATTAACACGTTAAGCGCCAAAACATTTTATCTTGCTTTTCGTTTAGGCCGCTATATCAGATTTCACTGAAATGCTGGCGGCTGGAGATCTGTTTAGGTTGCGATAAGGCTGAATGTTGAAGTCGGAGTGGTCATGAAATGGTATAAATAGCTAGCCTTTGAGTTGTTACTAAATACTGTTGTTCTCAATGCTCATATTTTATATAAAAATATTACCAAGAAGAATGTGTATCACTGAATTTTGGAAAAAATTAACTGTACATCTTAAAAATTGTCGGGATGAAAAAATTCCATGTAGCTGTACTACAAATACATCTCAAAAACTTCATCACAAACTCAAAAAAAAAAAACTGGAAAAGTGTCTTAAGTGCAAAGATATTGCAAACAATGCTACGAAGACAATGTGGCACTATTTAGAAGAGAAATTGCCAGAAATTCGACTAAACAAGTTGTAGCATTTTGTGAAACTTGCAATGGACAACCATTTTTATGTTTACCGTGTTTCAATAAAACTCATTAAAATTTTTTTTGGTAAGTAATATTTAGGTACATTCGTGATATGATCTCAAAATTATTTAAAATTTATTAATAGAATGTCATTTTTTAAATTTTATATCGTCACTCATCGGTGACTGACGCAGCCTGAATGGAAAGTTCGGTGTCAGTCATTGGTGACTGACATGGCGCTTAACGTGTTAAAGATAAATTTTATAAAAGAATGAAGATTCAGAATACAAAATCGAGGTTCATTGCAGACTTTCACACTTTTGGCCTATCTGCAATTATCTGTTTTAATTTTGTGCTTGTAATATTGCTTGTTATACATTTTTCCATGGGTACAGGTAAATGAAACCAGAAAAACAATTTTATAAATAATGTCCCTTTTACCAAAGCATTTATAAGAATTTCATTAAAAACACTATTCCAATGGTACTGTAACTAATACATTTCTATATAAATCACCCAATCATCACGTAATTTTATAAAAAAATAATCACGTATTGTTCATTTTATTCGCTAATGCTTATTTCGATAGCTGTAAAGTCATATCAAAATGTTGCATTATAAAATTTTCTGTTAGAAATGAGTGACGTATTATAGATATTAGTTTTTAAATAAGTACTTTTAGTTATTTTTTTAATGAAATTGAATATTGTTTAAGGATTAAAAAGAACATGTAAATGTTTACGCACGTAATAACGTTTGAACTATTTTTGAAAATATCAATAAAAAAACTAGTACGTAAGTAATACAAAATATAAAATAATCCTCTCTGCTTATTCGTTTTATTCACAACAGAAATTTATTACATGATACGATGAATATTTCAAGTTGATGCTAGTAGTCAATTTAAATTGTCGACGACTCCAACGACTCTATATATAAAACTCTCTTGTACATTTGTTATTAAGCAATGCGACATTTTAATAGATGCTCGCGCATTATTACAGACATTCGGACGATTTTTGACATTTGGATTTATGTACGATTCTTTAAAAGTCAACAATTATTTGTATTTCAATGCGATGATAATTTGTAAATACCTCATATACGGATGACCCTTCATTTTCATTGTACGAATGTTATTTATTAAGATTCTTTTTCCAAGCGATCTATAGTTAAGATCAGATATCATCTAAAATATTAACGTGTCTTCTTTACATTCATTCCTGGTTTGAAGCCAATTATTTCTTTTTTTATTAATGGTCAATTATATCATTACAACTTTTTAGAATATTGGGAATTTTTTTTTGTTGTTCGACATTTTGCGTGATATTTTTTAAAAAAGATAAATAATTTACTTGTGTAAGAATAGTATTTATTGTAATTTAAATCATAAAAGATAGATTATGATTCATGGAAAAATAATATATTATTATTATTTAATATTTTCTCATTCTACTTTGATAGAACATATGACTTAATATTTTTTATAAGTACTTATGTTAATAAAATAGTTTTGTTATTAATATATTCTTATCATATATATATATATATATATATATATATATATATATATATATATATGATATATATATATATATATATATGCAAAAACATGGAAACGGTATTTTTAATATATTTTACTAAAAAGTATTTAAATATTCAATGTTATTTTACTGACAAAAAAGTAATTAAAAGTAAATGTATATTTTTATCAACGTATATATTTTTTTAAAGAATTTTTTTGAATGTTGTATTTTGAAGAAAAAAGCTGAATATTTTCAGAATATTAAAACAGTACTTTTCAACTAAAATATCACATAAGTATGCATTAAAAACATATAAAAAATATAATTTCCTATATTTATATTGATAGAGATTTATTAAAGTGATTTATAATCGTTTTTTCTTTTTTTAAAAAAATAGAAATTATTTAGTTATTCAATTAACCCGCTTTTTTATACATTTATAATATTTATTTATGTGTGTATCTATATTGTATTTTTCTAATTTCAAAAAAATTCGGAAGATAAATTGAAAAATGTTCAGTTTTTATGTATTTTAAATGAACTTGAAATAGTTTCATATCTATAAATCAGAATAGAGCAATGTGAATAAACTATGATATTGTAAAAAAAAACACAAGAACGTTTTCTAAAATTAAAATGATTAATATACCTAAACGAATGTGTATAGTTGTCAAAGCTGTGTTTTTCTACTTAACTAATTAATAAATGTCGTGTACTTTTCAAAACGGAAGAAAATTTAATGGAAACAAACACAATTTCTGAAATACATATTTCAATTACATGACCGTGGTTTTGTCTCAAAATATTATATTTTTATTCATAAATACACATACTCATACATGTACACACACAGACATATATATATATATATATATATATATATATATATATACATACATACATACATACATACATACATATGTAAATGTGTGTTAATTATTAAAGAAAATAATTTTATATGTTACTATGTCACAGCATTGCGAGGAGACTAAAAAGCATTTTGTACCAGATGTGATGACAGTAGTTTGCTTTTTTTCATGGCGTAAAAATTCAACTGAGATTATATTTTTAGTTCTCATAGTACTCTCAAAGAAAATTCATCTTTTTTTGTTCAGTTTTTTTGATAGTTATTTATAGAGCGTTAAATGATTCTTATTCAGGTCAATTCGTCATTTAATGTAATATGCATATATATATATATATATATATATATATATATATATATATATATATATATATATATTATACACGTACATATATACACACTGTGTGTGTAGTGTATATATAGTTTTTTTTCCGGTATATTTTTTATGGTTGTCCGCACAACCCTCATTATTGAACAATGCTTTACATTGGGTTTAGAACGGAAATCATACTTCCGAAGGCAGATGGTATTCTTACCTGTTTATAATAGAAATATGTATGTATATATATATATATATATATATATATATATATATATATATATATATATATATATATATATATATATATATATATATATAATTTCCTGTGGATATGAGAAGAATAGAAGTATTTTATTTAAATGGAAGTTTATTCTTCATTCAAGTTAATAATAAGATTTATATTATTATTATAGTATTAATCAATATACAATTGGTCACTATTTCTCAAATTTATAAGTTTGAATATCAAAGGGCAATATATTGTTTCTTTATTATTATCTAGAAATAGCAAAAGGTATTAATCAAATTACTATATTTTTTAATTTAATCTTATGACAAAGAATTAATAAAGTGTACTAGTTATAGTTCTTATAACTATTTTACATTATTAGCACTCTGTGTTCCAAGTTTAACATTAACATGTATGAAAATACATTTAGAAAAAATTGTTTGTTAATAATAACTCTTGCACTGTAATTTTTTACAAAATCTTAACTATATTTATTATATTCGTGTTTTTTATAACACTTTTAACTCCACTTTAATATTATCTTTTAATAAAGAATGTTTTTTTTTTAAATTGTGATATAACTTTAAATTAAAATAAAACACATACTAATCGACTGGATGACCATTTATTTAGTATTGCCCGAAAATTCATTTTATGACATTAATATTTAAAAATGATTTCGGGCATATGTGCACTACAGCTATCTCTGACATACCGTATTCTGTCAGTTCAATTTCGGATCACTTTTTTAAGCAATTGAGGCCTTATATCAGCAGTATCGCGAGTTATGATGGTTTCTAATGTCTCAATCGTTGCTGGTTTATTCAGAATAAACCAGAGACTTCACATATACTCGAAGAAAATAATCCAGAGGCGTCAAATCACACAATCGTGGAGGCCAATTCATAGGTCCATTTCTGGAGATAACGTTATCGCCGAATTTTTATTTCAATAACTTGATTGTTTTAGTTGAAGTATGGCACGTGGCATCATCTTTGTGAAACCACATTTTTTCCAGATCGATGTTATGCAAGTTTGGAAACAAATAATCATTGATTATCGTTCTATTACGTATACCATTAACGGTAACACGTTCTCCGGCTTCATTTCGAAATAAATAAAGTCCGGTGATGCTACCAGCGTGCAATCCACTCCATATGGTGCATTTTTATGGATGTAATGAGCTCTCGTGAATTACTTCAAAATTGATCTCACACTAAATGCGGTAATTTTGCTTATTAACGCACTCATTAAGCCAAAAATGAGACTCATCACTAATCAAAATTTTGTGCTCTATAAGTTTGATTTTTAAAATAAATTTCCATATTTTGGTAACGTTACTCAAGTGAAAACGGTTTCATAATGATTTGCTAAAGTATACTGAATCCAAATGTCAGTTATAGCCCGCAAACTGACAACTGACTTGACAGCTATCCCTATCGAAAGTTCTATTAACCCTAAAAAAACATCTGTATAATCTTTTGAAATAAAAAATCCCCCAGAACAGTATTTTTTAATTCATTATTTTGTTGTTATTTTTAAGAAAGTATTTATAAATATAATTACAATTGATTTTTTATTTTCACTTCTTCATAATTTAGTTGTTATTTTTTTTACTTTTTTAGAAAAATATATTAATATTGAATACTTTATAAATTGTGTAGCGTTGGAGAGTAATAAGTGTATAAAAAATGAAATAGACAATATCAAACGAGTTGAATTTTATTTTTGATTATTAAAACGTCTTTAAATAATTGTTAGTAAAAGTTTTAATATATTTTTACATTTCAAAATAATAACATGAATCATACTGTATAAAATTGTAATATAAAAATGAAATTTCAAATAAATAATGGCTTTAATTTAAAAAGAACTGTTGAAAAAACACTATCCATTTATATTAAATGTATTTGAATAACTAGATACTGAGAATAAAACAGCGAGGAATGTTTTGTTCATATACTACCTATTTATTTATTTTTGTGTAATATTTATAATTCATTGTAATATTCTATAAATATTACTATTGTACATCAATCATTGAATACGTAAATGACACGCATGTTTTCTTGTTTAAAAAGCATTAACAATGCGAGTATATGGTATGTTATAAAAAAAGATTGTTTTTTTATATAGTAAGGTTTTCAATGTGTTTAAATAAATTACATTTTTAGTCATAACTTTGTCTAATAATTGTAACAATGAACAATAAGTCATAAATTCATATCATTGAAAAAATATTTTTTATCAGTTTTAAGTAGATTGTTGTAGAGGAAACTTACAGTACAATATATATGTATATATATATATATATATATATATATATATATATATATATATATATATATATATATATATACATACAAATATACATCCATTAAAACAATCATACAGAAATAATATCTCGTTTTACATTTAATAATTAATTGTTCCTTTAATTGTCATATGTGTAAGGAGGTGAATTAATTTGTCATTTATTCTTTATAATTGTGTTGCGCTGTTAAAGTACTTACAAATAATAATTCGTTGGCAGTTTATAAAGGTACATAATTTCATTATTTAGTTATAATATTATATAAATAATGATTATATTAAAAGTAATAAGGTAGTCATATTTTTTACGATTTCTAATCTTTAAAATTTAATGATGGTCACTGTAATAATATCTTCAATATTTTTAGAAATATTTGAAAGAAGAAGATAATTTCTGTTTGATATATTTAGTTTTTTCTCTCCTAGTTGTTGTATTATATATAATCTTAGTGTAAATTTCCGTTTATTTTTTTTTCATTTCCATTATTTTTTTAAAAAAAAGCTAGGAAAGTATATTATATTGTTCTTCTATTAAGATAAGTGTAATCAAATTAAAAAAGGTAATAACAATTGTATTTACAATCAGTTATTTACTGGGTTGAATTTAGTCCCATTGATTGGAGATATGTGTATTTAAAATAATAAATCTATTTGGAAACTATTTGATTAGTAAGAATATATCGTTTCGAACACTAGAATTTGTAGGAATAATTATCTATTGGAGACTATCAAAGTTGTTCACCATAAAGCGAGAGTGTCGTGTAAAATAATTGGAATGTTTTCTCCCCATAAATCATTTACAACATAGAAATACTTGAATCATATGCGATTTTTATTTCGTTGGAATTATTTAGACAATAAGTATAGATGTTTTTTAAATGTAATAGAAATTTAAATTGATTTCAATGTAAATTTCTATCACGCTTTAAAAAACCTTATATTTTATGGGATAGTAAGATGATGGTCTTGGGAATATTCTGAAGCTTTAATGATTTAACCAGTTGCGCTGGCAATTAATGGCTGGCACACATGCACGTGTGGCAAATCCGTCCAAAGCATTTTCAGCGAGTTGGTATTTGAAATTATTTTTGAAGTGGAACTTCTCTTGTCGCGTTTTTCGGAGGCGGAAAGCTGCATGGCAACGCGATTATCTCGTTTTTGGCGCGTTATTTAAAAATGTTTTCTTGGTCTATATCAAAATATAAACACCTACCTTCACTGGATACTGGTAAAATATCTTAACAGATAACAGACTACATCGACTTATTATCTCATTTACTGTAAAATTTATGTATATATATATATATATATATATATATATATATAATAGACAGAGAAAGACGTATGAAGCCGTATGAGCGTCGCTTTCAAAAGTTAAAGCTAAGTAAATAGCTGAGCGCGTCATTACATGCGATTTTAAATAAGAGTTTTAATGTAATTACATTGATATTTTTGGTAAGAATTATTTATATAATCTCATATTATAATAATAAGAAATACTAAATTACATATGTGGTATTTAAAAATTTATCAAATCAACGTGAAAATGAGGTTTAATATTATTTTTTATAACGTTATGTATATATCTAACGTTATGTATATGTATATGTTTTATACATTTGATCTATTTATCAAATAAAAGAAATACAATTAAAACACATGGTATTTAAAAATTATCGAAACCTATTACAGTTTTGATGTTATCTATTGTTTTATTTGTAACAATTTCTCACAATAACTATAAATTCTTTATTCTCAGGTGTCATTTTGAAGATTTATTGAATTTTATGTGGTGTTATAAAATTATCAATTATCTATAAATAGTATCTAAATAGATGCTATTTATTGCAGGTAGATATTATTTGTGAGTATTAATTGTTTAATTTTTAATTATCTAATTGTATACTATATATTATACAAAGTAATATAATAGTAATGATTTAAGATGGTAAAGTCTATTGCGCAAAAATTTTACTTATCAAAAACTAATTGTAATACCTACTCAGTCACCATCGGAAGCAATGGAAATCGAAAAATTCCAAACGATGTTTTAATTTGAAAATAATTGTTAATCTTAACAACGTCTCGACGACATACTATTACTACAGTGCGAAAGATCATCATCGAGACGCATTGTTCGCATACGATGTTTAATATGAAATAATTGTAAAAATTTAATTTAATTAAAACATTGATCATTTTCTATCAAATTTTTATCCCGTGTAATTCTCTTCCTACTACATTTCTGCATTTTGTTACTATTCTGAAGAATTTGTTCATCTACAGTTTTAGGCATATTGTCCATAATTGATAAAGTTTCAATTATATCACATATTCTTTTTTTTTTATCATAACATTAACATTATAGTAAATTAATTAACAAATAATAACTCTTAAATTAATTAATTAATTATCTTAATTAACAAATTTATTAATAATATTAATATTTTTTTTCGAAATTCGCCGAATTTCAGATGAAGTCTAGCACGAAATACTGCGGACCGTAATGTATAAGAAAAAATCACACGACGTGCTATGTACGTCTTATCGACATTTGGCACAGAAAGCAGTGGACGTACATAGCACGTCATTCCAGCGCAACTGGTTAATGTGAGAATTACAGAAAATAATCTATTAATGTATAAAAATATCTGATCTATAAAATATCCAAAATTATATCACAAATGAAATATCATTCGAATATGACAATATATTATAAGTATTTAATTATATCTCTAATTGATCACTTTATTTTTTTATTAATTGATATGATTTTCGCCGACCATTACTTCATTATTAGAACGCTATAAAAATAAAACGTTATACACGTTGTATTTTCATAAAATTTATACTTTATATATTATTATAAAACCTAATTTTCTAATATAGCGTACTGACGATGGTGGTGTGTGCTCGTCAAAAGGCACATCAGATTATTAACAAATAAAGTGAATTATAAATAATTATCGAACACTTTTATAATATCATGTGGTGTTGGGTTGATAATTTATTTATGTTAAAATGAATTTATAATAGTATCAAAATAAATATTGAGTTGTACAAGTCATATTAGCCCCATTTAACTCTTTGAGGCATGGAATTTTAGAAATTAAAAAGACCCATGTTGTACAGAAATGTTATTTTTATAAAATTTAAAAAAGTTGGTTTATTTTAATTAGTAAGAAAATAAAATTACAAAAAAATAAGTCATTTAAGTTTTTAGTTATAGAGTGGGATATAAACAACCCCTCTGTGCCATATGGGTTCATGAATGATATTTGCTTCTTCAAGTTTTTGTAATTTTTTGAGGTGGTATAAAAATATCCCACCATGCATTTTGAGGTATCAAAAAGGTGGGACACTTTTAACTCTGTCATACTCTAAAGAGTTAAGTTACGTGTGATCGAACAGATATGAAATCAATATAAACAGTAAATTATTATCTTATCATATGTAAATATATAAAAGGCTGTATTTTTGTATTATATATACATCTCTTCTAACAAAGCCTGTAGTATATGAAACATCTGTTCCCTACTGGATTCGGTTAATTCGTTATTAGTGCGTCATGGTTCATAAGTTTCGTGCTTGGTACGTAGTAAGTACACCAGTACCAGTACGAAATTCGACAGTGAGTCCAATGAATAGTTAACTCTTCAGTCTACTTTTTTCTAATGTCTGAATCGGTAATTTTCATTTAAACTCCTATTGATGCTTTTTTATTATGTATCATGGATTATTGGTTTTTTACTAGGTAGTTAATAACTTATTGATTTGAGGTAGTTGGAATATTAATACTGATATCAGCTGTCGTCATAACCATCACTAATACAGTTGACGATAATAACGTAGATCATTAATTTTTTCTAACTGAATAATTTTTAATGAGAGAGTACATTTATTTAGTACATTTCTATGATTTTATATGAATAATATCTCAACTTGAATTTCATGTACAGTCATAAATCTCCTGATCATGTTATAATAGATATTTTAAAATTTAATTTTTTAGCACTGAAAAAACTATGAATTAAATGATGAAATGGAAAATCATATTTATTTTCTATCTAACTGTGTCTTTTTTGAAACTCACATTAATCCTTTAATTTTTTTCTCTAAAAAATACCTTTATGATATTTTTAACTTAATAAAATAATTTGAATTTATGTTGTTAAATAAACTAGTATTCTTAAAAGTAATTAGACGAGGTAAAATACCTTTATTAATAATAGTCATTTTTATTGTAGTAGTATAATTTTCTTTTAATACACGATGAACAATAAATTATTATACTAAATTGTTTGTAAAAAAAAACAATTAAATATATCAATGAATATATTGATTAGATATAATTTATAAGCTTGAGGATTTTTCAATTAACAAAGTTTTTGTATAAAAAATTACAAATGATTTTAATTAAAAATTTACAAATATAAATTGTTAGAATAATTAAACTTTATTCGTTAAATACTATCTATTGTACATGTTAATTTTATCATAGTTAGAATTAGTCACGTAAAGTAAGACATGTTTATTAAATTTTGAACTATTTTTTTATTTTTATGGTTATTAGAGTTTTTATGTTGTAAGAAGTGTGTGTATATGTAAATATAGGGTCATCTAAATGTGACACCTAGATTTGTGTTTCATTAAAAAGAAACAATAGAAATTATATGCATGTTTTCCTATACACTATCTTATATACATGTTTCTTTTTAATAAAACAAATCTAGGCGTCACATTTGGATGATCATATATATATATATATATATAAATATATATATATATATATATATATATATATATATATATATATATATATACACATACATACATACATACATATATATTATGCTCATATGGCAAGCGGGGATTTTTAACCTTAGTGAAGGTTACCTGTCTAAGGAAGTAAACCCTGTATAAAAAAACTTTACCAACTCGTCTGATCAGTGTCGTGCTTATGATTAAATACCAGTGAATGGTAACATTCATTGTGGTTTTCGTCTAGCAGTGGACTAATGTACTGATGGTGCTGATGATATTTGTTGCATAGCATTAATCATAATAAAAATAAACTTAGAACAAAGATGATGTGTCCAGTTATCAAATACGTATGCATTGTGAGAAAATATACAGTAAAACTAAATAATAAATAAAATATACAGTAAAAAACTAATAAAATATTACAGTAAAACTACTTGTGCATGATATATTGTATATCCAAACAATGCATAAGATCTAAACCGGGTAAATAAATATTCGAATCTTAAGAGTGTTTGTTTGTTGATTTTTATCTACAAAAAAGGTACTTGTTCCTTTCATCAAAAAGAACAGCATCGAATTATACCGGCGTTGTTGGCATAAATACGCCGATCCTGTGGGCCTTTCCACACTAGTCAACATGCATACAGTATTCACGGCCCATTACCACTCATCTCACACGCTCTTGCCAGAAAACTAATTTTTTTAGTTGGGGGAGATTGTCGATAAGAGGGTGTGAGACGAGCGGTAATGGGCGTGAATACTGTATGTATGTTGACTAGTGTGGAAAGTCCCAGTCAGTGTAAGATCGGCGACGTCGTCATAGTGTGTCGCTATAATAATGCATAAGGGTAGTGTGAATTACAATCTTGTATGAGACTTATATTTTTAAATAAACAATTTTTACAAAACTACAGTTCATTATATTTCCTGCAATCACCTCCATGACTTCAATTAGTTTCGAAAATTTACGTTTAAACAATATTAATGCCATTTTTATTTCGTGTATATATATATATATATATATAGTAAATGCAATTTTTTACAGAGAAAATATTTTTCTTCAATTAATAAATACTAAACGAAACATAATAAAAAATATAAAATGTATTTCATGTTGTTTTCTATGGCCATATATACATATCACATTTTTGGTGTATGTTTATTCATAACTTGTTAATTTACCGTGCTGTATATATATATATATATATATATATATATATATATATATATATATATATATACATATATATATATATGCATAGTGTGTGTATAGTATATATGTATTTGTGTGTGTATAGTATTAACGTAAACGTATATAAAATGTAATTGCAAGTTAATCGCGTTAGAAACACAATACATTACATTACAGTTTATTTTTAGACAATGATTCAACAGTTAAACTTTTTTTATTTTACACATCGATTAGAATTTTATAGTGACCGCATATATTCGTTGATTAATGAAACCACCTACATAACATTTCAAAGTTAAATTTAATTAGCGTTACAGAGGATTCAAGATTACTCACATGACAGTTTGAAATTAATGGTATAAAAAGTACGATTCGTTTTATGTCGAATAGTAGTTTAAGGAAGAGTAAATATTTTAGATTAATATTTAAATTTTACTATTTATTACATATTGTACAATAATACGAAAATTTTATTTTAAATTGTATATTTGTTTGTAAACGTATTTTCAATAATGGTATTTGAATAGTTATTATTTTATATATTATTAAAATCGACAAGGAAAAAAATAAAAAATATGCAAATTAATTGCATATAAAATAAAAAGAAATTTATTTATTATTTTGTATAACACAAAAACGTTTTTAACATCTGTGTATTTTTATACTTTTTTAATAATGTATATATATATATATATATATATATATATATATATATATATATATATATATATATATATATATATATATATATGTTTTCCGTTTATTAAATTTTAGAACATTAAAAAAATATTAATGTCTAAAATTACCGAATAAAGTGTAGATATCTACCAGACATAATAATTTATTTTAACTGAAACTCGTAGTTAATCGAAAAATATTTTATTCATTTAGATATTAAGAAAATTGTACTTTATAAATTTGTTTTACAGAAATTATTTATTTTTGTAAAAGTGAATTTACCGCAGTGGTAAATTATTTGATCAAAATATATTTTTTTAATGGTACTGTCCATATATAGCCAACTATTTATTTTAGAGATGCGTGCAGAAAAACGTACAGCTTTGTAAAAATCAAAGCTTAGTAAAAGAAACTATAGCTGTCAATGTAAATTATTTATATTTGTTTCGTAATATTAATAGCATAATTTAACTATATCATTTTTTGTATATAAATTAAAAAAATTGCTATAAGTGTATATATTAAAAGTGTTTTAAACATAATAATGAATTTAAGAGAATAAAATATTTATTTATTTGTCTTCAATTTGTCAGAAATAGCATAAAGTTACAAGAAGTGATAAGTTCTATTACAATTTTTATAATGTATATTATAGTGGTTGAAAATGTTAAATAATGATTTATTTGTCTTGACGTATTATAATAATTTGAGTTACATTTTCCTCGTGTTTGAAAATACTTTTGATAAAGTGTTGACATATATTAAAAGAATTTTTATAAATCAAATTTACCACAGCAAAGATGAAATTGTGAGTCAATAAAAGTATATATTTTATAATTTCTGTTTTAAAGTAATGGCAACTCCAGAATCGGTGATATATAATACTGAATTCTTCACTCTAATAGCTATAGTTTAATATTTTTTAGTTCTGTTTGCCATTTATTTCAATTAATTTTTTTTAATAAAAATCCAAGCGATTTTATATAAAGAAATGGTCAATTATATTTCACAATTTTAGGTATTTAACTTTTTAATTTTTAAATATACTAACAAAATTTGAATAAAACGTAAAATGAAATGAGATCAGATTTAAAAAATGCAGAAAATAGTAGACAGATTTCAATTCACTTAGTAAACTTTTAACTGTAAATTGAAAATGGAAAAAAGTGTAATCATATTATTTATTGGAACCTCTACGAAAAGATTCGTATTTCAAGCAGATATAGTATTATTTATCTTTCTATATACATATGTATATAAAATAATTCCACCGTAAAATTAATGTCATTAATTTATTCCGATCGTGAACGATTACCTCCGAACTTTAACGATTGCAAGTATTACGGGAAGATCGAGAAGTGAGAGAGGGGCAGAACTCACCACCGTGAGGAGCACCCTGTAAATAATATAAAATACAAAAAATAATAATTTTCAAATTAATTTTTTTACTAATATCGTATTATAAAATTACATATTTGTATTAATATTTATGATGTATTTTCTTTATTGCAACGCATTATGAATCTCCTTATTGTGATAGTAAAATCAAATTGTTTTATAAAGTTTCATTAAATTCGTAATGAATTCTATTTAATAGATAGTAGATTAAACTTTTTTTATGATTGTGTCTCCTGTTGTATGAACACTTAAATAAATTATTGATATTGGATTTAGATGTTTCCTTTTACATTATTCAATCTCCTTGTATAATAGATTATTTTAGTAATTGATAATTAATATTTTTTTCGGAATTTATAGTATTGCATCTATTAAACAAATTCTAATTCTTTTTTATAATTTTTAATTTTTTGCTGCATCAAAAAGTGTTTTAAAAATTATTTCTTTTATGTGAATAAAATTCACTTTCTCATTACTAATAGTGGTATTTTTTTAATGATTGTATCCTGTTTTCAATGTTGTTTCTAAAAATTATAAGATTAATTTTATTATATAAAAATTGAAAACTGGACAAAAAAACAGGGTTATTTGATTTTAAAATAGCTGATATAGGGTTATTTCATAAATGTTAGCAAATAAATATTATATTAAATTTCATAATATGTATTGATTTCTATTATTCATTTCGTATGTTTTCATTTAAATATATATTTGAATATTAGTAATATTAAACTGGTTTGAAATGTAATTGCGTTTATGTATTATATTTTTAATTTTTTCCAAAATTTTATGAACAACGTATTTCAGTAACAAAATAAATAATCAATAAATAAAAACATAATAATGTCAAGTATTAAACGATTAAAAAATAAATATAAATGAACTATATTGAGTACTGTGTTATAAATTCTAAACTCATAAAATAAAATTATTTTTTTAGAATACCTAAAATAAAAATAAACTAAACAATTATAATGCTTCAATATAATTCGTCAACTTTGCTGTGATTAAAACTGATATGTTATTCTGTAATCGTATATGTATTAATATTTAAACCAGACACACGAACTCGAATTGAATATCATATTTCGCTGCCCACTCGACAGTTTTTTTCCAACAGTATGACAGAATAACTTTCCATTTCCGTCGACGTCTTCGTCTTTGTTCAATCGTAATGTCACAATGACGACGACCAGAACGGCTGAGGTCTTCCATCCATTAACAACTGTCACGCACACATCATATACGTATTCATAAAATACTTTTTTGTGTTCATTGGCAAAAATGATTAAATATTTAAAAATAAAATAGGATTAAAACAGACTATTAAACTCGGTACAGACATTTGATGTTTTCTGTAATATATAATATACTGCGGTGCTTTAGAATGTTTTTATTTGAAATTGTGAGCGTAAAAACTACATAGTTGCAATATTAGATAACCAAGAAGTTTTGTCAATTTTCCTTGCATGATAATTCCGAGAATTGTGTATGCATTGTATGACTCATCACGCCTGACACATTAACTGAGTAGCAAAGTACATACCTTGTTTCATTCATTTACTGTATCGTATCTTTGTGTTCACTTTAATTTAAAATTAAATTTCAACCCTTAAAAATGTCTGTGCAAAGTAGTATAATACGTGCATATTTACTCTTTATTTATTGCTTTTGACGTTTGTAGCAAAGGATTATTTAATGGTAATCAGTTGCAACTACATTATAGTTGGAATAAAGAATCCGTTTTTCGTAGCAGGTCAAAATTTGATTCAATTTTTTTACGACTTTACTCGTGAAATATAAAATGCACAATTGCTAAAATGTTGTTACTTGTTATAGGAAGTTAGGCGTGCGGTATCCATTTACTTAATTTCCACCTGTTCCCTATTTAATGTAAATGATTCAGTTTTATTCCGTTACTTGAAATTCTTTAGCAAATTGTTGACACGTTAAATTCGAATTCATTTCAGTCATTGTTCATAATTTATCAATATTTACATATATGGTAGTCTGTTTAATCTAGATTTGTCTTCTAAAGATTCATCTCATGAAGTAATTTTTTTAAATCACCTCTAGGCTGTTCTTGATGTAATTACCCGTTCTACAAATATGGTACAAATTTTTTTCAAGTTCATTAGCGTTAAAATCAATTTTAAATTTGTAAAAATGCACATATTACACTATTTTGCACAGATAATTTGAAGAGTTAAATGGTATTTTAACACATCGTATGCGGGAAACGTCTAAACACGTCTTTCGCATACTATAACTAGAGCGTAGGAGCCGACAGAACACGGTTTTTACAAATTAGCGGTGTAGTGTGGAGAACGTGTAAACACGGGTATTTGGCAAAGTAAAAATAATACATCTTCTATTTTTATAATTTTGCAAACATATTTGAAAAATCGCCCGCTTTTCGGCGTGGATTGGCGAAAAGCGCCCACAAATAATGTGTTAAATAAAAGTATCGAGATCATTTTAAACAAAAATATCGTACCCAACATACTCGTCAGACCTGACACCATTCGATTATCGTTTTTTCGATTGTTATAGAACGTTTTGATGGGCACAAGTTTCTCGAATGAGAACTAGGTTCGAAATTTCGTCGACAACTTTTTCGAGTTAAAACCATCGGAATAAAAGACATATAATAGTAAATGGCAAAACAAGTCATTGCAAACAATGGTGAATACGTAATCGATTAAAATACAATTGTTGTTTTTTTTCATTAAAAATTAAAGTTGATATGCAAAAATGGAAATTATTTATGACTCAACCCAATGTAATTTGTAATTATAAAGATTTATGTAAAATCGCTTAAAGGATGGTTTCTACTGAAAACAATATCCTAAGAACATTTGGGGAGGGGGGATTTTGCAAGTTTTTAATTGCTGTAGATTTTTTACCTATTTTTTTACGAAATCTGTTATTATTTTTTAATTTATTCAAATACAAAATCAATTTTATTTTAGCAGTTAGGAAAAATAAAACTTCTGTCAATATTGAATAATAAAAAATAGATCTATTTTTTAACTTTCATTTAATTTTTTTTGACATAGGTGCACAAAGGTTTTTTTATTCACTGCAAAGGGCATCCAATTGTGACGCCTAGATTTATGTTTTATTAAAAAGAAACGTGTGTATAATGTGATGTATAGGCAAACATGTGTATATTTTTTTTTGTTTCTTTTTAATAAAACACAAATCTAGACGTCACATTTAAATGACCCTATATATTTACTTACGTACTAGAAGATAGTGATAATGCTTATAGTATTTGATGTTCTTACATTAAAACCGGAAATGCTATACTTCATACACAAACGTGCATATATATATATATATATATATATATATATATATATATATATATATATATATATATATAATAATGTATTTATACAGATGTGTAATACTCATGTTATTTACTGCATTGACGATAGTGGAAAGCGAAGATTACGTGGCGAAACATTCCATTAGATTGCATTAATGACCGGTTTACGTGTTCACGTAAGATTTGTATTAACACGTATGTAATTGATCGGATATAACGATAATATAGTAAAATGTGTGCACATACAAAGTACAATTCGTATAGAAGACTAATTTACAATGATTGTTCGTTCTAGTAACTGTGTAACTTATCGCTGGTTATCAACGACAGATCGTATAGAACCGCCATCAACACTGTGTGTTTAACATTTATTCTTTCCTATTGGCGAATCGAACATAAAAAGAATAACAAACACAAGAAAACATATTTTTGTACATGTTATACGTACAGTTGTTTGGTGAAGTTAATTAATTTCAGTTGCTCTTATTTTTTTATTATTTTTAATTATCGTTGTTATTGTTAATTAAATTCATAAATGTCGATGTTTACCGAGTATGTATATTTAATGTGTATTATTATTAATATTGAGTATTTATAATATAATGTTGATATTTCGAACACAAATAATTTGATTAAAACGTAAATTGAGTTTAATTAACTGTATTTTTTTGTAGAAATAAATATTCAAATGTCAATGTTTAAAGAAAAATTAAATTTAAGGTGTATTCTTTGTTAACAGTTTAATTATAAATTTTCTTTGTTTCCGATATATTTATAATAAATCATGTAATGTGTTTTTAACTATTTATAAATAATTAACATTTTTGTATTCTGATAATTATTAAGGTAATTTGATATTTCTAATACAAGTATTAAGACAGTTGTTATAATGGTTTTTATTATAGTAAACTGATATGTTTAAATTTTCAGTAAAATACAATTTTGTCAAAAAGTGCTCCTAAAAATTCATGTATTCTTAATTCAATGTATAATATATATTTATTTTTAAAATAATATTTAAAATTATTATATTTATTATTTAAATATATTTCAATGATGTTTTTTATTCTAACTAATACTTATATCTAATTTTTTAATAGTTATTTTAATGTATTTTTTACACTTTTGTAAATTACATTTAATTATATATTTTGGTATAAAAATGTAGTTTAGATTTTTTTATAACAAATATGTAATAAATCGTATTTGGACATCTTGAAGTTTGAACATATGTGTAAATTTAAAATTGAACTTATAAATCCTATAATTTTCTAAAAGTGTTTTTACAATAATTGCGATGAAGTTCTAAGTTTTTTCTTTAAATCATTATAATTCAGTGTTCAGTGGGATATTTTTAATAGAATATTACAAGTATATTATTATGTATTGTTTTAATTCAAAGTAAAATATCTTACAATGTTTTAATGTTAAAATAACTTTTGTGTATTTAGTAAACTTGAAGTTTATAATTTAATGTAATGTAAATCAGGAAAAGTGTGTTTAAATTTTAATACTTCAATAATTTTTCAACAAATTAAGTAAAGAAACTGATTTCTTTGAAAATATCTTTTTGTTTAAAAAAAGTGTTATATTCTAATGAGAAGATTATGTAATCGTTATTTTAAAAAGAAGTTGCGGATTGAAAATATTTTTTACACGAGAATAGTATTTTTTGATATTAATTGTATTAATTTAATAATGACTATCATTTGTGAAAACATTTATTGTTTATTTTTATAACTATGATAAATTTGATAAGAGATTAGTTTATCATTATTGCTATTATACTCTCCTATTGTTATATAGTTTTAATATATAAAAAAATAATAACAAATAAAAATGTTTTATTTTGCAGAAAGTATTAAATATTTAAACGTTGTTTTTAATAAGAGATAAATTTTGACAAAATACATAATATTTTAAAAATAAAATGTAAAATAATTGATATGTTTAACAATATTTCTTGAGTGGAACATTTTAATTTTTTTTTCGTTGTTTAAAACTGATTTTTTTTAAAACTATTTGTTAAAATCTCTCCTTACGTATTGTTTTATAAAAACTGTTGTTTTTAATACTGTACAAGTACTCAGACTTTTTAATCATAATATTCAATAGATAATTTTATTTGAAATAATCTTTGTTTCCGATTCTATAAGTTGAAATCATTGCTGACTTCAATGAAATTATACAATAATGATTGGTGAAAAGTTATCAAAAAATAAAGTCGTATTTTTCCTACAGGTTCTTCTACTAATTAATATATATTTTTTATTAGAAATGCAAACCTGGTGAAAATGTTGTAAAACTAAATCGTTAATACTACTAATTGTTAGAAATATTTGCTTTAAGCTTTTTTTGATATAATTTTTCCTTATTGAACAACTAAAATGTAAGAATGCATTGCATCATCGTATATAAACCAAAATCTTTTGAATAAATTAAAAAATAATCTCGATTAAATACAGGAATTTCAATTCAAGATAATATATATAGGATGCATCTTCGTGATAATTTTTAAAACACCTTAGAACGGAGAAATGAAGTTTTTTTTAAAAAAATATATAGACATATTTATTGTTTTTAGATTTACTATCTCGTATTATAAATACATCTTATTTTCTAAAAATTAAAAATATCTACTGAAAAGTTTATTTATTTTTATTTATAAATTGTATTATAACTTTAAGCCCTTAGTTGAAAACCTGATATTTGTGTAATATTCCAAAAATATACGTAAAAGAATGAAATTCAAAGAAATTATTAGTAACTGGTTAGTATCAATGTTGATTTTGAAATTAAAACCGTACATATGTAATTAAAAAAATGAATTTAAAATGATAAAGCTAACCAATAGCAATGTAAATACCCAATAAACGACAGCTTACCAGTAGTAAATTAAAATAATACCCAATAACGGTATGTTATGATTCCAAAGTCACAATATGTTATTGGTAGCTGAGACTGTTGTATAAAATACCAGTTAACTGATCAGTTAGTTGTAAATTGTATATTTTTAAAGGTGTTTGTAATTTCTTGTATAATAAACTTGTCAAAATAGAAATTTATTAAAGATAAACATATTTTTAATTGGAAATATTTGCAGAAAACTTTAACTTATAATGACTAAAATTTAAGGATATGTTTAATAATTTGTGAATATAATTTGTAATTATTTTTATTATCTTTTAAAATAAAACAGTGGAAACAGAAAATATTTTTTTCTAAAACTAAAAATGTTTAATAAAATAGTTAATTTGTCTCTTATTTTATTAACTCATTGTCACTTATTTATTTTTTTGTTCTATAAATAAACTTCCTCTTTCAATATATATATATATATATATATATATATATATATATATATATATATATATATATATATAAATGTTTTAGATAAAGGTTAAAAACATTCGTATAAAAGAATGTAATCATTTTTCTGACATGTGCTAATCCATCTAAAAGTTACTAAATTTACGACTAGAAATAACAATTCAGAGTTAAATATATAAATGTTTATATATATATATATATATATATATATATATATATATATATATATATATATATATATATCCCACTTAATGTGTAAGTATGTGTTTGAACACATGTTTTTATTTTCACTTTCATGATTGTGGTTAAAATTTTGGCACGCGTTCAACAAGGGAAATCCGATAAACGCAGTGACAGTGGTAGCTGCGTTAAATTTACGACACCGTAGACTTTTTTTATAGAAATGTTCACTTTCTTGTTTTCCAACATATAATTTTTTTATTTGTTATTGACATACGGGCGGCCTTCCAAAAAAATTATATCTACTAACTGATAAAATCCTTTTTCACGTAGATATTTATTCATACAAATATATTTAAATATCATATTTATAGAAATAATATTAACATGAATTTTTATCGAATAAAAATGCGTTTTTATTTTAGAAAAAAGTAGACAACTTATTTAAAAATATTCAAGTTTATTCTGCGTTTTAAACTTAACACGTTGAGGACGGCGCAGTTTTTTCTATGTCGCTTCATCGGGCGGCAGTAAAAATCGTATTTTGCTTTATCTGGCGGCGCCTTGCACAAAATGTTGTTTAGCAAAACTTCATACTCAAAAATGCAGTTTCCTTTTACTATACTATAGCTTTCCTTTTACTATACCTGATGTGAGCCACCGGTGGTACACGCCGCCAGATGAATCATTCGCGTGTGAGCCACCGGTGGTACACGCCTCAACGTGTTAAGAAAAAAATAGATTTAAAAGATATATAAAATTATTAGGATATGTGAAATAAAATAATCAGTTTGGTTCTAATATACTACAGAATAGTAATGTCATATTTATATTATATATATATATATATATATATATATATATATATATTTATATTATATATATATTCATATTAATATTTATTAATAAATTTTTCAAATCAGTATTAATATCATAGTGAGAAATACTAAAGATTTTTATTCAGTTTCAAGTTACTTACATGTATTATTGATAAAACTATAAAAACTTATTCTGGGAATAAAAGATTAATAAATTATTATTTTAATCATCCATTCACACGAAACGACATCTTAATTTAGTTAAAATTTCATGTAATACGTATATTATAATTTCTAAACTGTATAAATATATATTCATGTAAATAGTTTAACACTTAGTACTCAAATTTTTTATTTAATATTTTGAGTATTTTTTTGTCTAATTTTAATTCCATAATGTTAAAATTAAAATTGTATTTTTTTTATTTATAAGAATTAACTTTTATTAATATAGTTTGATTTAAGATTCGTTTCAAGTTCACATACTTCTCAAAAAAAAAACTACTTTTGTGGAATTTTTGCAACCGTGTCACAATTTAATGCAATAACTTATAATGAATATTTGAACTTTTAATTGTTTATTTTATGCCAAGAAATTGCAAATCCTATGTAACGATATCAACATACAATAGGTGGCAATTGAGTATTTTATGTTAACATATAGCTACAGCTATCTATTTGTAAACGGCGGAATCATACTTGTACACCTAATATTTAAATTGTCTCTTCTCGAGATTCCATTAGATGAGATTCGTAATTTTTGCATAAGAAAAATATTTGAATGTTTAAACATTCATTATTTGTTAATAAATAAATTGTTGATACAGTTACAAAAATTAGATAAAAATATCACGTTCTTTATTCAAAAGTGTATATTCTTATACTGTTACTAAGCTACAGTGCATTTATTTTATTATTGCAGTTATTAAAATGCCTCATTACCTATAAGGAAAAAAGTTAACTGAATCATTAATTTTTTATTTTTAAATACTTATATAGAGAAAAGAACTGCTACATATAATACATAATTGAATGAAATGGGGTATTTAACCACCCTGTTACACAAACCACACGTTAAATACACACCACTGTTGCATGCAAAAACGCGATCGTTACATTGACTAATATATATATATATATATATATATATATATATATATATATATATATATATATATATATATATATATATATATATATATATATTGTGTGTGTGTGTGTGTGCATTTTTTTTATAAAATACAGTATGCTTTTTATCCTTTCTTATTGCATGGACTTTAGTGACGGATCAAGTTGTCAAAATGTTTTAAACATTTATTTCAATATTATCTGATTAACTGAATAAGGATTGTGCAGAAGTTGTTACTATGCATATTATTGTTACTATTCATAGTTTTTTCATACATTGTCGCATTATGCAAATGTAGGACGCGTATATTACATGTTTAGTTTTGTACTAGATTCTTTTTTTATTATTGTGCAGTTTGAATTGAGTGATTGTGTTTATTTTATGAATTATAAAGTGGTTCTCTGTTAAATTAATTGCTCTGTATGGTATGCGATACAGGTACAAGTTATTTTCATTTATTTATGACCTCTAATGGACCTGCATTATATTTTATTCATATGTGTGTGTATGTATGTATGTTTGTGAATATATATTGATAAATATACATACACGTGTTTGTTTGATTGTGTCGGTTTTTACTGTAGTTATATTTATTTGTTATTAATTTGAAGATCAACATATATGCATACAGGTTGTATATGGGAAATAATGTAATATTTCAATTATTTATTAATTATAGAATTCTGGAACATTATTCAGTAAGTTTTTTTTTCATATTAAATACAAATATAAAGTGTATAAACATTTTGGTGAGTGAGTATATGAATATAATGATGTATGTATAATTTAGAATGATTTAACTTAAATGATATATTTGTATAATACTTTTAATAATATATAGAACTAATTAAAAAAATAGTTTCAAAAGGATGAATGTTATTTAAAAATTCAATAAACTTCTAATTTATTAGAATTAAAACTAAATGTAAATTATTTCTAATAAAAAAATATTTTCTTTTTGAAGAAATTTCGTAGTTTAAATTATGTATTTATTTAATGTCTAATTTTTAGTACTTAAAAATATTTTCTGTTCATTGATTAAGAACTGAAGAAATTGTAAAATGTTTTATTGTGATTCATTTATTCTTTTATTTCAACTGGAGAGAATATTTTAAAAAAATACTGTTCTATAAAAACATAAATTCATATTTTTTTTATTTTAAATGTAAAAAAGTCATCAGAAAATTGCAAAGTTCGTAAATATATGCTATCATCGTAAGAACCATCAAAAAGACTCTGAAGATAATGGCATCGTCATCGAAATGCGCATCAGCCGACATTGTTTTAAACAAAAAGTGAACAATAAGTTATTATTGAACACTTCATAACCATTGTGGTGTTGGGGATAAAAATTCATTTGTGTTAAATTAAGTAGTAAACAAAATAATAAAGGCACTTAATTTAGTAAATAAAAATATTACTGAATTATGATTATAAAAGGAAGATGAAATCCTAAAATTAGTATTATGTAGTTGACTCGAATTTAAAAAAGGTATAGGGAAGAAATGCAATTCAAAAATTATAAGAGAAAAATAAGAAAACTTAAAATATTTCATACTTTCACTATAAGGTGGAAGAATGCAATATTTTTATTATTTTTTTTTAAAAAAACGATCAATTTTATGGAATTTAGCTATAAATATTAAAATAAGAATAGTAACTTTTTTTAGAGAAAAAAATATTCAACGATGAAAATAAGTTGAACATATTTTGTACGTATAGTAATGTATTATGAAAGATATAGTTTTTAAAAAAATAAAAAAACATGATTAGATACTAAACAGAAATGCGATGTTATGGTTACTTGTCTTTTAGAAATGTGAGGATTTTAGTGCATGTAAATAATACAGTACTATTAATAGAAATAGATATTTGATTGATACAAAAGAAAATGTGAAGATTTGTATTAAAAAATTGAACAGTAAGAACAGTTTTTATTTTTGTTAAATCAATAATCTAAAATATTCATCTTATGAATATTTCTGGTTTAATTATCCACTAATCATAAACAATTTAGTGAAGTTGGTAAATATTAATGTTATTGAATATTTGTGATCAAAATGAGATAATATTATATTATTCAATAATAGATATGTATAGAAATTTATATAAGCCACGAATTTATGCGGAAATTAGTAAAATTTATGGGTAATAGTCGAAAAGAATTAAAAACAGAAAAATAATTAATCTTAAATCAGAATAAAAGGTGAATAGAAGTTATCTTTTAATTGAAAAATTAAGCTCTTTATTTTCACTGTCACAAAAGTGTACATAGGTTTGTCAAATATATTAAAGTTTATTTTCGGCTTTGAAAATTCTCGCTTAAGAAATGTAGTGTATTTTTGCACAAATACACCTAAATAGAATTCTTTTTTATTCAGTTATAATAAAAGATAACATATGATATATTTATTATAATAATTATTAGAATACCTAGTGAACATTTTAGCAATATCATATTTTTTTATGTAAATTTTTTAAACATCATTGTTATTTCGGTTATTGTTTAACCCTTTCACCGTGGATTCAATATTTTTAGTTTTAAAACTTCTGTTTCATTTGGCGATCTTTTGAGTTACTTAAGTCATCTATTTTTGGGCAAAAAAATTGTTTTTTATTTTCAGATTTTAAATTTGAATTACGGACACATATGTCCCATCAATAGTTTAAGTTGGGCATATTTGTCCCAATAGTAACAACAATTTTATGGGACACATAGGCTCCGTTAGTGGCGAAAGGGTTAAATGGTTAGAGAATAATAAATAATTTAGTTCAATTCAAAATTAATGCAATTATTTAATCGAATGTGATCCCATGCAATAGTAAAATAATTTTCAAAAATTAATGTACAATTAATGAAAACCAGTAAATACAGTATATACAGTTTTGTTGTAAGTTTTGAATAACATTTTAGTAGTTTTCGTTATTTTATGTTATCAATGCGTGTTTGTTGGAATTTTTATGAATTATTTATTATGTTTATATTAAATTAATTTAATTTATTTATATATACACACACACACACACACACACACATATATATATATATATATATATATATATATATATATATATATATATATATAATAATTTTTTATTCTGAATGTTGGGGTTAATAAAAAAATGAACATAACTCTTATTTATATAATAATTAGTTAATTGATGTATACCAATAAAAAAAGTTATAGATAGACAAGTGCACCATTTAAGTATAATGCTTTTTATATATGAATACGCCCACGTGAGATTTGATAGATTAGAAAAAAAATCTACTTAATAAAAATTATATGTACATATATTTATCTAAAGATTATGTAATACAATTCTATTCAACAAGATGAGTAAAATTAATCATATGAGAGATCTCTACCTTATAAGTAACTTTTTTATAATAATAATATTTGCATATATAATAGCTTTTTAGAAAGGTATTCAATCACATTAAGTATTAAAATTTATTATTCTTTATTATTCAGGTGTTGGAATAATCGCTTTCAGTTGATGAATAGTTTTTGAGAGTTTCACAGTTCATTGCCAAGTTGTTATTTCAATATTCTTCTACTAGATTACAACATATAAATATTTCTCAGTAATTGTATGTAGTTTTGATAAACTGTACACCAAATTTATTTTTAGTAGTAATAGTGATATGTAATACCATTTTATAAATTTAAAGAGACAACTATGAGAAAATGAAATTAACTTTTAATATTTTTAAAAAATAAATGATTTGACCAAATCATTTGGTATTTTTCTTACCTTTGTTGTTAATTTTTTAAAAATTATTATTAATGTTTGTATTTGTTAAAAAAATATGTTTTAAATGAAATTATGTAAAAAATAGAAATAAAATAATTACCGTATATTATATTCTAATATTGTTTTTATATTGTAAATACATTTTTTCTATATGTAAACAGATTTAAATAAAATAATGACAACAAAATAATATCAGTTTGCACGAGAAAAATCATTTGTGTAATAATTATTTTCTTGTAACTTATTAATCAAAATTGTCGTTAATTTAGTAAATTTCTTATTCTTCAATTTCATACAAGAAACTTTTTTTCTTTTTCAAAAATTTACATCTTAACGATTTCATAATTAGTTAACATTGGTTAATTTATTTTAATAAAACCACAAATGATGGAAACATATTAACCCTTATCACTCTAAGAATTTTATGAAATGATTTTTAGCCAACTCCAAACAAACTTTGTTAATTTCAAAGTGCTAAGATAAGACGCTACATAAGTTTTATAAAATAGCTTTTTATTTGTAAGAATATTTATAAATGTTGGGCAAATGAAAAATATGAGTACAAAAAAAAATTTTTATTTATATTTTATTGTTATTTTTCAAATATTTCTAAAAATGTTAGTAATAATAAAATTCCTGGCAGTGGCACTGCCGGTGGGAGTAAAACGCTGGCTTAAGCTTGGCAGTATTACTGTCGGTTGAAGTGATAAGGGATAAGTAACATTTTTCTTTTTTTTCATTAAATCGCATTTGATCGATATCATTATCATATTATGGCATTATAAACCTTTTTTTAATATTATATTTTTTTAAAAAATCATATGCTGTTTAAGATGAACGATTCATTTTTATAAAAAAAAATGATTTTAATTTGACACAAATAAACTGTCACTTCAATACCGCAATATATTGAAAAAGTGTTAAATAATTATTGATTATTTACTTTCGATATTTATAATCTTATGTACATTTCAATAGTAATGCCATTATTAAAGCGTTTAATTATAAAATTCGAATTCGTTACAGTTCTGAACAAATAGTAATGATACCAATTACTATTTTTATTATTACTTTTTTATTATGATTTTATTAATGGAATTTAAGTTGTGCTAAGTTTTTAGCATGTAAATTGTACAGACACTCTCTCCTGCTCTCTCTGTCTGTCTCTCTTTCTTTCTATATATATATATATATATATATATATATATATATATATATATATATATATACATACATATGTGTGTGTAAATATGATGAGTTCAATGGGCTGTAAAAACATACAAGGCAGAATAAAAAATGTATAAACAAATAATAGTTTTTAATTTAATTTAGATTCAAATAAATATGAATATATATTTTCAGTATATACATAAATAAATTTATATTTTTTTTAATAAGGTGATTATTGCTTGATGTGAAGTATATAAAATATTTTTATTATGCTTAGAGATAATATACCTAGTTTATTCGAACAATAGTAACCGTTAATGATAAATAAAAAGATATTATTTTTTTTCAGTTGTAATAATGCATATTTTTTTATTTGAATATGGTTTAATTTTATTTGCGTTTTTATTATATTTATCATTTTAGTTTGTTAAATGAAACATTTTTTTTTTAATATTTTCACTAATCATTTGTATTTGTCTATTTACAAATACCCTCTTTTAATTATGTGAATATTCATATATATATATATATATATATATATATATATATATATATATATATATATATATATATATAATTGTAATTAAAATATAACATGTACGGATATACACTATAATATTGTTTCAATCGTTTTTTTAAAATAATTTATAACATTTCCTCATACAAATTCAATGAAAGCAATTTCTATTATATAAATTTGCTAATGTATTTAACATGACATTATAGAAACTAATTATTTCATGTAAGTACAAATTATACAATGTAATGAAATCGATTTTATTGTATAGAGTAATAATGATAATAATGTCCATTGTAAACAATAGTTTTAATGTATTTATACGTATGTATAATATAGAAAATTAATATTTAAAAGAAAATCATAAACTATAAAATGTTTCATTAATATCTATGATTATATGTATTTGTACTACAAAGTTGCATGTTTATACAAATATATAGAAATAGAATTTAAAGGTTTTTAATACATAACGTGCGAATTCATAGTAAATTTTATTTTTTCTAGCCGTTTTAATAATTTATTTCTATTTTACATTAAAGTTGCTAAAATCATTTTTTCTTCAATTGATATTTTATAAATATTGAAATTATTTAAAAAATATCTATGTACTTTTATTTTGTCTGTACGTATGAATACCTTCTTATTTTGTTATTTTACAAAATATTTTTATATATTTTCTGTATATGTTCACTTATTTATATTTTTTAAAAAAATAATTATTCCACAATATAAAGTTTTCACTAATAATATTTAGTTCATTTTTTGCAATAATTTGTATTTTGATGTTTACGTCATTGTTTACATGATAATGGGTCTAAGAAAATACTCGTTAGCCTAAACATGAATTATAAATAAACAACCTTTTTTGAAAAACATAAAATGTTTACAAATGATTTTTTTCATAAAAAGTGAATTAGTTAAAATTATAAATTATTTTATAATTGTTCCCTCTCTCTCTCTCTCTCTCTCTCTCTCTCTATATATATATATATATATATATATATATATATATATATATATATATATATATATATATATATATATATAAAATTAGAAGTAGAGGTGGTGATTGCTTGATTAAGTAAATAATTGACATACTAAACAATATATTGATAATTGTTTAATAATGAGATCAAATACTTTTTTGTTGAATTAATTTGATGTCGATTTGGGTGTCTCTCAATTTTCTCAGAATATTCTTTTTTACGTCACAGAATTTAAAAAACGTGTTATCTTTCTGAAAAGACTCTTCTACGTGAAACACTGGTAATAAATGAATCTGGCTATGTGTTATATATATATATATATATGTAAATGTTCCGCCCCCTGCTTGTCACGCTTGATCTCCCTGAGAACTCTACTCATCACTCGTTTTGCTCATTCACGTGTTACTTGTAATCGTGAATGATGTTTATTCACAATTTTCAAAGTTCGGTCGTTCATGATCCGAGTAAATTAATGACATTAATTTTGCGATGTAATTATATATATATATATATATATATATATATATATATATATATATATACACGAGGGTCGTTTGATAAGTACGGTAAAAAAGTAAGAAAAACAATTGAAAAATTGAAATTAATTAATTAAAATAAACAATAAATAAATTTACCATAGTTATCAAACGACCCTCGTATATATATATATATATATATATATATATATGTGTGTGTGTGTGTGTGTGTGTGTGTGTGTGTAATAGATTAACTGGAATTCAAACATGTAATTGGCACTATTCTAATTTTGTGAATTTAATGTCAATATACAATTAGTGTAAATATATATATATGTATATTTAATTAGTGATGAAAAACTACATATGTAACTATATTTAATAAATACATTTCAATGGCTTTCAAATAGTTTACATTGTTTTATTAAAAAAAAAAAAATGTAAAATTTAGAATAAAATATTTAGATATTCTCGGTAGATGTTGGTAATAAATATTTTTTTTCACATCTCAGACTATTTTATTTTCTGTCTAGAACCATTTAATATTTTAAATATATGTGATTCATATACATCTATTAATCATTTGAAACAAAACATTATCAATAGACATCAGTAGTTGAACATGAGCCGAATGATTGATCCAAGCGATGTCATCTTGTGTGTCCGCCCACGTTTGAAAATCCAAACCTTTGCTTGTGTCATTGCCATTTATGCATGAACATGAATTTTAAACGACTTCAAATCTGGCACGTGTATCAATTACATAAACAAAATTAATTTTGTAACTTTTAATATTACATAAGTTGTTAGTATCTTCACTACCTATTTATTGCATCAAAAAGAATGGGAGAGTTAAAGCCAGGAAGTTTTGAAAAACGGATCAGTTTTTGTTAACCGTGAGCGGTTTTACAACGAATTCACTTATGCTTCGTTTGCGTGTGTGTATGTACATCTGCGTACGACAAAAACATTTGTGAAAAGAAAAAAAAGAATCATTCCAAAAGTTTATTTCGTATTTAAAGACTCGACTTACGAGTTTTCCAAAACGCCTACAGTCAAAATAACAATTGTGTTTAATGTAAACAAGTGGTTGTAGCAAACATGTGTACTTATGTATAGGTGCGTAGGAAAAAGTTTCTGAAAAACTTTTAAATCCTCCATTTCATTATATAAAATGTATTTTTTTACTTGAAATGTTTGTTTTTAGCTTTTTGTACAATAATAGTCTGAAGATCTGGTTTAATTAATTTATTTTATTTTTAATATTCAACAAATTAAATTTTTAACAACTGTTGTTTCATTCTTAAAAAAAAGTTGTAATTCATTTTTCAAAAAAATAGTTTTAATCATTTATTTTCAATTAAGGTTTAATGATTTTTATAGTTGTAAAAATAAAATATTGAATTGTGTACCACGGTGTAATGGTAAATAATAAGATTTAAAACATAGAAATCAATATTTTCAAGTATTGTGAGGCACAACACATTTAACAAAATCAGATCAAATTGATGTATGTTTTAACACTAGAACTACCAAGAGCGTCATTTTGACCATTTTCAAATTTCGTGTTTAAAAATTTCGATATGATTTATATATTGTTCTAGAATTTTATGACGACTTTTAATGAAATATAAGAACAATTAAATATTCCTATTCAATTTCCACTTAGCTACTTTAACTTCCATAATTAGTATGACCTATACCTATTTATACCAAGACACGTCAAATTGACGACATTAGTAATCTCAAAATTTATAATAATTTATATTCAAGTGAATGTAAATACGTATTGATGTCCATCCTTGCATACACATATATCGCTTTCAGACATTTCCTGGAAAAAATTTAGGTACATTTTTCATATGAAAAATAGGTTGCAATCATTATCAGTTGTACTTCTAATGTGATAAAGTTCTTGGTGCAAAGTGTAATCTGTGAAAAGTCCAATCTGGGAAAAAAGTATGAACATATTTTTATTAAAAATTCAAATTTATTTCTTGTAAATCCTAGGCAACAATGAAACGATTTACAGGAAGCAAAAAAATATTCGAAGAATTCAAAGAACTTACTGGTATAAATGAAGACAGTTCGGATACTAATTCAAGTAATAATGATTTAGACATATCTTGCGTGGAAAATAAAACTGATTTTTCAGACTCTGAAGAAGCTGAGGATGAAATTGAAGTACGAGATATTGAACATAGTGAAGAAGATCAATATGAAAGTGAAGATTCAAGGAGTGAAGATGAAATTCCCCAAAATAGCCACAAACGCAGTAAGCGATTGCGAATATGTTCAGATACTGAATCGGATAGCCAAACAGAAACCGAACCAAGACAGCAAAAAGACATTGCTGTCGACGGTACTGAATGGGAAGAATTAGGGAATGGTTGTGTTGGTAGATTGCCATTACATACTATATTCAAGGATACTTCGGGCCCAACTGGTTATGCGAAGCGAAACATTATGCTCGGTAATGTTAGTAGTGTATTTCGGCTTATAATTGATAATAGAATTATGAGCCACATAAAAGCTTGCACTGAGCTTCAGGCCAGAAACATTTTACAGAACGACTGGAAAATTACTATGGACGAATTATATGCTTTTATAGCCATTTTGTATGCTCGAGGAGCCTACGAAGCAAGAAACATGAAGTATCGTATTTGTGGTCCAAAAAATGGGGACCTTCTTTCTTTGCCGAAACTATGAGTAGAAACAGATTTTTGGAAATTATGAGATTCATTCGTTTCGACAAGGAGTGTTCGCTTACGAACTGACAAATATGTTTGTGGCAAGTGTTTATCACAGATAACATGCATTTGTAAAATATGTGATTCATAGTTTTTCCATACATATCAAAAGTGCTATAATATAAATGCAAATAGAAAGTGTTTTTGTTTTTTTTTTTTTTTGTATTAATAATTAATGAATTATTATATTAAGTATTGTTTTTATTAAATTATATTCTTTTATTTACATAAACTAAGTGAAAAGTTAAAATGAAAGCCATGATCAAAAATACGTCAATTTGACGAGTGCGGTAAAACTAGGTATATATTTAACATCGGTAGTTCTAGTGTTAACGACGTTTTTTTCTTTGCTGGAATTCGTACAGAATTTACAAAGTTTTTGTCCCAAATCTTGTTACTATAATTTTATTACATGTTTATTATTAAATCTAAGATATGTTTCATAGACTTTAATGTTAGCTTTTTCAACGCGAAAGGGTGGGATTTTTTTAATTTTAAATAGTTATAACAGAGTGCTAAAAAATAAAAATTGCATACACTTAATATTAAATTCTATAAAAAAATGTAATTTTTATCCTAATTTGTTCTTTTTGATGATTTTATTGTATATCTCCATTGATAATTAGTCATTAGTCATTTACGTACGTTACGTTATAAGAAAAATTAATTCCTTTTTTATTTAAAAATTCTACTGAATTCAAATACAGAAATAAATAAAAAATATTGAAACAAACAAAGTATTGTAAAAAGGACAAATAAATATTTATTGGACGATTACCATATAGGCAAGAACTTTTTTATTTTTTGATCATATTAGTGAGATAATAAACATATTTGAAAATCAAACGTCTACATATACTTATATATGCATATTAATTATTAATGTGTTAAAATAAAACATCTATTTGTATCCCACATAATATGTGTCATAAAATACATATTTGTGCAAATTAATCATCGCGCCGCAATAAAGAACGACTTCTTTACGGCATTCAATAATTTGCTGCTGTCAAAAATAATAAATTGTAGAGCATAAGTTCTTGGAAAAAAGTCTCATTCAAACGTACCGAAAAAGCAGAATCAAACAAGACGTCGCTTTGCTTTTCTCAAATTATTACATAGCAGTGAATATAAATTTTTTTAAATAAATAAATAAATTAGTTTATAAGAATATTGGTGGACTGTATTAGATTCTTTTTTCAATTGAGAATGTATTTGCTGTTAAAATACATCATAAAAATAATACAAACACGAAAGCATAAAGAAATGAATTGAAAAGAATTATAATCAGTTTCTTAGAATTGTACAGCTGATAAGAAATATGAAGAGGCGTTCTAATTGCATTTAAGAAGTAATATGTACATAGTTTGTGATGTAGGTGAGTACTAATCATAGAAGTACCGTGTGTATGTGTATATATCATATATATATATATATATATATATATATATATATATATATATATATATATATATAGAGAGAGAGAGAGAGAGAGAGAGAGTTTTCTTTTCCCTTACCAATTTGTAACATGTTAAGAAAAAAAATATTAAAATTACCTTTTTTATGACTATTGACGTTCAAATTGATGTTTTTGTTGAATTGTTTCTTACTGATAATTGAATAATATAATGCATTGAATTTATCAAGTATTATTTTATTTATGCAGTGATAAAATCAATACATCAATGCAGAATCCTAGAATAAAATTCGATAAAATCATCTTTTTTTCATTTCAAAAAGTTACTAAATGTCTTGCCAAATATAAAGTGAGTGAATTCTTTTATAATTCTGATAATAAATTTTGTATTTGAAATTATCATTATTATTAAAAGTTTAAGACAGCTTTTATACAGATAAGTACAAAATTCCAAAATAAGGTTTTAAATGAAAAAAACGGATTTTTAAAGATTAGTTATTGTAGGAAAAAATAGAATATAATAATAATAATAATTTGTATAAGTATTAAGATTGACAATTTCTAAGAATAGAAGCAAATATTAATATTCAGTATTTAAATTAGAAAATATAGTCTTGAGCAATGATATATAGCAGAGTATTTTTTCAAATTTTGAAGTGTCTAAAAATGCGTTTAATTCTTTTATATTCTTTATTGCGAGTGATTGTAGTGCTGTAAAAGTTTTTTTTAATTCCTGATAGTCACATTTTTAATAGCAAAGAAAAAAATTAATCAGGAATAAAAAAGTTATTTTAATAAAGGTAAAATTTGACTATTCAAATTCGATGTAGTAAATGTAATAAATCAACAGATTTTTTTTGTTTAATAAAATTATGAAGTTTGTACCAAAAAAATTAAGAATAAAAAGTTGAAAAGTTTTAACTGTATTAGTTTTCATCGAAAATGTAATAGTTTTGTAATGATGCTATTGGTACAAACAGTAGATGTATGTTTAAATTTTTAAGAAACCCTTACTTGAACTTTCGAATAGTAAAAATCATAATTTAGTTAAAATTATATGCAAATGTCAGATTGATTTTTTTTATGAAGAAGTGAAATATTTTTTCTTACATTTGTAGAGGACTCGTTTCATTCAGTGCATCTAAGGTACTTCTAGAATTCACTCATTTGTATTTTGAAAAATATTTCCTTCCCAAAATACGAGTATGTAAAAGTATTTTTTTTTTTGTATTTTCCTATTTGATGATTTTTAATATTTGATAGCTAATTAAAAAAGTCAGTTGAAGAAATTATTGCTGTTTTTGTTTTTAATTTGTTCATTAATACCAAATTTATTCGTTATTACAATTACACCTTCTAAAAAAGGACCCGGAAGAATCCCATGGATAAATGAAACAGAGACTTAAGAAAAATTGTTGGATTAGACTAGAAGAGAAAACATCGGATCGGTTGAAGTGGAAAATTTCAGGAAATGTTTAACCAATAGTGTATAGAAAAGAGCTGATGATATATATATATATATATATATATATATATATATATATATATATATATATATATATATATAAAATACAAATGCTCGAAAATGTCTGCACACACTTATCAATACGGATATATTTCTCAATAAAACAACCTTAATACTGTAAATTTAAAAACAAACATATTTTTTTAATAATTCTATAAATTAATAATTCTTTATACGTGGCAATTCAAAACAATTTAAATTTATAAGAAATAAAATAAAAAATTAAACACACAAAAATTCATACGAATTGAGCAGAAAATGTCTGCGTACACATTTTATTAAACGGTAAATCATCGATTTTTTTTGCAATATTTGCACTTATTGTTGTTTTAAAATTATCACAGTTTTATGTCTCAATGCGTATGTTGCAATTGAAACGCAGAAATATTATTTTTAGTAACTAATAGTAAAGTTTTTTGCAAAAAATAAATAAGATGGAATTCAAAAAAGGAAATTTCTGTTAGTGAGTGTAAAATTATTTTAAAGTTAAAAAAAGAAGGAAAAAGTTTTCGTGAAATAGGAAAGGGTGTTGGAAGACAACATTCTTTTATTCAAAGTGTAGTAATCAGTTTTAAATCCACATTTGAAACCGCTTTCTGGCCAGCCGTCGAAGTTAACATTTAGATAAAGGCGTAAGATTGTGGCTTCAGTGAAAGAAAATCCTCGAATAACTGCACCCTAAATTGCAAAAGATAATAAAGTACTGTTTAAAAAACAAATCTGTGCTGATATTGTGCGAATAAGAATAAAAAAGGGTGGGTATCATGAACGTGTTGCACGTAAGAAATCATTTATTTCACGTATTAATAGATAAAAACGGATTGCATGTGCAAATGAACACATTAATAAACTAATACGGTTTTGGGAAAACATGATTTTCTCAGCCGAGAGCAAATATTGCATTTTTGGAATAAAAGGACTCAGAATTGTATCTACATCACTGAATAAAAAAAATCTTGTTCCTACTGTGAAACTAGGTGGTGGTAGAGTAATGGTATAGGGGTGTATAACAAGTAAAGGCGTGGGACAAATGGAGTTTTCAGAATCCACGATGGATAAATATGCTTACTTAAATATTTTAAAACGAAGTATAAAACAAAAAGCTGAAAAATGAAGTATAGGTTCCGATTATAATTGTTTGCATGACAATGATTCGAAGTACTCGGCAGAAGTTGTTAAGCTATAGATATTATATAACGTTCTAAAACAGTTGCATTATGCACTTCTCCAATCTCTAGACCTAAACCCTATAGAACATATGTGGCATTTTCTCGAACGTAAATTCACCAACATGGCATAATTGTAAAGGAAATGTTGAAGAAAGTTATGGAAAAAGAGTGGAATAAGATTAGTGCTAAGGAAACTACAAAAATTGGACCATTCCATGCAAAAACGATTATAAGAGGTTCTTAAAAAAAGAGGCTATCCAACCAGTTACTAATTCACTTGAAAAGCTTATTTTATATTATTTTTGATTTTAATTTGATGTACGCAAACATTTTCTGCTCAATTTATATGAACACTTGTGTTTTTTATTTTTTAGTTTACTCTAAATTTAAAATGTTTTGAATTATTAGTAGTTTATAGAATTAATAAAAAATATATCTGTTTTCAAATTTACATTAATAAATTTCTTTTATTGAGAAATATATCCGTACTGATAAGTGTACTCAGACATTTTCGAGTATGTGTATATGTATATATAGGATGTATGTGTGTATATAAATTATACATATGCATAAAGTGAGTGCATAAAGAAAATACAATTAACTCAATGTTTATATATTTATGTATAATTCATATTCCAATAATTAACTTCAGTACAAATTATATAAATGGAATTTAATATTGCGTTTGCGTCATGCCACAGATGAAAATATTGACTCATTAGCGTCTAAATTGCAATTGATTTTGTATGTTTGCATGAAGTAACGGAAATCTTTCATAGTCATAAATGCTTTGTAAATACCATTTACTTGGAGACACTTTATTTATTTCTACTTACGGAAAATATTCATTGAGGTTTTTATTACATGTACATAAATTTAATCTTTATAATTGATGTAACTGAGCGCATCTGTGCTATTGACACTAAAATCTCCAACGTCTAATAACCTGTGTAGTTTTATTGTATGTTTGTATAGATTTTTTTTAAATGTAGTTCATATTTCTATGCTTTCAGTTTGAAAGATTTGTATGAAACATTATCTAAAATATATTGTATAAACTGAGTTAGTCTTAAATGATTTATTTTTTCATTATGGAAAAAAGTGGAAAAACAGTATAATATTTTAAATAATTAAAAACCACAAAAGTCAAAAATGATATGGTAGTTCAATATTATTTTATAAAATATAAATCATCACACAATTAATAAAATGTGAATATATTTTAATACGCAATAAAAGATATTTTTTTATTTATATTTTATTTAAAAAAATAAAAAAGTGAAGGGGTAATATATTTAGTATTAAGAATAAAATAACGATTAAAATTTTCTTTAGATTTATTTTAATATGTATTTAGTAAGGTTTTCTCTCGATTCAAGGGTTATGTTAAGTTTTTTTTATGATTATTAATTTAATTAGACTAGTAGTTATTTCCCTGGTAATTCCAATTCATTCAACTATTAAAATCCGTTTCAAAGAGTCTTTTGTAGTTACTATGTCATATAACTTTTTTCAAGAATATCTTGGAAGTATTCTAGTGATCAGAGCAATACGAGTATTTCAATTACTTTTGGAAAATTATATATCAACCAAAAATATACTTTATAGGATTTATATTTAGGGTTATTCTTTTAGTAATACTTAAAAATTTTTGAGACCCAGCTTATTTGCATTTCGATTTTAAATATATTTTAATATATTTATTGATCTGTTGTCTCATTAATAAAAACCTAATCCACAATGCAGCAGCTGATATACACTTTCAAAACATAATATTCTTGCTCTATTCTTTACAGTCGATATTGGTGTTTCTTTCATAAATTATTTATTAATCGTTTATCACGCATTTATATGTGCATTACTTACAAAAATATTAAATTACTTTTATCCATAAATATGACATGCTTTCAAAGTTTAACGTCTATATTTTTATACATATTTTCACATTTTAATCGTTTTTTTTTTGTGATGTAATTCACAAAATTTATCCTCCTACAATTCCATGGTTATTTTGAATTTTCTAATAATTCACTCCAGTTATTATTTGTTATAATTTATTTGTGTGACAATTTTCTTTGTAGTTACTTCCACATTATTAGTAATTTTTGGTACATTTATTCTTCTATTTTATCTTATTTTTTGTAATATATTTCTTTCATTTCGTTAATATAAAAAATTAGATCAATCTCATCAAGCTTTACTGTCTTTTTTGTTCTTAATTTTAATTTTTTTACTGCATTAAGAATTATAAATTATAATTTTAATTATTTATGCAATTTCTAGTAAAATTTTGTTATGAGTAATGATTAATTTTCTTACTTCTGTTTTGTGTATATTTTTTCGAAATTTATCAAAACCGTGATACTTGTGTTGATGTTACATCTAATAATGAAAAACTAATAAATAAAAGAATCTAGATGGATAATTCACTATAAATGAGGATTTGTCTAATTTTATTTTTCATTTCTTTATTTTGCTAGTTAGATTTATACATACTATCATTATATGTACTTCTAATTTTTATTAAAATATTGTTAAAAAAAATTAATGATATAAAAATGTATATCTAATATAATACTACTAAACAACTATTAAGTTTCAATTATTATTTAATAAATGTTATTAAATATTATTAATATGCATGTCATATGACTTCTGAGGTAATATATGTAATTTTAGTGCACTTAATAATATTAATACATTATTTTAAAGGTGAATACTGGGATGTAACGATTTTATTACTTATTGAAATGGCCATTGACTTATGAGTGTTTTTTAAATCGGTACTCATTAATTACTAACATTAAAAGATTTATTCTTTTTATGCCCATATATTATTGTTACTCATAACACTAATTTACCTAATATTAATTATGTTTGCAATGTATGAATATTGTTGATATAACAGACAATCATCCTACAATTTGCTACTATTCGCAATACATATGCTGTAAATGTTAAGAAAAAGTACTATAAGTAAAATAAATTTTGCCGTTGCCCCAGGAGGTAAAAGTCGATGAACGCATCAGCATTTAACGATGTAACAAATTTTAATAAGTTATTTAAAAAGACGCTACAGTTGAAGAAACGTCATGCTGAGAAATTCTTTTTAAATGTCTATTTTTGTACTATTTGCATTGTTTATTAGTATGGTTATAAAAATTGAAAGTATATAAAAAAATAAAAAATATAAATGCTAATTAAATAATTCACTGCTGGTTAAACATGTATAAAATATAAACTAGTAATAATACAAATAATAATAATTAATTATTACAAAATATAAACATACATGATGAAAGACAAAAATTCAATATATAAGAAATTTTAAATAAAAACTCTGATAGAAAATAATAGAATTTATTCAGCAAATTATTATGGATTTTTAAAAGGTCTTTATCTTAGAAAAATGTAAGAATTAGCGTGTTTAATATTTATAAGATACTAATCATTATTAATTTTCTCACAACTCTTAGACCAATATATTACTATCCTTTAGATTCTTAAAAAACATTCAGCTGAAAGTAATACCATTATTTAAAACATTATCTTGTGTAAGATTGTTGAAGATCTTTGTTAATTTGATATTTGGGAAGATACAGATGTCAGAAAATCATGACGAATGTTTATTGTACTCGTTACTAAAAATGTTATTTTATTTAAAAATTAATATCATCTAATAACATTTCTTTCATATTAAACTTTTCTGTTACAATGCATAGAAAAATTGTCTAAATCAACTTTTTCATTTACTATAGACACAGTCCTAATTTTTTTCAAATTATAATCCTTTTTTTTAATATTATTGCTAATTACAGTTCGTAGGCCATCTAGTCTACATACAATTTAGAAATGTTTGTTCAAAAGAATGAATATAAAGTAATTAATTTTTTTTACACGCTTCAATTGAATAGCTTAAGGTATTCAGTTTCTTTAATTTAACAAAAAATATATATATTAACACTAAACCTACCGATATTTCATGTAAATTCATAGTGCAACGCTCTGGCAGTGGCAGCGTATGTATTGAAATGCACATCAGCTTTTAAGCAAATAAAGTGAACAATAAGTAATTATTGAACACTTTTATAGTATCTTTTGGTATTGGGAATGAGAGATTCATTTGTGTTGAAGTGAATTAATTTACTATAGTACCAAAACATATAGTCTCTATTTTATATTCTCTTTCACTCGAAGTATATAGTCAATATTGATTTTCATTTTTATTGAACTTCTTAAAATGCTTTGATTTATGTCGTTTTAATTTGTGTTGTATTATTTTTAAACCATTTTAAAATTGAATTCGAGATTGGGTGTATATAAAATGAACATAAGTTTTTACTAACAAACTCTTATTATTTTCTATTTTAATATTGTTAGTTTTTAACCTGTTTACTTAGTAAGTTATGTATGTTTTTTTTCTTTATTTTTTATTAACCAGGGGGATTACCCCCTGACTCGCTTCTCTCGTCGATTCCCAAACTTGCTTCTGCTGAACAATGCACAGAGCGCCATTAATTTATTTAATAAAATTTGTACTTCGGTTATTGTCAGAAAAACTTTGAGAAAGTTCGGACATAATGTTTTTACATCATGTCGGAGACGGAGCACTATTCTTTTTCAAATAGAAATATATTAAGAACAAAGACATCTAGGTATAAATTTATTTATTTGTATGTAAATTTAGTTTTTTTTCCTTGCAAACTAAAATGATATTAATTAAATCAAAACTGCTTTGCTATTAAATGTATTTAAATATATGTATTATGAAAAAAAATGTTAAAATTGACTACGAAATTTGACGTAATACAATGAATTTTAATACAAAAATAATTATAATAAAAATAACAAAAAGTCACTTTAAACATGAGAATAATAAAAGCAGTATTATAGCTATTGTTCTACTGTTGCGGAACTTGATATGTTTGTAAATAACATTTAATTTTCGTTTTTATGAGGAAACAGTAATAATAATAAATGTATGTTTTATCACAAACATACCACGGCTTATTGTAATTATATTTATCATAAAAATGATATAATTCTCGGAATGACCATTTTCCTAGAATTTGTTTCACATTAGCTTCATCACAAGCTCGTGTCACCTGTAACGCATGTCTGCACAGAAACTAAAAGTTCTCGAACCAGATCCATATATACATTAATCTTTTCGACGCTCCGAGCAGTAGATCACTGAGGCAGCAATTCTTTTGCGTGTGTGTGTGTGTATATACATATATATATAGTGCGCTACTTAATAATTACAGGTCGGACAAAATGATAAATCTAAATGAAGCGTCCGTGGAGAGACGAATGTGCGTGCTGGGAATTCGTTGACTTCATATGCTATGCTATATACGACGAAAGGAAACGTGGGCGTTCGTATCTCTCTCATTTTATGTATGTATGTATGTGTTCTGTGGTTTAAAAAATAAACAGTCAGCGGCTGCACTAAATGAAAACAAACTACATCCTTATCAGCGTGGAAGGTGGCATCTCGTATGATTTTCTTATGTTTGGCTTACTAAGCTAAGTGCAGTTATTTGGTCATTATATTTATATTATATATAGATATACTCATACATAAACATATTTAAATTGTTGCCATGCCAATTACTGGTGTGGGTGGATGTATCGTTACTATTATTTTCAGCTTTTTTTAATATTATAAGTTGTTTACAGTTTTTCAGAAAATTCTACATGTTATTTTAAGTTTTAGATGTTTATTTATTCTTATGCAATTGAAATTTGTCAATGTCATTTGTATGCAGATATTTGTAATATGATATGTACATAATAGATGAATTGTAAATATTGTTGATTTGTATCGTATTGAGAGAGTAGTTCTCTTTATTTTGTTATTTTAATACGTAAATTGTTAAAAATAACATTCTGCATAAATGTTTCAATAATAATGTGCATATAAATACATAAGTGAAATGTTTTATTCATCTTTTTAAGACAACTGTAGTACTAAATCCAAATATAGTTATTCTATTTAATGAGATTTAAAAACAGTTAAACTTGCATATATTTGTCAACTTCCAAAAAGATTTATTTTATCAAGTAATCAACGAACACTTAAGTCAGTAGTTTTTTTTTAAAAAAAAAAACTTGTATCAGTAATTTGATGTTCTAATTGAAATAGAAATTGAAATACATGCATTTAATTATTTCATAATATCTTATGCCAATTTAAATATTTGTAATATTTGAAAATATGAAGCACATATAGAGATAGACGGTTCTTTTATATGTAAATATGATATTATTGTGATTCTAGTGAACTTTTACCAGTACTATGATGGATTGGTTTTATGAATATAAGGTAGATTACATCAGTTTTTTAAATAAATATGTAGCTGGCATAGGATGAATTTCATTATTCAAATCATTTTTATAATAGATATAACACAATGTCGATTGTTGGTTTAGTATATGTGTTTCGTTATATATAGGAGTCAAAAATGTTATTGAAATTTTAATTTGATTTTTGTAAAATATACCAAAACTCTCTCTCTCTCTCTCTTTTTATATATATATATATATATATATATATATATATATATATATATATAATATGTGTATATAAATACATGAATGCGTGTATAAATATTTTGTAAAGAAATAATGTAGAATATAATTTTTTAGTATTTAAATTTCACAATTGTGGTTTTTACTATATTGCGCAATTGATTTGTATTTTTACTATATGTACGTTTTTATGAGATTAAATAGGAGTGTGAGAGAAGAGTTAACAATGAAAGCAAATGAGGAATATTTTATTCAACGTTATGTGAAAATGTGCCGTAATTTACCAATCAGTCATTAGAAATTACATTATATTTTATAATATACTTTTTTAAGCATTTGAAAAATAATTTGAACAAAGTTTCCCGACGTTGAATTAAATTATTTAGAAATAATTTTCAACATTATTTTCGTTATTTGAATGAAAATGACGGATGAGTTTGTCAGAAAACATTATTCATTTTAGTTTAACTGTTTCATTTCAAATCAGTAAAAATAATCACAAATATAATATTGTAATTGAAAATTATAGAAAATCCGTAGATGAATATTCTAATTAATCTTTTTTTAGAATGGTATAAAAATGTAAACTGATCTTAGAACGATACAAATGGAGAGACTTGGACGTTTTGATTATTTATTAAAACGTATATATATATATATATATATATATATATATATATATATATATATATATATATATATATATATATATATATATATATATACAGTAACTATTAATTATTTATTCGAAGATGATTTTATCATCTTTGAAGCACAATACAGAAAACCTGATTTTAGTGTATGTTCTTTGAATATGTAGGTATCGTCATTAAATTCACTGTAAATAACGAGGAATGAATAGTAGAAATTATTAAATATAAATTTTTGTGTTAGAGTAACTATTATTTTCTAAGAATTTTTGCTTTGCTGGTATGATGTATTTCTGATTAAGCATTCTTTCCTGATTAATAAATACTGTAATATGTAAATTTTAAATTGAATAATTATAAATTTATATTATATATTTATATATATACATACATACATACATACATACATACACACACACACTCACTCACTCACTCACTCACTCACTCACAGTCAGTCATACTCAGTCACTCACTTAAAATTCATGATATTTATAAATCTTTACTCTTCCTTTTACTGTTTTTTTTCTGTTAAAGTTTTACAATAATTCATCTAATACTGAAAATTATAAATATATGATTTTCTTAATTTTTATAGAATTTTTATATTTGAACAACATTTGTATGAACATCTTTTTTATTAATATGCAATATACATCTATCATCTATCTATCTATCTATCTATCTATCTATCTATCTATCTATCTATCTATCTATCTATCTATCTATCTATCTATCTATCTATCTATCTATCTATCTATATATATATATATATATATATATATGTGTATAATTTATTTCATATTATAGACAAATCTTCATAATTTATATGATTAAATAATTTACATCCTTCTTGAAAATTTTGGCTAAAAATATTTAGATTATAATTAATTCATTGTTACCACAATAAACTTTTAGTCGTTATTTAAATAACCATTTTTATGCAAATATATGCGTTTATAAAATTTACAAGAATTAAATTAGTTTTCTTTTTTTAAATAAAAGTGTTGTGTCATTACGTAATTTCCATAATTTTAATTTTGTTCTTAAAAAAATATGTACATATTTATATAACATACTATTATAAATTTGTTTTGAATATAGGAACTTAGATAAAATTAATGAAATAATTTTATAATGTTTAAAAATATTAGAATTTGGAGAACATGTTTTTTTAATTTATTTTTGCAATATTTGCGCACTCTTATACGCTTAGACAAATTGTGTGTGTGTGTGTGTGTATATATATATATATATATATATATATATATATATATATATATATATATATATATATATATATGCGTCATCAAAAAAACTCCTATATCATCGTACTGCCGAGCAAAAACTTCATAGAATATCAATAAATCTTTTGCAATATTGTAGTTTCCTAAGATTCTTCTAATGCTTTTTGTTCGCGGTTAATTTCACCCAATATCCACCTCTATTATAATTCACAATTCATCCCTAGATTTTTGATAGAGTCTTTTCTGTATTGTTTTTGATTCTTTATTTAATTATTATATTTGTTCCCTCTCTCTCTCTCTCTCTCTCTCTATATATATATATATATATATATATATATATATATATATATATATATATATCACACGTTTAAAGGCATAAATATTTTTGATAATTATTCATTTATTCTTTAAACAGATAATGTATTATACCTATGAAATCATTATGACTAATAAGAAAATACACCTGTACGTTTTAGATGATTGCATGTTACGTATACGACATGTATATATGTTTGTGATGTCGTCGTCACAGGTTATGTATGTATATGTGTGTATATATGTTTGCTCATAGCGATCGGGTGACTTCATAGTGTTAATGCCCGTCGGCGAGGATTTTCGAATACGTTTAAGAATCCAGCAGCAAGTATGACCGGTCATCATGATGATAAAACCGGCAAGTCATCTCTTCACTTCTAAAGAGATTGTAATCGTTAAAGCTTGTTTTATATTCAAACATAGATAATAGAAAAATAATAAAATGAAAAATATATATATATATATATATATATATATATATATATATATATATATATATATATATTTATATATAGTTTGATCTATGACATCGAATCAACATTCACCTTGACAGTACACAAGTAAAAGTAAAATTCATTACCCGATCAGAACGTGAATACAAGTAAATGTGTACACACAAGTTCGTTTTCTCATCTTAATAGAATTCACGTTCTGTTGTTTACGAATCGTGTGAGGTTTTTTTAGTATCGTGTTATATGTTTAACCTATTTTTATTGTTTATCCTTGAATCTTCACTCAAGGATATCTGTTGGTGAGAAATTAAATAATCTAGTAGAATCTTAAGTAGTGAATAGTTAAATTTTGATCGTTCATTCTGTTAAACAATGGTTGGGAGGAGGTTCGTACAATCGTGACTTATTGTGATAATGTAATAAATTTTAGACGTATTTCAATTTATATAAATTGAAATAGAAAACAATATTAGAAAATTAAATAAAATATGAGAAAAGTAATATTTTAATATTTTTAAAATTGGTCACGTATTGTTTTGGCGATAATACTTTCTGAAATATAAATAATAAGTTTGTATTGTTAAAAATATGGCCTTAACATAAATTCTTTATCAAGGATGTTTATTTTGAATACATCTCCAATTTTTTATTGTTCAAAGTCTTTATATTAATTTAGACGCAAAATTTTAATATCTTGTTTTAAATGAAACAATATTTTAAATTATGTTGTCATTATATATTTATATTTAAAATCCTATATTTTGTAATACATGTGTATAACGTAGAAATGAAACGTGTTCTATTGATATAGTTCTTAAGAATAATAATAGGGTAATACTCATCATGTCTATTAGAGTATTGGAGAAATGAAATACCCATGGTGTGCTATAACTACATTGGTCTTCTAGGATTAGAATTGAGGCTAAAATATAATATTTTAAATAAAAATATTAAAAAAAATCTATTATAAACACACTTTAAATGTTCGGAAAAGTTTTTTTGAGATTCGTAACTATCTCTGTTGTTCTGAGTTTTGTCTACTTTAGATTGATATAACAATTTATGTTTATTATTTACAGAATTTCTTTCTCAAAAGCTAAAAATTTCTCTAAATTCCGTGATTTTTATTAAAAGATTAAAAATGTAAATCGTTTATAATTTTCTCTAAATGATAAATAATTTAATTATTTGAATTAAATGCTTTGGAGATTTTTTATAAAGGTTTGAGAAGTATTTTGAAAACATATTTATTAAATTTAATTATTCATTCATATCTTGTAATTCTTAAAATATGATATTCCAAATAATTTTATTGCATCATATTTCTTCAGAACGTACAAAAAGGAAAATATGACTAATAAAGATTATATATATATATATATATATATATATATATATATATATATATATATATATATATATATATATATTTCATTTGAGTCTTGCAGTAGAAAAACATTTGGTGTTATTGTCTAGAGTTTATAATAATTATAATTGAGAAAACAAACTATTTCTGATTTGTAGTGTATGCATTGAAAACTTCAATTACTGTTGATATAACTGAAAATGAGTACAATTAAATTGAAGGTAAATTTAGTTCTTTTTCCTCTCATAAAACAAGAGTAAAAGACATAGTTATAATATCACTTATTTGTTTTAAAAACTATTTATTTTTTTGTTCGGTTTTATATTTTTATTTTTCACTTATATTTCGTCGTGGATCGATGTTAGGTTATTCATAATAATAATTGTTTTTAAAAAACATTAATTTGCAGTGATTTCTACTTTTTAGACAATATTGACATTCATTTAGTCCAAGGCTGGAATTCATCTATTATTGAATTCAATTCAAAATTAGAAAATTCCATTAATATAAAATTAGAAAATTTTATCCAGTTGAAACTTTTTAGTCGTACATTCTGTAATAAATACATAATTTGCAAAATATTTTATTTCTGTTTCCAGTTACATTTTGATTTCTCATTATTAAATATTATTTAATAATCGATATAATGAGAATTTTAAAATATCTCACTCATTAAATAATGATGTATGTTATGAACTTATGTAAACGTATATCACATTTTAATCATCAATGAAATAGAGTATCTTTTTAAATAAATCATGTATTCACATTTTAAAATTGAAAGAAAGGATACAAAATTTTTGAAATATTTAAATCTTTTTGCACTTCGTCTGGTTTTTTTTAAAAAAAAACGTATTTACGTGTTATGTAATACGTTATTAAAGTGTAATATATAAAATATTTATATAATAAATAAGTGAATAAATGTAAATCAAATAATGTATCCTAACAATAAAACTTTTATAATATATATAATGATACAAGTTTCCCAATATAAATTTTTACGTACTTCCAAATATATGTCAAACACGTTTATAATTATTCGTCGCTGTATTTGTACATACATTTTTTTTATAATGTTATTGACACAAAAAACCATCAAACCGAATAAGTGACGAGTTCCTTTTACGAATTTTATTTGTTTATATATATATATATATATATATATATATATATATATATATATATATATATATATATATATATTGTGTTAATTTTTAATGTCATAAACATGATGTAATATATGCAAATTCATTTTATATGTAATCCTAGCAAGTATCTCTTCAAAGTATTGTTTTGAATCAAATGATTTTTTATCTACCTGTTATATATTTTTGAAAATGTTTTAGTATTATATATATATATATATATATATATATATATATATATATATATATATATATATATTAATGATTCGTGTTTTTAAAATATTTTCTAGAAATGTAAA
>CP092087.1:42300286-42317786 GCA_029203775.1 Neoneuromus ignobilis
CATCAGTTAGAAACTATGACTCACTTTATCAGCTTTATCCGGTTTTCCATTATTATCTACTAAATAGTTGTCAACAACCTAATTCGTAATTTATGTTATGCCATTATCCATCAAGTATTATTTTTCGTCGTAAATCAGTCGTTTTTTCGTATTATATTTCATAACGTAGATTAAATTAAATAAAAAGAGAAATTAATAAGTTGTATCAATACATTTTTAATTTTGATATTTTTGTTGATATATAATATATTTGATTAAATAAAATTTTGAAATAATTACCACAACTGACATTAATTAACATCTTCTTTAAAATTTTTGTAATCTAATCAAGAATCACATACTGTATTATGTATTTTATTTTGATTATTTGAGATTTTTATAATGTTTTCCAAATCAAATTCAGTAATTTTTTTAACCTAATTATTAAACAGCAAAAATCATTACTAGTTCAAAAAGCTATCAGATAAAATTGTCAATGAAAAAAAAATTAAAAAGGAGATAAATTGATAGATTATTTTATACATACTTGAAATAATCTAAAAATTTTGATTAGAAGTCACTGAATTCAATATTTTTTAAAAATATATAAAAAAAGTCATTTGTGATTCTCTTTTTGCAATTTTGTCATATTTACAGTAATAATTCGTTTTGATATTTTTAGTCATTAATATGTTATCTGCTATCGAAGAATTGTTAATGTTTTATAGATTTGAAATTGGAAACAAGTATTTATTTACATTTTCAAAAACCAGATATTAAATTGTTGTTATATTATTTTCAAGTTTGCAATAAAAAAATAATTTGGCTGTAAAACGACAATTATAGTTTTTTTTTGGTATTTTAAACTACTAATTATTGTGTTTTTTAAAGTTTTAAATGTTTCAGGTTTTCATTAAATTAATTTCATAGTTCATGATTTATATGCTAATGATCTATATGTAATTAAAATAGTAACTTCTTTGTTCAAATTAAATAAACCAGAGTTTCAAATTATATTTTGAATAAATGGACTGATTATATAAAAATTATTGAAAATACGTGGAGGATGAAAGAATGATGGACACTGCCATTTTGGTAATTTTTTGTCAGTTGACATTTTACACTTACTAAAGTAATTTATGAATTTGATATCAAAATGTTGTTTTAAAATGTTCGTACATTCACATTGCAAGTTTATAGATTTTAGCGCAAAAGTTGTTACTAAAACATAATAAAATTGTTTTCTTCATTTTTGCAATACTATTAATAAATACACATTTATTTATTTTACGATTGCATAATTCATATTAAATAAAACTAACCATAGTTATTCTCGTCATTTGGATAAGCAGTCTACTTACACATTAATATATTTTTATGTACAATGGCACAAATACTAAATCACGCAATGCTTAAAAGTTAATTAATAGTCTTAATGATTCGTTTCGTTAAAAGGTGTTGATTATATTTTCTTAAAATGTAGTAATTAAAAGATTTTGTAATCGTATATAAAATTTGTTCTATGTACATCCGGTCTTATGTTCACATAATTATTTTAAAAAGTAATATTTTTTAATAAGTGCAATTCAAATTTTGATGAAACTGTAAACATAATGACCGTCATTGTGCACTTAACAATTGATTATGTAACATTAAATATTATAACTGTGTATTATAAATGATCGTATTCAGACATACATTAAAATTGAAATCAATTCATATAAATTTGTTTTGTATTTTTTGCAATTAAGTTATGTCACACGACATATTCACATATATTCAATGTTTTATATGTGACCATGACACATGGACTAGATTCTAAAAACCTGAAAAAGATGTTGCAAAATCAACATCAATAAAGTTATTTTTTGCAATAAAATTGCTATAATTGTGTCGATATTTGTATATTTATATAAATCTGGTCTTTATCATATATATATATATATATATATATATATATATATATATATATATATATATATATATAATGTCCAATGTCATATACAAATTTATAAATGTTATGTAAATGTATTGTATTGTCGACGGTTTTTAATAAATTCTAATGTTCACATCCTGCATATTATTGACATCGTTTATCTTCACAGCATTGACCAAACATAAAATAGCGTATAATGAACGTGTTTAGATTATAGATAAATGTACGAATATTTTTTTCCGTTCACATCGACGTCAATTTAACATTCTGAAGGCCGGTGAATAAATACACGTATAGTCTGCGAAAAAATTACCGTATGGGGTAAAACAGGTACTTGTTATGGAACTTTCATTAGAAGATACTGTCAAGTGTAAAATTCAATTGTAACAATTTTGTATTAGTGTATTTTTATGCTCAAGTCGCATTTTATTCTGTATTTTATTTTAATCCTGCAATGCGCAATTTTTATTTTTCAAAATCTATGTATATTAATATAAAATAGTAGATTTTTTTCAATTTTTCATTTATTTTTATTGAAAAGAAAACATAATGCTGTTGCATTTATAAACTACATATGTTTGGCTATGCAATTAATATTTTTACATCTTAATCGAGTGGAATTGCAATTTGCAAAATGGTTTTCATTATCAAATCATGCAACTTGCAGAAGAGTAGAGTCGTATTTGATTTTAAAATTATTTCACAACAAAACAGGACGGAATTACTCCTAATACTTGTCTAACAAAATGGCAATGTAGATTGTTAAATTTGTAAACTTTGATAAAAAATAACATTATATAGGGTCATCCTAATGTGACACCTACGAGGTCGTCTGATAAGTCCGTGTAAATTCCGAAAGATGGCACCACTGGTGCAAATCGAGGTTATTTTTAATTAATAGCACCTCTTGGAAGAACACACATCAAGTTTCAGCCATATTGGTTTATTCCTTTGTGTTTGACAATCGTTGGAATCAAGGAAATCGAGTGATTGTCAAATAATGGACGAAAAAGAATTTCGCGTGTTGATTAAACACTACTTCATTAAAGGCAAAACGCCTCAGGAGACTAAACAGAAGCTTGATAAACATTATGGTGACTCTGCACCTTCGATTAGTGCGGTTTATAAGTGGTTTCACAATTTTCGGAGTGGCCATATGAGCACAAGAGACGCTGAACGTTCTGGACGCCCTGTTGAGGTCACCACTCCAGAAATCATTGATAAAATCCATGATATGGTGATGGATGACAGAAGAGTGAAAGTGCGTGAGATTACTAGTGCTGTAGGCATCTCGTGTGAACGGGTACATAATATTTTGCACCAACATTTGGACATGAAAAAGCTATCCGACAGGTGGGTGCCGCGATTGCTCACGATCGACCAAAAACGAGGTCGTGTGAAGTGTTGCAAGAACGGTTTGCAGCTGTTTCAGCGAAATCCGCAGGACTTTAAGCGTCGTTTCATCACTGTAGATGAAACATGGAAACATCACTACACTCCTGAGACCAAAGAGCAGTCTAAACAATGGGTTATCAAGGGGGAATCTGCTCCGAAAAAGGCAAAGACAATTCCTTCGGCCGGGAAGGTTATGGCGACTGTCTTTTGGGATTCGCAAGGAATAATCTTTATCGACTATTTGGAAAAGGGTAAAACCATTACAGGTGCATATTATTCATTGTTATTGGATCGTTTGAAAACCGAGTTGCAAGAAAAACGTCCCCGATTAGTCCACAAAAAAGTCCTCTTTCATCACGACAACGCACCAGCTCACACCTCAGCAGTTGTGGCCGCAAAACTAATGGAAATAGGGTTCCAAATCGTTTCACATCCCCCCTATTCTCCAGACTTGGCTCCATCGGACTATTATTTGTTCCCTAATATGAAGAAATGGCTCGCGGGAAAAAGATTTTATTCGAACGAGGAGGTGATTGCAGGAACGAATGACTATTTTACAGACTTGGACAAATCCTATTATTCGGAAGGGATCAACAAACTAGAGCAGCGTTGGATGAAGTGTATAAGCCTAAAAGGAGACTATGTTGAAAAATAAAAACAATTTATTCAAAAAAATGGAGCAGTTTTTATTTTTACGCGGACTTATCAAACAACCTCGTATATTTGTGTTTTATTAAAAATAAACATGTGTATAAGATGGTGTATAGGGAAACATAAATATAGTTTCTTTTGTGTTTCTTTTTAATAAAATACAAATCTAGGCGTCGCATTTGTATGATCTTATATTTTGTTGGATGGATAATTTATATATAAACCATCTCGTATTTGATGTTTTTATTTTTTTTAATTCTAAGTTATTAACGAAATATAAAAATAATTCATATATGAATCATTGTGCACTGTAGAGTTGATACTATTTCAGACGTCATTAAAATTATTTATAGACAGAAGAGGTTTAACAGTGAAAATAAATTGTCATTTTAAAAAAATATATTAATTCATTTCAGGTATAATAGATTTTTTTCCTAAAAAAAATTTTAATTAAAACATATATAAATTATTTCATCAACTCTCATTGAACATAAATGTTTCATTGTTAAATCTAAATACATAAATGGATATTCTGTATACTAATGAATATTAAATTTGTGTTGACTTCATATAAAATGACAAATTAAACGTACTGTATTTTTAAACATATTTGAATTTTAGAAGTAACAATTAGTTTTTCATATCGGTGAGAAATCAACATCAAAAGAGAATAAATTTTCGAAACAAACACAAAGCCAAAACGAACAACATTCGTCTTATTATCTAAAACACCTTCATATGCATATCTTCTTTCAAAGGTCATCTTTTTCCCAAACGAAATGTGGAATTCGTCACACAATATATTCTCTTGTGTACATATATATAAGATCTTTTGTTCAAGTGTCTGTTGTACCTGAAGCATTTCTAACGAGTGGATACTTGAAACGTTTATGAAATGCATTTGTCAAGACTGAAAATAACTGCCAATGTATTTGAATAACGATATATGATCAAGTAGAAAATGTATGTATGTATGTAGGTGTGTATATGCGTATATATATATATATATATATATATATATATATATATATATATATATATATATATATATAGAGAGAGAGAGAGAGAGAGAGAGAGAAAGTCCATAAATAAATTTTGTTATATATTTCTGAGTTATATTTTTAAAATGTGTTTATGTGTACATTTATGTAGACATTGCTTACACAATGTCTGTTCTTTTTTTTAAAAAATACTTTTGTAATTTTGAAATTATGTTGGTGAAATTGATCAAAAATTAATAAAAAGTGAATTTGTTATTACGAAAATGTCTATGAGAAAATCATAATATCTTTCATATGGATTAAATGTTGAATTGTTAACGAAGTTATTGACAATAATAATAATCAGAAATTCAGTTAAAATCAGTAGCAATTTTGTTTTTACATGTTATTTTAGACTGAATAATAATAATATCCTCTATCTCTTTATATATATATATATATATATATATATATATATATATATACACACATATACACACACATACACACATTATTATATACTAAAAATATTTAATCAAAAGTATTAAATATTTAATCCAGAATGCACACTTTTTTTATTAATATTTGACATCATTTTATTACCATGTCAATATTTTTTCTGTAAATTATTTCAGTTTAAAAACATACAATAATGTTTTGATATTCTTTTTATGTTGAAAATATTTCCACAATTATTAACATAATTTAATAGTTTTAAAAAATAATCACTTTATGAGAATGAAAATGAATATAAATATGATTAAAATCTCAGAAATATTCTATAATTTTTGTAGATGTTTTTGGAAAAGAAGAAAAAGAAATTATCATATTGCATGATGGCGGCAATTTTTCTATTTATTAATTATTTTAATTCATTTCATTTTTTTATTGAAACTAAGTAATATAAAATAAATAATGTGTGTAATGTATGTTAATGTACATAATTTTTATTTTTATGTATACATACATAGTTCTATTCTTGTATGCAACATAAATAATTCCATCAAATATGTTTTTTGTTATTTGTCGGAATATTTATTTTCTACCAAATAAGTCATATATAAACACAAAATTTACAGAAAACTGAATTTTTTTAATAAACTAGCCAATTTTATTTTTGTATTTTCTTTTTAGCAATTTTCAATAAAATATTTAATATTATTTATCCTGTCTATTATTTTTATAATTTTTTTTTGTTAATTGACTTGTAGTTAGTATTTTCTGTTTATATTTTCTTATTTTGTACTATATTTCATTCTTTTACATTACAGATGTTTTACTAAAATTATATTTGATAGTATTATGTATTTGTATATCCGTGTTGTTATCATCATATCTCAGTTTATTGGTTCTATTATGTATTTTTCTCTACTTTTCTGTTCGTAAAATTCAATTCAGTTATAATTTATTTCTGTGAATAAGAATTATATTTTTAATAATTACAAGAAGTGGTATGAAAAATCGAAAAATATGTCTAGTTATTGTAAAATGTGATACAAAAATGTTATTCGTATTTATTAAGATAATTTATTGAAAACTAAAGAAATTTATAAATATTAAATAAAAATGAAAGTTTTTACTTCCTTTTATATTATTTTATATATTACATTTGTATGTTAATAATACTGAAATAGTATAAAGTAAAAAAAGTGCAAAAAAATGTTGACGTATTTTTGATCAAGTGTATAAATCACAACTTTGTGTATTGTGTACAATTCGACATTGTGTCATCAAAGACACAACATGAAAACGCGACAGAATATTATCTGAGATATTTAACGGTACCACGGAGGAGGAAGAGGAAGAGAAGGAGGAGGAGGATGATCATCATACAGTTAGATTGTCATATTATTTACACATCCATTAGTTAACGACCGAACAATGAGCGGTCGAGAAGTGAAACTACGCAGCGTTTAAGATGATGATGATGTATGTATTTATTAAAAATAACCACTGTTAAATGGCATCGAGTCATCATCGTCCATCCATCACCTCCACCACGGCCTCTGTCTGTTAAGAAGTTAATGATATCATTGCATGCCAGAGACGTACGACCATCGCTTGATCGTCCGCCTCGTTGGTTGTAATTATTGCTAATATCGATGACTTCATCGGTAAATAACTTTGCAAGTGATTTTTTGTGTCTATTACTTTACGACAAGTTCTTTTGTGTACTCCACTGTTGATCTTTGTGTCTGAAAATTAATCTATGCTATTAAAAAAGAGACAAGCATAAGATTTATTTTACGTGTGTTTATTTAGTTTATTTTTTTAATTTACAACACACACACACACACACACATATACATATATATATATATATATATATATATATATATATATATATATATATATATATATATATATATATATATATATATATATATATGCATATTTATATTAAAATATTATTTTTCAAGTTAATAATTTCTTAACAAATAATCCTATGGTATCGGTTATTGTAATTAATTTTTCTTTTTATTTGATAAAAAAACGATTTGAATTCTATTCGACAAATTTGTACCATTTTGTACGTTAAAAATTATAAATTTAACACTAATGAAATAACAGTGTGAAATATTTTTGTACGCATAATTATATTTTAATTATCATCGATTATGTAGGTGGTCTAAATGAGAGTGAAGGGTTTAGACATATATTTAATTGCTTATTTTCATTTACTATTATTTATTATCATTCAATCTCGTTTGGATACCGGTATATATTTTTAATAACAAAAATAAACTTTGACATTTATATATATATATATATATATATATATATATATATATATATATAGAGAGAGAGAGAGAGAGAGAGAGAGAGAGATAAAGAGAGGGGTATGTGTACGTGTGTAAATTTTACGGTTATGAATTAGATGAAATTTGATCATTATTTTCATAATGTGGAATTCATAGTTTATTCATTAATATTTCGGATTAATATTATTTATTAGATAATATTTAATGTGTCTGTATTTTCTGTAGTGTTATTTCCCATATTACAATTCTCATTTTTATCTCATTTGTCAAGAAATAAGTGGTTTTTAAAAAATAAGATTAAAATTTTATTTCACTATAAAAAGATGTGGTAGTTATAATTTTGTGCGATTTTTTATTTTTATTCAAATATGTTTTTATTTCTTAAATTTTTCATATATCTTTTAAACGGATGTAACGAGTAATCAATTTTTCCGTTCTTTCAATTTTCTCTATATCCTTTAAACAGATATAGCATATAGTCAACGAAAGAAATATCAATATTCTTAATAAAATTTCCTTATTATTTATCGAATATAACTCAGTTAAGGATTATATATATTTATAAATATATATATATATATAAAGAGAGAAAGAGTATATCTTCAGCTTTTTTATTTTGTTTAACGAAGTTCTCTTCCAAAACTTTTCATTTCCACTGTCTTTTCTTTTCCATTTTACAGCTATAAATTTTCTCATGTTTTTCTTCCATCTATTTTTGGTATGCTTTCTCAGATCTTTTTATATTTGAATTCTCAATCAATAATATCTCTTGTTCAATGGCCTTATCGCGTCTTGCTGTATGACTCGCCTATTTCTATTTTAAGTTTTCATTACTGTTATGACGTCTGGAAATTTTATTTTTCTTTGAATTTGTATATATATATATATATATATATATATATATATATATATATATATATATATATATATATATATATATAATGTATTTATGTACATACATACATAACTTTACCATACGTCATTGAATGATGAAATCAATATACGAGTAATTAAATTTTTATTGCAGTTTAATTGCATATTAAATAATGCGTGTTTATGAAGGTTTAATCAATTTACAGAGTTTTTAAAATTTATTTAAAAATATATATTCTGATAAAATGTTATAAAATACTATTTTATACAAATTATTTAACTATTATGTTTCAAAATAATATAAATAATATTACCTCAAAATTATATAATGTTTATATATTCAATAATAATTTATTTTTCATTCTATTCATTATTATACATTTAAATAACTGTGTCGTCATATTTAAAAACCGGCATTTTTAAAAATGTTTTACCCAGATTGTAGAAAATTATGTAAAATTTTCATATTAATTGAATTACTCAGCTTTAAAAATGATACCATAGTTATTGTCAATATTTAAAATTATTTAATGTTCACTTTAGGTAGAAGTGAATAGTAAGTAATTTTGAATACTTTTATTCATAGACTTATGGTATTGGGTGAATGATTAATTTGTGTAATAGTAAATTAGCTACGGAAGCAAATTAATAGTAAAAAGGAATGTTATTTAAAAATTATTTCGTCACCAACTATATATTGTTATGGTACAAATTTAAATTAAAATAAACATTGTAACATTTCATTTAAAGAAGATATTTGAAATATGAATAAAACATATGAATTTCCAAATTGAATATTATTTGTATTTGGATACAAAGAATATCATTTTCATTTTGTATGATTAAAATATTAATGTTACTTACTGTATTGCCTTTTTTTATAATTAATGAATCAGAGGAATTGTTACTAATAAATATATTAAATGTTGCTATTTTAGTAAAATAGTATTTTTGTTTGTTTTTCTTAAAAAAATAAACTTATTTTTTTCTTAAATTTACTTACTCTCTTACTACTAAGAAAAGAAATGTATCAATGTATCTTAATACTTTTACGTATCAGTGAATCTATTCTTATTTTTAATGAAATTGTAAATATTTCGATATTGTTGTAAAATGTCTTAATATTTAATTTTCTTTTTTTTTAGGTAAGTTGCTGTATATATTTCTTTTCTAATCTCAATACTTCTCAAATATTGTATATCAAACAACTATTGGTAAGTTAAATACATTTTTTCTTGTACCATAATTTTATTCCGTGGAATTAGGTGTTTTAAAAGTCGACTTTACATTTACTAATATAATTTTTAATTCAAATTGAGATGTAAATTCATAAGTCTTGTTTTATTAGTCATTAGTATAAAAAAAGTAAAATGTTCTTCACATAACCAGAGCATTTTCACAAATAAAGAACAATTTAATAAATAAAGTGATAAATTGTAACGATAGTTGTAAAGAAGTCAGTCAAATCATTAAAAATTAAAACATTTTTTTTCATTTTGATTTAAAGAAACTGAATATACTTATGCTTAAATAATGCTATCACTATTAAAATGTGAATACTAGAAATTCAACAGTGATATACGTATGATAAAAATAATAGTGATCCATTTGCGAGACTTCAAAACAATCGCCTTTTATTATAATTTTGAAATAAAATTGCAGATTTAAATTTTCATAAAAATAGCTTTTATTCATTGTATATCTAATATCTACTTATATTCTATCACTTTCTTTCTTTATAATATTGTGGTTGATAATATTTGACATGTTTTAATTTTATATATGAATAGTTTATTGGACATCAGATATAAAAATCTTAGTAATCAAAAATGCTCTGTTTTTAGAAATTATATGAAAAAAAGGTTTGTCTAAATTGACGAAATATTTACGAATGAACAGTAATAATAATAGGTTTTTGATTGTTTTGAAAGTTAAGTAATGGTCTTTATTAAGGAAAATATTAAGTAATATACGGTATAAAATACTGCTTTATGTAAGTTATGAAACAATTACAATACCAGATGAGCAAAAATATTTTTTATTTATTTATTATTCATGAAAATGTAGAGATTCAGTTTTTTTGATTTGAATAATATTTTAAAATAAATGTTGATTAAAAACTTATGATGTAATAAAAATCTGGTTATTGTTGTTAATAAGACTTAATATTATCATGGCTTTAAAATTTAATAGTAAAAAATAGCAACTTTTTTGTACCGGTTGGAATATTCCAAGAAGAACTGACGCTAGACTTGATTTAAAATATTTATAATTCCGATTATTATCTACAATATTAAGAAAGAAATTAATTCTTATACTGTTTTTGAATTTTAATGATGTCAGTTATGTTGTATCTATTTATTATTTTATTTTAAAATTATATCTACATATACACATTTCATATTGCCATAAGCGATCAAGACAGAAGCTGTTTTCTTCTCATCTATTATTTAAATTTTAATCAAATCACTTAACAAAAATGAACCGATTACTTAAACAACATTACTTCAAAAAATTACACTTCTGAAAAAAATATATGTTTTGTGTAATTTAAATCATCAATGCCAAATATAATTTGATAGATTGTGTCAGTTAAGTATTGTAGATGGAAAAAACAGTTCAAAAAAATAAATATACTTGTCAAGGTTATATTTCATCCGTTTATATATATATATATATATATATATATATATATATATACGAATAAATATTCACGGAAATAAACCGTCATTGTATAAAAAAGCGGTCGATTTTTTAAATTATTTATTACATGCATCATGCGCTCAAGGACACAAATATGATTTTCCATTTGGATGTTAAAGTGTATGAACCAGTTTTGAACATGTGTCGTGATTTCAACCATGACACGAGTACAAAAAGAATTCTTATAGATACGACCGGAAAAAATTTGGTATGAATGACCTATTCATGCCTTGTGAACACTTGTTTGACTGTGTGTAAATATGTATGTGTGCGTGTGAATGTGTGCAATCGCTTGTGAGTGGGTAGCAAAATTTGTGTAATATTTAATTTTATTATTCAGTTCATTTTTTTTATTCTAGCATGTTTATTCTTCAAGATACTTCAAATTAAATGTCTTATTTGCTTAAATTTGAACATGTTTGGAAAACTTAGAAATTTTCATTTTCACCATTATTAAAATCATCTTATTAAAATCATTTTTATAAGTAAAAGTATATTTACAACGTTTGTGAGATTTTTCCAATTAGTAATTTGTAATTTAAAAAATTATACTAATTGAAATTCATTTAATAATATTCAAATAGTAATTGAGATAATTTTAAATAAAAAATAATAATTTAATTTCACGTTGATGTAAATTATTGATTTTTCACAAACACGACTTTTGCATTAATTGAAACGACATTTTTTTCAAATCATACATATTTTTACTATTATTAAAATTTAATTTATTATCTTTAACCTTCGTAATTTGGTATAGGAATAAATATTAGGTTAGAACAAAAGTTCGTTTGTATTTTTTCAATAGATGGCTATAACAGTAATTTGTATTGATGTACGTGATTTCTAACCTCGAAATTTTATACTGTTTCATTAATTAACAGTATAACATATTTTTTAAAAAAATTCTTCAGATTGATAAATTATATTTGTACTAATGAATCGCATTTCTTCCTGTGATTCTCTTCTCAAATGCAACAAAAGCGACCTGTTTGTGAAGAAATTAAGTCAAAGAGAAATGAATAGTTTACATCAATACAGAAAGAAAAATCTTAAAGGAAGCTTAGCGAACGTCCGTTACCTCAACTTTTAAAGCAGGTTTGCATCCAAAAAAGGCTATGCTTTGTGTTTGGTGAGATTGAAACGAAATCCTCAAATAAATACTTTTTAACAGCAATTAGAGTGTTACTAAGTATTTAGTCTGAAAAATATTGTTCGAAATTAAATAAGTTGAAGGTAGCAATCAACGAAAAGTTAAAAATTAAGAAATCACAACAGCTTTGTGTCCCAACATAATAAGAGAAACATTTGTATTTTTACTCATTTAGCAGTTGTAGTTGGGTAGAATATCCTTTGTTATCCGTTATATTCGCTAGGTATTGGGCCTTCAAATTATTTTCTCTGATCTCTTAAAAATAGTCCACACGGTGATCGATTCTGATCTTGAGAAGCTTCTAAAAACTATTTTAACGTGTGTTTCAAGGAAAACCCGACGAAGTTCTACACTAATGAAATAATAAATCTGTACGAAAGATGACAGAATGTTATTTAAAGTATCCAAATTGTATTGTTGGTTTAAAATCCGAACGTACTTTTGTTTCAACAGTATAGTATTCATTCTGTAAGTGAAATCTAAGATACTAAATATAATTTGTTGAGTGCTTTGTTATATGAATGATAAAAAATTATTGAAACATTTTCATATGTTATTCATTATTAAAGTACAACTACAACGATTTCTTTTTATAGCGAATTGCGACGTACAGAACAACTGACCTATAATAAAATGAAATGAAGAATGTCTTTAATAAGAGAAGTATGCTGTTGATTAATTGTTCATTAAATTAGTCTGCATCTAAATAAATTCATACTTTATGTTTAGCGGAATTAAGAGAAAATATAGTGTAGGAAGTATAATAGAAAAATATAATTATTTTATACAGTCAGATGATAAATACAATAAAGTATAATTTGGAGTTATAGTAGCGTCTCTATGCTGTAATTCATAAAAAAATGTCATATATAGTAAACAGGAAGTAGATTATGTTTTATTAAAAATATATCAGATCTTATAACATTTTTTAAATCTAGTAAATTTGTTATAAGTTAATTGGAATGTTTAGTTATATTTGCTATATTCTTGTAATATTTCATCTTTGGATTGTCATTCATTCTTATCTCTGCGAAATTCTCTTTATTGCAAAAACTTTAATTCTTTTGAATAATTCAAATTATATTTCAACAAGTTTTTCGATTATTCGTAGATTTGTGTTTTATTAAAAAGAAATTATACACACGTTTCCCTTATATACATGTTCCTTTTTAATAAAATACAAATCTAGACGTCACATTTGGATGACTCTTTATATGAGTAAAATTCTGTATGGACGGAAATTGTTCATCTATTCAATAAATTCGAAAAAATTATCCATAAAGAACGTTGTATATATTATTAAATAAAGTTGATTTTTTAAATAATAATGTTGATATTGAGTTTAACTTCAAAAAATAACAAAACACTAAACACAATAAAATAATTACATAATTTTAAGCATAATTAGAATGAAACATTAATGTATTTATTGAAAGTGTTTTAATATGAAATTTAAAATAGAACAGCTTTGAATTACAATTTAAAAATAAAAAGATCTAACTGCAAAAAAATGTTTATAAAAATATTTGAATTTAGAGGTATTTTTCTACAAAAATGTTTGATAGACAGCAATGTATATAGTTTGATATTACAATTTAAATTATTTGTATATTTTTCTGAAAAATCTGGGAATATTTTTATATACTTCTGGCATAAGTGAAATTTCCTTAACCTTTTCGCTACGGCGGTTTGATCCGCCAAAATGTCGCCACTGAACGGGATCCCTCGTCAAAAATGTACACATTGCATTAATAAGTGATTACTTATTATTACTGCTATTCTTATTATTATTACTGAAGTACATAAATTAGTTCGCGACGCCGTCGGTTATAACTGGCGTTCATCTCTGCAACTCGCGCATCATGGATGCCAGCTATAGCCGGCGTTAGGCTCCAAGGGTCGCTTCGTGGCCGCCGGTTATAATCGACGTTAGGAGGGAAAGAGTTAATAACAAGTTTATTTTCTTTTGCGAAACAAAATTGTAACACATCATTTTTAGTAAATAAGTGTAATCATTTTTTTATATTTAATCGAATTTTATTTAAATGAACAATTAAAAAAATATAATAGAATTCCTACCTTGTGGCATTATCGGTAATTCATGTCCTATTATTTAAGTTGTTTTTTTTTAAAAAAAATAAACTAAAATGGAAACAAAAAATTAATGTTTAAAAAAATTGTATGAAAATTATAGTACTATTATTGAATTGATATAAAATAGCTTTATGTTGCTTTGAGTAATTATAACATCACAATACTTGTATTTTTTTAAGAAAACTACTTTTAAATATAATATTTAGTTGAGTAACGCAAGGTAAAAATGTTTAATAAATAAATTTTAACAATTTTCTGAGATTGCACGATAAAAGTTTGTAAAGCTAAAATTAAATTTGAAAATGAAAAATTGACATTGTAATGTTTTCTAATTTTTTTAAAAACAATAAGTTGAATATTAATAAAATTCTAATTTAAATATGATTCAATGATATAAATTGTTTATTTGGTATTTATATTATTTTGTTTAGGAAAATATTTCCTTTATACAAAACTGTATATAGAAAAGAAAGGAAAATTATTAAGGTTATTATTTAGACTAGTGGCTGCAGTAAGTAATGTATCTTTTTAGTAATAAATATGTTTTGTAAAAAAAATATAATGAAAATTTATCGTTAGACTCTTATTGTATCAAAAATGCAGACATCCCCGTCGATGTCGCGGTACTCTTCGCACCACTACTGCAGCCACATTTCACAGATAGCCGTTATTAATTCTAAAAAGTTGCACCGGTTGCCCCGTCTCACCAAGCTATATTTCATGTAGTTGCTGGAGCAACGGAGAATGAACGATGGGTAACAGTCGAGGGACTCGCCTTTTGCGAGTAGCACAGAAACAAAGTTGTCACCGGCGCACTGAATAGCGTGCGCGTCCATGTCGCAAGCATTTTTCATCTGCTTTTACAACGTACAAAAGGGACAAAGACAACAGACAGAATACAAGTCGACAACTGAGAGTGACGAAAAAATCCTCACGGGTTAGATTAAAATTGGCCACCTGCAGACGCTCAGGTAGGTAGATGGACGACGGTAGTGGCGGTGGTGCCACGTGTATATAACGGTATTATTAATAATATTTACACAATAAAATACCTACGACATAGAAATTTCTAATAAATGTAATATATAGACGACCCCCCGATGGTGCAAATATGAACCGCTCACGCACGCCGCAATCGCAATGTTGGTATTGTTGGTATTTTACTAGTTGAATTGAATATGACGTGGCCGATGTGTTTACGAGTATGTGCATGTTTGGTCTCCGTAAAGGAGTGAATAATGAATAAACTATTTTAACTATTATTATACACGGTGGTGTGTACATGTCTAATGAAATGACTGTAGCAAAGGACGATGTAACATTTTGGAAAAATTATTTTATGTATATACATATATACAAGCTTGGCCAAAAATATTACCTACCACTATTAGTTCTATTATTTCGTTATAATATTTTAGATATTTCTTTCATTATAACTCGTTATTCATTATTAACCCTTATCAGTCGTTAGCATTTTGTACTTAACTTTCCGCTAGGTCGGAGATTTATTTGAGTGCATATTGTAAGAGAAGAGTAACTAAAGTTACTTGATATAAAAAGATAGTTTTGTGCATAATAATTTTTAAGCTCCTAAACATTTCCGAAGATTTGGCGTCCTATATTTAAAAGGAATACTTGAAGTTAAATTGTCTTCATCATCATTGTCGATTTCAATCCAGTCTTCATCACAATCAGGAACAATTTTTCTTTCCACTTCGCTTTCCTCTTCACTTGAATATTGAATAGGGATCAATTTTTTTTCCTTGACTGAAATATAACACTTGTATTACTGTCTCATTCATCACAAGAATTAAAATCACTTGCCGAATATTCAAAATTTTTACATATTTCAATACAACTATCACTGTTACTTTCCATATTACTATAGTTTTTTTTTATTCATTTTTGCAAGACAAAAATATAATATAATAAAATAATTGCTGAAATATGACAGAACGTGTTGTCTGCTATCGAGTAAGAATTAAACTGTAAAAACATACAGTGTGTACATTCATCAATAAGGACGTTGTTACTTGTTCAGTCTTGTCACCTCGCACGTGACATACGACTGATAGAGCAAAGTTGTAATGTCACGTCAGAGGTGACATACGACTGATAAGGGTTAAAACACAATAAAAGTGAACAATTTTTTAAAGGAACGATAAGTTGATAATAAATAGATTGTTTATAATACCATCAAGGATAAAATTTCATGGAAAAATGGAATAAGTCGCCATTAATAACGCCAAAAGTCGATCTTCATCCGAAAAAAGTTATATTGTTGTGTTTGGTAGGATTATAAATATATCTCGTGTTGTGAGATTATTCCGAATAATAAAGTTATTAATTTGAACATGTATTGTTTCTAATTGGATCTATTAAAAGCAACAGTTCAAGAGAAACGTTCGGTATTAGCCAATAGAAAGGCATTGACTTCATTCAAGAAAATACGAAATCATATGTTTCTTTAATGATTCAGCAGAAATTGTTAAAGATTGAATAAGATATTGTACTCCTATTCGCTTTATTTATTAGACCTTGAACCTTTGGATTACCATTTGTTCCGGTTTCTGCAAAATTCTCGTAACGAAAAAGTAATAATTTTTTGAAAGCTTGCAGAAATTGCTCAATCAGTTTTGGAGTAAAAAGTTGGGAAATTTCACAGTGGTGAAATTATAGTGTTTTTCGAAAGATGGAACAAGGTTATCATTAAAACTGTCTATGTACGTTGGTCAATAAAATTTATATATATATATATATATATATATATATATATATATATATAATATATATAAATTTCGAATTTAATCTAAAAAGCTAATTTTTCTTAATAACCTAATATGTTTGATAACACAATATCATTAAAGATTTTGTTGACAGAAGATTTCAAAACTTTAGTTAATATTGAACTTTTTACCTGACAATTTATTGTTTCACAAATTTTTTTTTCTCTATACGTGATGTGTAGTTATGC
>CP092087.1:42322786-42342786 GCA_029203775.1 Neoneuromus ignobilis
ATATAAATAATATTTAACAACATTTCATTTTGAATAAACAATATTTTAATAGTTGTCTATATTTACATCCTTTTTTTGTACTATGATATTACAGTTTTCATTGGAAATAATGAGATAGCAACATATATCCTTGAAATTGAAATAAACGCTAACGAGAAACTCTGTTGTCATTAACAAGGTAACATATGATATTTATTAAAATAACGCATAGAAAATAATTCGTATGTAGACTAGTTTATTTACTTTATACGAAATATTTGTTATCTAAATCCATACATTTATACATACGGGTGTGTATATATATATATATATATATATATATATATATATATTTGTATATAATATAATATAAATATATACACACATAAAGTGTGTCTCAAAAGTATCCTTACTTGATTAAACAGATGGTATTAATGGCGAAGTTTTTTGAAATAAAGTGGTACTTTTTTGGTTACTCACTTAATTTATAACTACGTTTTGTTTGATTGAAGTTCGATGAATTTGTCGTTAATTATAATATTCATTGTAATAGTACGTTTTTGCCACTTATCGAAAAGTTGGTATGAAATAAAAAAATATTATTAAATTTTGCGTGGAATAATGTTTCAAATGTGGAATGAAGCTTATGGATAAAACGTTTTATTATACAAAACATTTTACGTTCAGTATATAAAGTTTAAAATGGTAGATAGTTATTGGAAGATTATGGATGCTGTGGATGCCCTTTAATCAACTAAAAGGAACAAATTGTAGAAAAAAGGTATAACATAATTGAAATTGATTGTTGCATGTCTGTAAGATTAATTTACAAAGTCCACTGATATTATCAAATCGGATTTTGATCATAAATTTACAATGACTAAATTTTACGCGTTATTTGTATGTTATGCATACATTTGTTATATATATATATATATATATATATATATATATATATATATATACACACATACATACACGAGGGTCGTTTGATAAATATGGTAAATTTATTTGTTGTTTAATTTAATTAATTAATGAAATTAAATTTTTCAATTTAGTTTTTTTTACTTTTTTACCATACTTATCAAACGATCCTCGTTTGATAAGTATGGTAAAAATATATATATATATATATATATATATATATATTTATATATATATACATACATACATACATACATACATATATTATGTATATATATGAAATTCGTATATTATAAAATTGTATATTCCTCTCTGTTTAAAAAGAAAAGTTTTCGATCAATGCATATTACCTATTTTCACTTATAGCATTAAAACATGGGTCTTGAATACTAGAGTGATTCAGCGGTTGAGGATAACATAGAGAATTATGGAAAGATGTATGTTGAAAATTACAAGAAAAGATAAGAAGAGAAATGAATGGATCAAAGAGAAAACAGAAGTTACAAATGTTATGGCAATTGAAAAGTTTAAAATGGAAATGGGCCGGTTATGTAGCAAGAAGATGGCATCGTCGATGGACAAGGAAAGTTATTGATTAAGAACGTCTATATCTAAGAATGGCAAGGAAGAGACCCATGAGTAAATAGGAGAGGGAAATAAGGAAAATCGCCGGAATGAACTGGAAGAAGAAAGTATTGGATTGATCGAAATGGGAGGTTTTATGAGAGATCTTCATCCAACAGTGGATTGAGAGGGGTTGCTGCTGATATTATATATATATATATATATATATATATATATATATATATATATATCTATGATATATAGTGTAGCGCCTGTCATGTGAGAGAAGTACATTTGATCCCTGATCGGTGATAAAGGACAAGCGGGGTTCTTTAGCCTTTGTGAAGGCAACCTGCCTAAGGTAGTAAACTTCAGAAAAAAATCCTTATCAACTCGCCTTATCAGCGAGGTGATTATGACCAAATACTTGCGAATGCTTACATTCATTAGAGTTTCATCCAGCAGTGAGCGGATATAGTTGATTTGATATATGTATAAAACGTGAATAATTTTGAGAAAATCAATTTGTATTTAAAATATAAAAGTTTTATTAAAAAAATATATTTATTTTATATAACTATTCATAGGTCTACTAAATTTATAGTAAATTTTATTGTAATTACTGAATTGATATGTTGTTGGTCCACATCATATGTATAAATTAAAGGTTTTTCATACTATTAACTAAATTATATGTTACTTTAAAACTAATTTCATTTCGTATTTTGAAAATTATGATTTAAAAGGTCGTACTTGTTATATAGAATTTTTACAAGTCTTTCTGTATTTTAGTCCACAAATTCTTTCAAAGATTATAGCCATGTTTTAGGGAAGTTTGGTTAATAAATTAGTTGTATAGTAGCTACATTTAACTTTATGTACGATTTATTTTTCATTACCTTGTTAAAAATAACATTTTTGGAATTTTTAGTTTCATCTCATATTTTTCAAATGCTAATGTAATACATTTAATAAGACCATCAATAAACTATGAAAATACTAACCATAAACTTTATATAATTAATCATAATACACCATCAATAGATTCTAACTTTTGAACCCTATTATTGACCATACAGTTATAGAACCCTATATTGTTTGATCTTCGACAGTTAACGTTCACAAGATCCTACGTGGGGTATTTTTGTACCTGAATTTTTCATTAAATATGGGGATTTAAATATAACAATGGTATATAAATAATAAAATCATGAGGTACAAAAGTACCCCACGTCGAGCGACCAGGGTTAAATGTATTTTTTATTTCTTTTTTTATTTTCGGTATGTTTTTGTAATTAAGTTTAGTTATTCTCGTTAATGTATATTTGTTTCAAATATTTATCTTTAAACGTTAATGAACATGAAATTTAAATAGAGACTTCAATGTAACCAATTGTTTCTTGTATAAAATATGTCTAGTATTTTTCCTGTCGTGTTCATATGCTTCTGTTGAACAATACTATAATCGTTTACGTTAATCGAAAACACTGTAACGAGCGATAAAAAAAGAGCCGTTCAGTTTCATCAGACGCCGAATCACATTATAACAGAAACAATGAATGCACATAGTCGTCGTGCAACAACTAAATTGAATGTATTTGCGACGATGGGACGATAATACCGACGTGCACGCGGCTTGTTGCACAGTGAAGACGCGTCTGCTGCTCTCGCGCCACTGCGATTCCACAAGTTGGTTGTTACTGTTACAACTTTTAATAGGTCACGTCCTCGTACGTGAGCTCTATTCAAACTCTTATCGTTCGAATTGTTCTGAAACATAGAACGTGTTGATATAAACGTATTCTCTGGACGAGAACCGTGCTCTCGTTGCTCGTCTCACGCTCCTTTTACGTTCATTTCTAGTGTGATTGCACGAGTGCATTCGTATGCTGTTTTCGTACGGTTCGAGAACGATAGCATTCTCTTTGAATGGATTTTCAACACTTTTTCGTGTTTATTAATATTCTGTTTGTGGATTGTTTCAAAAACAAATCTATAAAAGATTGTATGCCATTTTATAGGTTCTGCAGATTGATTTATAAAATGATTTTATGTAATAAGATTCGAATACATTATTTATTTTTAGTTCAATTTTTATATTTAATGAATTCAATTTCAAAACAATGATTCGTGTCTGTAGTAAAGAACAGTCGATTTATTTTAAAATTGGTTTCTTCAGAATAAGATCGTTTCATAGGATAACGTAATGATTTTTTTTATATTATTTATTTTGATAAAAAGTTAGAAAAACAGAAGGAACATATGTTGTATCATAAATAACTGATGAATGATGTTATGAATAATAGTATTTGGGATGTTATGAAAGTGTTACACTACGTGCACGATTTAACATTTTAATGTTATATTATTTTGAATTGTTTTATATCTGATTTTTTGATGAATGACATTTTTATAAGTATTTAATAACTGAAGGAATATATATATATATATATATATATATATATATATATATATATATATATATATATATGGAATTTAAATACAATCAAGTTTAGTGATTATCAATTCTGAAATCAAAAACATTCGATTTATGTTCTAAAAACATAAAATAAGTGTTTTTGTAATAATTGTTATAGTTGTTTTGTTTAAAATCAGAAATAATTGTACATTTTATAAATGTTTAAATATTGAAAACTGTGTCTTCACCATCGTGATCATAACTGTTTTCATTTTTTATTAATTCTCAGCTGATATAAGTAATTGGATCTTGTTTCCGTATGTACATATATGCATACATACAAAAATGTATATATTAGGTTCCCCCAAAAGTTTTTTTCGTTTTATTATTAAGTAATACATGTACAATATTTTATGATTTATGTTATATTATTGAGTTATATACGGTCCATTTTGCTCTGTTACCTTCCTCCATCTCTCCGGAAGCTGCATAATTCCATTTTTCCAAAATTTTTGTGATTTGCTAGCAAAATACTGTTTCAAGTGCATTTTTATGTCATTTATTGAACTAAATCTTTTACTGCGAAGAGATTTTTTAACGAATCACATAGGGAAGTATCTGGAGAGTACGGAGAATGAGGTAGAACATCCTAGTCAATGTAAATAATTTGTTTCTATCAGCTAAAGACACGTGGGGCTTGGCGTTATCGTACTGGAAAACGACGCCTCGTCTATTTGTAAATTCTAGCTGTTTTGTACCGATTTCTTCGTTCAGTTTGTTCAGTTGGGAATAAGTATTTTGTTGAACTAATGGTTTCGCCTTGTGGAATCAATTCACAATAAATAACACCTTTCCAATCCCACCAAATAGACATCAAAACTTTCTTTGTGTGAAGACCGGACCTTGCTACCGTTAAAGGCTTTTTATCGCTGGACCAAGAGCATTTACAGTCAACATTCTCATAGAAGATCTAAGTCTTATCCCTAATAACTAATCTCTTCAAAAAAGGTTGTTTCTCGTGTTGTTGAAGAAGCAAATCACACGTCGAAATACAGTTCAGGAGATTTCTCTCTGTTAACTGATGTGGAACCCATACTTCAGAGCGATTGACGTAACCGAGCTTTATAAGATGATTGTGTATTGTAGTTCGGGGAATTTTTAAAGCATCCGCCAATTTTCGAACAGTATATCGCGGATTTTTGTCAATCATGGCTTTGATGAGGTTCGTATTTGTAGTAGATGGATGGCTGCTGCGGTCTTCTTCTTCCAGATTAAAATTACCAGCTCCGAATTACCTAAACTAAGTGCGAACTGTCTGAACACTTGTAGCATCATTCTTATAAACAATGCAAATATCGTTTGCATTATCGTTAGCACTGTTACCTTTTTAACCAGTTGCGCTGAAATGACGTGCTATGTAAGTCAACTGCTATCTGTACCAAATGTCGATAAGACGTACATAGCACGTCGTGTGATTTTTGCTAAGTTAAAATAATATCGGAGTTCAGTTAACAAGTGTCACACTTCTGTTTTGAAGCCATACAAGTGCTTTTTTGTAGAACTTCATTAATTTTACATATTTTCATTGAATAATAATCAAGTAACTACAAAACACAATAATTTTTTTTTATTATTATAAAAAACTATTTTATCAAAGAACTATTTTTTTAATAATAGCGCATCAGAAAATGTTGTATTGGATTTATGTAGACCTTTAATTGATTTTGGACACACCCTCTTTTTAGATAACTGGCATTCGTCACCAAAACTGTATCAGAAATTACATTTGCAAAAAATTAATACTATCGGAACAGTCAGATCTAATAGAAAGAATATGCTAAAAGATCTCGCAGCGACAAAATTAAAAACATTTTAAGTTCTTTTAAGATCTTACAATGGTATCTTAGCTGTAAAATGGAAGGACAAAAAAGATATATATTTACTTTCTTCAAAACATTTCAAAGCAGAAATGATTGTAACAAAAAAGAAAAAATGTAGAAATTATACAGACCAAAATGGAAACATTACAAAACCTAATATAGTTTTAGATTACAATGATGGTATGGGTGGAGTAGATCTGCAAGGTAGCTATTTATCATCTTTTCCTTTAATGAGAAAATTTGCAAAAAGTTACAGAAAAATATTCTTTTATCTAATGGATATGGAATTTTTAATACCTCTATTCTATTCGGTAAAATAACAAACGTACCAAAACCCAAGAAATACTCCTTTTCAAAAATTATTAATAAATTTGTTAATCAATTTAAGAGTTTTACTATAATGTTAATGTGTGTATGTGTCTAAAACTTTATAAAAAAATGATTTTAAATACCAACTCGCTGCGAATTGCTTTGGACGGATTTGCCACGCGTGCATGTCAATTAATTGCCAGCGCAACTGGTTAAAACAATGCAACATTACTTTTGTCACAAATGCTTCTTTCGATTTTCTATACTTAAAGGCGTACAAAAGAGCGTGTATAATTTATCAATGCGAACAAAATGTATTCTACCATAGCAAGAAGACGACTGAAATGGATGACATCAACATCTAAGAGGTAATGTTGCATGTTTATGTAAATGCTGCTAGATAAAACAGCTGTGTGCAAGGTGCGAAAGAAACTTTTAGGACAACCTAATATTTGAAAATACATTTTAGTTCAGTATTTTTAAAATTAATTGCAGCAAATGTCTAGTGTATTGTATAAATTTTTTTGGCGAATTCAATTATTGACTGCATGTTGATGTTCACTGGCTGAAGAAACAAATAAAGAACTGTTTTAGAACGTATGAATTAAACTCAAACATGGACTTGAATACGATGGTAAATATGATGATATAACCTTCTATATACCATACATGTAAACAGAATAAGCATACATTGTCAGACGATCATAAAAAGGCACTAATATATTCGTGTTTCTCCTAGGATTGATCATATGTATGTTTTTACATATTCACACATATATTGAAAACTTGGTACAGTCACGAGTAGTCTATACAAACACACGCGGTAATAACCCACATACATTCGCGGTAATAACGCACATGCATATATAACACATACATACAATAATCATTACAAAGTACATTTGTATCTCTGTTATACCAAAGAGATATACGGTTAGCGTCCAACGAAGATACAAGTACGCAGTCAACACAAACAAACCGAGTGATTCGTGGAACGCTAATTGCCATTGTAAATTGAACATAACCACATACTGCCTGTGTTCGGAGGAGTCGTATATTTAATACTGTACTGGCAAAGAGGACGTGTTTATTTGAATATACTTTTTATTGCATGCATATGTGTGCGCGTGTGTAGAAGTTTCTATATACATTTGCAATCGAAATTCAGCGTCAGATATAGTTTTTGTCCTATTTGGCACTTAATGGGAATTAGTTTAGAGCATAAAACCTTCTATCGAATTACAAAATGCAGTATTAATGAATTTTTATTATAAATGAAAATAAATATTATAGGAAAATCATTTCCCAAATTTTTACTGGTTGATATAGATTAGAGTTTTGTGTTTAAATATTTAATTTTATTTTTCAGTACTATTTTTTTGTACATAATAATAACATTTGAAGTAAAGTTAGATGTTGTGGCAAAATTTATTCTATAAAAATGTATGGTTACACGGTACAAAATAGTTTTATTATCAGAATATATGATAAAAAAGTAATGTTACCACATTTTTATCTAAATATTATAAATGGTACTGAGATCATTGTTAAATCCTAGATAATACAAAAATATAAGATGAAATAATTGAAATAGGCAATTCTTTTTCTTTTTTCCCCAAGTTTCTATTCCTTAATCCCTTGCCATACAATTTAAATCAAATTTCATGTGGCGTAAAACGACTATTTATTTTTCAACTTTGAGATATGTATAGGCTTCATAATATATATTCTGCTTATATAGCGATAAAATATAAAAAGAAAATGTCATAATTCAATTCTAATTATTAAACATATTAAAGACTAATTAAATAAATATGAATAAAAATTTTAAAAGTTCTGTTATGTATGACATTTTTTTAAACATTCTGGTAAATGGAGAGGAATTAGACATTTTTTGCATTGCCAAGTTGTTTCACTTCTTGTGTTGTTTTTAGTGCACACGTAAAATCTTTTTGCAGGATGTTCCTTTTTGCTGGTGAATGGTATGTGTTCAGGAAAATGAGCCCAATTTTTTGCTTGTAATCGTGTTGGGCAGGTACTTTGCGAAGGTCTGCCACGTAACACATAGTCAAGTAGGAATAAATTACAGAGCATTTCTTCCACAATATTCAGGCGAAAATTTATAAGTGATTGCTGTTTTAAAATATGTACTCCAGAATAAATGTATTTATTTATATTTTTATTTAGAATCTTTACTTGAACTTGAACCTTTAGATGAATAGTCAGCCGTTCGAATTCGTTGAATTATATTCTCACTACCTTGATTTGAATAGTCAGTTAAAATTTCATCATCACTTTGGTATAAATTCAAAAAGGACACGTTAGAAGGATTATTTGTATGGCTCATTCTTTAACACTATATTATAAAGGTTCTTGTAATTTTATTTAAAAATTGATGAAATATAATTGAATATTTATATTTGAACATTCCATTTTCCTATTCTTATTTTTTACATTGCTTTGGATTGTTTCCATTTTGTCCGCTCTGTTCGAAAAAGCGGTTTTTTCTTTGAATCCTTTTATTTTCAGTAGGTGATTGGTCTGATATGAAGAACCTTTTTACCTCGAGGAAACTGACATTTGGTCACAAAAGTTTAATTATGAGTATTCACTACTTTTCTCATCTGTCATTCAAAGAAGCCTATCTCTAAAATAATGTCTTTCGAATTATTAGGTAAATTTTTAATAAAAATATTTATATTAGCAATGCTGGAAAAAACATTAGATATATGCGTTTGTTGATATTACTTCGTTTGTTTACAATTATATAGGGTTTTCCAATTGGTGGTAGCCATATTTGAAATTTTTTAAGCTTATTTTGACATTTCAACTCGATATAGTTTGGCAAATTATCCTGGAACGTTTAACACTTCAACAACGTTTAGAAATTGTAAAAACTTATTATATTTAGATTAACATATTTTATAAAGAAACGAATTCATTTACTAATTTACATCTCATTAAATAGCGTGTTATAAATTGCACTCACTAATAAATATTTTATTCATACCAAGATGTGAGTCCTACTTACTATTTCATTTTACTATTGATATTACTCATTTTAATTTTTTTTCCGTACTGTGATAACTAATTTTTTTTAGTCATCATTTTTCGTGCGTTATTATAATTTCAATTTTGCAAATAAAAGTCACTTTTTGTAATATATAATGAGTTAAAAAACACTTTTTTATTGATATATATATATATATATATATATATATATATATATATATATATATATATATATATATATAGTTATTTTAAATCACAGTATCAATCATACTAATTATGTACTCATTTAGTATATATTTAATTCATGCTTTTATAGAAAGAAAAATGTTTATTTATTCGCGTCAGTGATTGGTAATCGTTGAAGACAACAGGTTTTAACAAGAGAACCAGGTGAATGTACTTGCACTTGGTTTCCATTAGCAATGGCATCCACTTGTCAACTACTGTTCCTCCGTATAATATATCATTTCGATTCGTTGACCAGTTTTTTCTCCCATTACTGTATTCGTACAGTACTTTTTGAACATGGAGCAGAATGTTAGTATATATAGACGACGCCGTTGACATTGACATTTCTTAGAAGTAAATCACTATTTGTACAGTGTGACTCTAATGCGTATGTGTGTTTTAAAACGTATGTTCGTTTTAGTTGAAAGTATTTTTTAATATTGATTCTTTATGTAATCACATGTACAAGCACTTATCTTAGAGATCATTAACCTTTATATTCTTTAGATGAAGATGCTTTCGCTGTTTATTTAAACGCCTCTTAAAGACTTTTGTCATCTGCAAGAATTATTATTTAAATATAACTTAAAATAAATCAGAAGATTTTCCAAGTAAAACAGTACTTTTACTCTAATTGATAGAATTACCAATAAAGAAAATAAGTTTCAATTTATTGTTTTTAAAAAATATTAACTGGATAATAATAATAATATTCATTTAATTTTTTCAATTTAATGAGCTTATCTGTTTTTACATTTTTAAGACGATATTTTGTTGGCGTTGTCTTTGAAATGCATATATGAAATAAAGTGAGAAATTATTGATTTCTGAACATTTTGATAAAAGAAATTTTGTAATTGGGTAAATATTTATTATTGAAAATGAATAATTATTGTACCCAGCTATAGTATTATTGTGATTTTATTGTACTTCGAATGGATTTTAAATGGAAATATTGCAATGTTTAATGTATTTTAAAAATATGATTTACAGTAATTATTTGTTAAAGTAAACAACTACATATACATTGAACATATAATTAAATTTACATATTTACTAGTAATTATTAATTTGATTAAAATAATATTAAAACTAATCACTATTTATATCAGATTAAAACTTAAAAGTTTAAATATTTAATGATATTCAAAAATTTGAAAATTTCACAATCATTGTAGACGGAATTTCATTAAATTAATAATTTTATACAAATTTATTATTTCAATACGGTGTACAGGTTGTTTTATTTGTCTTGCTGTATGATGTTTTAAAGTATAATCTATAACTCGGAAAATGCGCGTTGAAATATCGAGTCTATAAAAAAACTAACAAACAAAAATATCACAATTTACGTTGAAAAAAAGTTTAATGGTAAATTAATTTTTGGACTTAAGTTAAAAAGGAAATAAAGTACAAAAATTTTTTATATAATTCTCAGATTGAGGGTTGTACATAAGACTGACAATCTCATCTCATAAAAAATATAATCGACATAGAAATCTAATAAAAAAAGCTCCACTGGGATTTTTTTTAACATTGTAAGAAGTTCTAAGGCTATAAATCCGTGCATGAATATATATATTCGACAGGTGTTCTACTGGCTAGTATTACCACTTACCATTCAGGAGAAAGCGTTCGATTTTCGGTCGGATATATAAGGTAGAAGGGGATTTTTAGTTAAAGTGAGGGTAACCTTTCTAAGGGAGTAAACCTTGAATATAAAACTTCACCAACTCACTTGGTCAACGTAGTTAGTATGACCAAGTATCAGTGAATGATAACATTCAGTGAGATTTTCGCCAATCAAGGAGCTTGATATATTGTTGATGTATAACTGAAGGGTTTAGACATTTAATTTATCTACTTACTATCATTTGCTATTTTTTTACTATCCTTTAGTCTCATTCGGACCACCCTATATATATATATTATCAATCTTTTTCTATTTATTGTTAAATGAATGGAAAACTTCTCTCCCAAAACTTTTCATTTCCAATGCCTTCCCTTTCCATTCTACCCTAAAGAACTTTTTCACATCTTATCTATTCACGGAATTCTTTCTGAAACGTTTTCATGTCTCCAAATCAACAATTCTATTCTGTATCAATTATTTTTTCTAACTCGTTCCCATTTGAAACTTTTCTTTTTTGTTATAATGTCTTCAACTTTGTTTTTTTTTCGAATCTATTCGTTTTTAATTCTGCCTCCATATGTATGCCATTCCTAACATACATCTTTATATACTTCTTTCTGTTTTCTGAATTATTTTAATATTTAAGACATATATCACTACCATAAATGAAAGCAGGTTAGATTAAAAACTTCTTTTCTTAATGATAGAGGAATATTTCACTTTATAAAAATTATTACTATATAATCAGCTTCTCTTACCTACTGCTGGATTAAGGCCTGTTTGAATACTTTGTACTTGGACCAATCCAATGCCTTTCTATTCCACTCTATTCTGACAAACTTTCTTATATATATATATATATATATATATATATATATATATATATATATATATATATATATATATATATATATATTGGTATATATATATATATATATATATATATATTTATATATACACACACCCATACATGTCGATTGAGTGTGTAATTATTTTTAATTTAATTATTGTCACTGGTTTATTCATAAAAATCCTTAAAAAGTGTGTTAAAAATGTGTCCTCTTACTAAAAAAATACTGTTTTTAGTTTCACTTTAATCAGTATACTATTTTCTCAATAAATTTTGTTATCAATATATTTATATGTAAAATAGATATTTTTTGCTTATAAAATTGCTTTTAAGTTTTCAAAGATTAACATTTATTAAATACCAAATATGTATTAAATATTTTAATATATATATATATATATATATATATATATATATATATTTATTTAAAATATTTCATATGTTGTCACTATTAAAATTATAATTCGTTATGTATGGACTCAATGAATAATATCTTTATTTAATATTTTAAAGAATAACTTATTTTGGCAATTGACTAATATCAATAAAAAATCTAATACTATTATTACTAATTTATATTATATAAGATCTATTATTTTTAAACTTTTTTTAATATATTTTTTTTGTTTCAGGTAAGTTATTAAAAATATCCTTCATTCGCTATTAAATTAAAATAATTGTGGTGAGTAATTCGTTACGGTTTTTTTATACTGAAGTTTTATTTTCTAAATATAGAATTTTGCTGAAATAATTTGTTTTTGTGTATAGCTTTTTTACGAAATTGAAATTAAATTGTTCTATAAAATTGATTTTGATAAATAAAAATGTATTGGTATTTCGTATTTCAAATGATCAGTACTTTGTTTTATTGTATTTAATATTTTTTGTCAAATATTTTATTCATGATAAAACATCCATTCGTTAATATAAATAATAAAAAAAAATGTTTTTAATTATTTTAACTTTTTTGGTTATACATGTGGAATAAAATTTACATTTAAATTACTAGAATTATCTAATGAAAATTTAGTTTTAATCATTCACGATAGAATATTTTTTTAATTTTTTAATATTTCAACGTTATTATTATATCGGTATCTGACAAATACAATACTCTAATTTATATACGTTGATTGGATTTTATTTGCGATTTTTAAACGAAGTTATGAATTTGAATTGAATTTATAAGACAAAAAAAAGTGTAAATAAAAATGTTTCCATAATAAATATTGCTAAATTTAAGCGTACTTTTTATATATTTATAATTGTGTTTTATATTTTTGTTTTTGGGGAGCTTTTCTGTTGTTTTATATTTTCTACAATTTGTTTCATCTTTAAAATTATTTTCAAATACATTTTTATTTTTGTTGTTTTATGTAACAGAAAATTGAGATTTTAATTGTTTGAGTCGAAATATTTTTTTTTACAACAAACAAAATAAAAGAAATCTGTACAAGAATAAATTTAAAGTTAAATATTTTGTAGAAAACACATTACAGTTTAGGTTTTAAGAACAAACACATCAGTAGAGTTCTAATGAACAAACAAATTTATAAATGTTCATGTAATTGTTTTGCTTTTATAAAAGATAAATATTTAATATTGTTTATTAGTTACGTTTTTGGTAACATTGAAATACAGAATTTATAACAAATATTGAAATAAATTTTAAAATAAAATCGTGATACCTTAATGTATTTTTATATTATTTAAATATATACTAAATACATTAATGTACTTATTTTGTTACGAATATTTTATACTTTAACATACCATAAATAAATTGAATTATATGTTTATTTCAATTATAGTCATTTCTACCTGTATATGTATGTACACATAATTATTCACTTACTCATATTCACACACACACACACACACACATACATATACATATACAAAAATACCTCGCATAGTGCGGCTTCGATTAATACGGTTTCAATATAGTATGGTTTGAACTTAAAAAAAAAATATATGCGCATGCGCACATTATACGCATTGCATGCGCAGTTCTAGTTTTGTGGTCTTTCTTTTTGTATTAGTTTTTGATTCGTAACTCTAGAGTAAAGACGATTTTTTGATAATTAAATTTTAATTGAAAATGAATGTATAAACCCCTGATTTTATTTTGTTGATACATACAAATATTTGAATATATTACCCTCGTTTTATTTACTGAAAAACAGGAAAAACAAATTTGTTTGAAACCAATTAACTTTTTTTGTATTTAGTTAATGTTTCTATTATTCCGGTTTCAAATAGTCCGGAAAATCAGTTTCGATTAGCCGGTTTCAAATAGTCCGGCAAATTCAGTGGAATATATTATTATATATATATGCGATATATCCTATATATATATATATATATATATATATATATATATATATATATATATATATATATATATATATATATATATATATATATATATATGTATGTATATGTATATGTATATATACATACCAAGTGTATTTTCTTCTACATGCCCTTAATATCTGTCGAAGAATGTCAAGAAAATATTAACCATATACATATGTACTTATTACCTAATTATTATTTATAAATTTCAATACAGTTGTATTATAGAACTAAATAATATCAAGAATAAATATTTGACGTAACTTATGATGGAGTTTTTTTCTTGAAGGATATATAAACTGCTACTGTACAAGAATTTAAAAATAATTATTTTGATTTAAAAGACGAACTACGTTCTGACTAACAAATGGATGTGGTAATAACAAAAATCGAAATTACTATTTTATAATTTAATAGAGTAGATTTCTAAATAGTACATAAATTCGGAGACAATTTAACATTAAAACAGACCACATACCGAGAAGAGAATTGTCACTTTGATATATTTCTAGTAGTATAAGGGTATAAGGGAATATTATTTTCTCTGTATGCGGTCTTGCATCAGTTTTGTATGCAATATTGTATGAAAAATTCTAGTTAAAAGTAGGTTTGTAAATTTTATGTATAACGCAAGCTTATTGAAACTGAAAAGTTAGATGGTGTTATTGTGTCGATATATGTTGAAAAAAATAATATAGTGAAACGAAGTTAGTGAATTGTACTATCAGCTTTAACGCAAATAGCTATTTTATATTAATGTGATCTTTTGACAAAATGACAAAGAATGATATTGAAATCTGAATAAATGTAAACTGACACTATTATTACTTGTTTAAAAAATATCGCTCTCTTTTTTGTGCAAATAATCTTTATAATCAGAAGACAATTACTGCTGTTACTCGGAACATTGAAAAATATTTGTATCAAATTTCCTTCTTTTTTACAAAATGAGATTGTATTCTCAAATGAATTCCTTTATTGTTTTTAACTATCATAATATTTCTGAAATATATGGTAAAAAGTTTATGTCTGTAAGTACTTTAATGTTTTTGTGCCATTTGTTTTCACTGTAATTTTGTATTGTATATGACAGTATTTGGAGAGGAAAAAAGCTTACATCGAATTTTTTACCTTTAAAAAGTTTTGACCCTGTTTTTGATTGAATTCTAGGGTTTTAACCATGGTAATACTTTATATCTATCTATGTATTCTCTCTCTCTCTCTCTCTCTCTCTCTCTCTCTCTCTCTCTATATATATATATATATATATATATATATATATATATATATATATATATATATATATATATATGTATATAAAATAGATACTGGAACATCTTTCTTCCATTTTGATTCTTTTTTTCTAATTTTGGGTTATTTCTGTGAGAAAATTAACTAAAAGAATGATGTTTTATGAACAAAAATTACAATTTTTATGAGAAATCTGTAAATTACATAAACATAAATTATAGAATTTTATTTGGTGGTTCGAAAAGTTGTTCTATTTTTCTATAATTAGATTGAAGTTGAGTTAAATGTAATTCTTTTCACCGACAACTTTTTTATGATCACATGATCTTTTTGATATCATTTTGAACATACAGATTTTTGAAATTTTGTTTTTCTTATATGTATTTGGCATTATGTTAAAGATGGAGTATATAATAATATGCATTGTGGCATTTTATGCATTTTTACGTTCGAAAAATCAAAAACGCGACGCAAACCCAAAGCAGTATTTGTGAGATATATGAAAAAATGTAGTTGACAAACAGAAATGCCAAAAATTGTTTATGAAGTTTTGTATTAGACATTTTTTCTTTATTGTGCATTCTGTTTAAGTATAAATACCAAATGAAATTACACAGTTCAGAAATTAGCGGAGATTATTAAAATATCGAATAGCAACGTATATGGTCACTGTTAGCCATTTTGGTATTGCACGATTTAAGCAAAAAAATTGATGGATTTTAAAATGCAGAGAAAGTTAGATATTATTGAAAAGAATTATAACTGGTGGTAAGAAATAAATTGTCCACTGTAACATCGAATATAAAATATCATGAAAAAAGCAAGATAAATCCCCATTAAGAATGCCAACTATTAATCTTCATCTGAAGAAAGTTATGTTATATGTTTGGTTGGATTATAAAGGTGTCCTGTATTGTAAACTTATTATTAACAAGCGTTGTTCTCAGTTGGATCAATTAATAGCAGTACATCAATAAAAAGTCTGGATTTAACCAACAGAAATAATTCTTGGCCACAAGTTTTTTGATGACTTGGCAAAAATTGTTGGAGACAGGATAGGATGTTTTATATTATTCACTGGACTTTAGACCTTCGGTTTATTATTTGTTTTGCTTTTTGAAAATTCTCTAAACTAGAAAAATTTAATTCTTTTAAAAGTTACGATATTCATTTGGAGCAGTTTTTCAATCATAAAATTGGGAGATTTTATAAGAATGAATTTATAAAATCGTTCAAATGATGATGAATGGCTCTTAATAAAAATATTACACAAAAAAATGAATTTGAACTTAAAACTGAATGATTTTTCCAAATTATCCAATATAAAAATCGCTTTATATTTATCGTTATTTATTTACTTTGTAAAAATTACAATTTAAATTAATGTTGGTTTTTTTTGTTGTGTTTTTAATATATTGTGTGTGTAATATATATATACTTAGTAAAAATTACAATTTGAATCAATGTTAGTTTTTTTTTTATGTGAAGGCGGAAGGGAGATTTTTATATATATATATATATATATATATATATATATATATATATATTTTTATATATATATATATATATATATATATATATATATATATATATATATATATATATATATATATATATATATATATATATATATATATATATATATATATATATAATGTAAAGATATCTTTAGACATTGCAGTCCTGTTAACTAGCATGATTTCGATTAAGAAATAGTTGTACATGTATTACAACAAGATTATGAAAAGATACGTGTGATAGTGTTTATTTTCACATAAATATACACACTGATACATGTGTATATATAAACCTAAGGTTCAATACGAGTCAAGTAATCGTGTAAATAGTCTGAAAAATCTACATCAAACAAAACGTTGTTTGCAAACACACACACACACACACACACACGCACACATTCGCGACTAGTGAAACGGACGAAGATCGTATATATGAGAGCACGTCTTATTTTAGATCAAAAGATTCTTTTTTTCCTGCAAGGTAAACCGTAAACGTTATGACCTGACATAAATCCCAATTTATTATATTTATTTTATACGATACGTGTACACGTAGATGACTATAAAAAAATACAAAACGAGAAAATATAATAAAGTCGCATTTTTATATAAAAAAAGAGACACAGTGATGACGTTTCGTTTTTCCTGCATTCTGTTGATTCATTTGATGTAAATATTCCGGAGAGAGAAGTGCATGTGAATGGTTGGTTACCTGAAGTGTTCTTTGAACGAATGATCATGGTAATTACGTTTAATAGAAAAATAAATATGAAGAATATTTGTATAAGTTAATTTATGTTTGTGAATTGTTTCAGTATCTGTTATGTAAATAATTGTTAATAATTTTAAATTAGTTAATAATATTAAATAATTTGAAATGTTTCTTTAAAAATATATATTAAATTGAATTAAACAAAATTGAAGTATGTAAATAGGGCATAGAATTTTTAGTATTAATTTTTAATTATTTTGGTTGTTTTTATAATTAGTTTATTAGTCATTTTTAACTGTTATTTTTTTATTTATTTTTAATATTTGTGAAAATGTCAACTATTTTCTTATTAAACATTTTATAAATTATTACGTATTCATTATTAAATTATTTTTTTGAGAAACGTTGCCTTTTTCTTATAAAATAATATTGCTATTTTTATGATAATAGATTTTAAAATTGTAGAAATTATATTTAATAATAATCAACATAAGTATTCATATAGTATATGTAGAACATAATGAAAAAAAAATGTAATTATTTTTGGCATTGTGGCTAATTCTTTTTAACGAATATGAATCATACCCTGAAATCACAAGATGGGTTTATAAAAGTGTTAATACTATTTTTTTTATCATCACTCGCTATGATATTGAATGTTACGACCAACAAAATGTTTATTATCAGAAAAAGTGGATACTAAATACTTATTCAATAGTTATAAAATCTTGTGATGCTGACAAGTGATTAGCGATTCGTCATGTTAGGAAAATAGTGAACATATTAAAATTGAAAAAATTAAACTTGTTTTCAGTTTTTACAGAAATCTTAAAGATGTTAAATCATTTGTTAAACTTAATTGATAATGATTAAGTTTCTTTAATTACACTACAATTTTTGGGCGCAATTATTTTTGCAGGTGTAAATCATTTTTTTAACACAATCGTATCTCGCTTAATTTAGTCATATAATATTTGCACATTAAAAAATATTGATAAAAAGGAGAATTTTAAAGGTAAATATAATTTAGTATTTGGGTATCTGAGTATATGTGATCTTATTAAACTAATTTAAACAATTAACATCTTTTAATACTGTGCAGGTAGGCATAATATCTTTTTTGTTGTGTATTGAAATTAAGGAAGTAAAGAAAATTATATTAGGAAAAGATGTGTGTCAAACATACATCATTAATATTTAAATTATTCAATTTTTGTAAATGAATTTTTGTCTTGAAATTAATTATTTAACGTCAGAGATTTGAATATTTTTTATGGTAATATATTTACTTTATAATAATGTTATCTACAGAATTTAAAAATAGAATTGCTATTTATAGTGTATGTGGTTTTAATAAAATTGTTTTAAGTAAAGAACATTTATGACTCAGAAATGTTTATTGTGAAAAATATTATTTGCAGGTGTAGTTAGAACTTTTAGATCATCTTAATAAATTAAGAAAAAAATTATTTATATGTCACAATTTTAGAAATTAAAAAAATGTTATTTTTTTAATTATCATTTCATTAAATAATCTCTCCATATATTTAGGTTTATAAATTATACTTAATATGTATACTAGTTTCAATAGAAAAAAAAATTGCATCTGCATATTCTGTTGAATAATAGTAAACACTATGAATTATTGCTAAACACCACAATGAATCAATATTATCAATAATTTATATTAGTTAATGAAACACATGGAATGTTGTATTAATTCTCAAATACAATTGGAAAAAAATATATTTAATCTACAATACAGAGTTATGTGGAACACTATATATTATTTACATATCATATAGATTTTTACTACTTTTATTTAATATAAACAATTATGAAAATTTTAAATTGATATTAAAACTAACTATAGGACATTTTTAAGTGTTTGTGAAAAAATGTATTTTTTTAAAAAAATAATAATTAAATAAAATATTATTAGCGATTATGAACAAAGACATTTTAATTTGTTTCAGTATAAATATCCTGTTTGTAGGTAAACAATAAGTTAAGTTTTTTTATATTTTAAAAATCATTATAAAAATATTTCACACATACACACACACATTTAATATATATATATATATATATATATATATATATATATATATATATATATCAACATAACGCAAGTATGTATGCTTATATGTATGTATGCATAAAATCTTAGTATGATTGTATATTTTCCAGTTTTAAATTACTTCAATGTTTGTGCATTACATTTAACATTGGGGAGCAGGTGTTTGAGCAGACATAATTTTCTGCAAGCAGACAGAAAAAATGTGAAAAATTTAAGGTAGACTAGTAGTTGAGTTTGATTTATAGTTTTATATTTATACATACATACATATATATATATATATA